>JAJJWX010001591.1:0-600000 GCA_023529315.1 Papaver bracteatum
CACGGAAATGGTAACTGGAAGATGGAGTTGCATGTCCGACGATGTAGCGCCAAAATGGCTGAGACAATAAAGGTTACTTGGCATTGACAATATTATGCGATAGTGTTGTGTATCCTTATTCAGAGTTAGCCCAGCTCAAGGAAGGAATAAAGGATGAGATGCAAAGTCATGGAATAACTTTGTCATGGTTATAAGTTGTGGCCAAGACTTAGACTATGCATATGCATCAATGGTGAGGCCAAACACGCATAGTTGCTCGATAAAAGAGATGCAAGTGATGCATATGAAGCATGGAGATGGAACTAATCAAGTCAAGACTCAGTTGGCATAATACTTGAATGATGGAATTCAAATGAGAAGTGTACAATGCAAGCTATAATAGCGCATCCGAGGCCATAATAGCAGTAATTGGCGAAAGTTCAAGCTGAGTTCAAGTGGCGTTGTTGATGTGGACTTGAGTTCAAGCGTGCTGAAGTGGAAACAAGTTAGAGACGGTTATAAAGTGCTTTGTAACCGAGTTTGGCATTATCCTAACCGTTGAAGACAGGTGTGGCATCATTAAGCAAGCCAACACTAAAGCTGGCAGTTAAAAAGTGGAACTGGAGGTTAGGGGAACTGCCCATGGACAGATGGTTGTTCATGGGGCGTGCAACAGAGTTGCATACGGATTGGCCCTGGTTCTTGGCATTATAAATATCCAAAGAACCCTTGTAGACTAGTTGTTCAATAGTTCAAGTGTTGAGGAACCATTTAGGCAGTAGAGAGTGATTGCTGCATAGGCTTAGATAATAAGCTTGAAAAGTCCATTGGTTGGACGTTTTTGTATCTTCCCCTTAAGCTAATAAAAGTGAGTTTGTTGGCTTATACGCTTGGCTTTGGTTTCCTGTTGATTTGTTATACTCCCCAAATTCTGTAAAGCATAAACATGGCAAGAACCTCTTTGTAGTATGGGCTACATTGTTTGGTAGAGAAAATCTAAGTTAGTCTTCCGTTGCATACTCTTGGTAGAGTTGGTTGATTGTATTGGTACAATCTTATAAGGCTGATATACATTGGGTGATAATATATCACTGAACCACTGTATTGCCGGGTTATATCTTCGCGAAAAATTGCTTGGAGCATTTGAAGGTGTGACAGTACGGGTATCAGAGCACGGTTTGCTCTGTTTCGGCTTTGTCTTTGGAAGATTTTCTCTGTTTTGCTCGAGTTTAGTTGCTGAAATTGTTAGATCGTAATGGCTGGTAAGAAGAGTTTGTTGGATGCCTTAACTAATAGGGTAGCGGACTTGGAAGACAGGGTTGGTGAAGAGGTGCGCCATCCTAGTGATGCTAATTATGATGCTACGGTGATGGCTCTTATTCAAGCATTAGACACATATGTCGCTGATATGCTTGTGGAAAGCCAGAATGCAACTATGAAGCATGGTGATTTGGAAGGCCAAATCAATGATGTTAAGACCATGTTCACAGGAGCCTTGAAAGAACTAACTGATGAGATCAGTGTTTTGAGGCTAATGGTGGGTGTTATTGGAACATATAAAGCTACTGAAGGTGGTAGTGGCAGTGACTTTATGAAGATTAAAGTCCTAGAACCGAAGACGTTTTCTGGCGCAAGAGATGCGAAGGCATTGGAGAATTTCATGTGGGACATGGACCAATACTTCAAGGCCGCCAGAACCCCAGAAGAACAAAAGGTTACTCTCGATAGCATGTACCTAGAGAGTGATGCGAAATTATGGTGGAGAACTATAACTGATGATGACCTTACTTCTGGTCGTCCAGGCAACGTGACATGGAATGTCATGAAAGAAGAATTGTAGAGTCAATTCTTACCAAGCAATGCTGCTTGGATAGCCAGAGAGAGCTTGCGTAAGTTAAAGCATACAGGTACACCACGGGAATACGTGAAAGAGTTCTCGTCTCTGATGCTAGACATTCGCAACATGTCGGAGGAAGACAAGTTGTTTAATTTCATATCTGGTTTGCAGCCGTGGGCTCAGGCTGAAGTGAGAAGGCAGGGTGCCAAAGACCTACCTTCAGCCATTGTAATCGTGGACAACCTTGCTGATTATAGATCAGTCAATACCTCAACTGATGCTAGTAGGAAGGGAAAGGATAAGAAAAACCAGAAGTGTAAGGACAAGGATAAGAAAAGTTCTAAGGCCAAGGAAAGAAGCTATCAAAGGGATGATAGTTTGGCTTCAAGGAACAACAAGGAAGGTGGCTGTTTCTTATGAAAGGTTCCTCACCTTGCGCGTGATTGTCCAAAGAAAGAAAAATTGTCCGCAATCGTCACTGAGTGTAGTGGTGACAAAGAATAAGATGATCAAGTGTAGCATGTTAATCTTATTCAACTATTCAACATAGTAGCACAAGCGGCAGCAGTACATCATGGGCTGATGGGTGCTGGCCTGGTTTATGTGAAAGTTGGCATACACAACCATCGTCTCTGGGGCATGGACGACACGGGTGCATCACATACTGTGATGAGTTTGTCTATGGCAGAGTTCTTGGGTTTGGAAGTATATCAAGCTGATCACTGCATGAAGACAGTGAATGATATATCTAAGCCAATCAAGGGGATGGCAGTGGCGAATATTGAAGTTGGAGCATGGTGTGGATAGATTAGCATAATGGTGATGCATCACAATGATTTCGAGATGATCCTTGGTAACAACTTTTTCAAAGAAGCAGAGGCAACGGTGATGCCTCACCTTGGCGGGATTTTCATGAAAAGTCCCAGTGCACCTTGTTTCGTGAAGGGTGTAGGGAAAGTTAGTCTGGTTGACATGAAATGCGACAAATGGAAGGAAAGTGAGTTTGCACCAGTTCGCTCGTTCGAAGAAATCTTAGCTGAAATTCATATGGAATTTGGATATCCTATGGATCTTAGCATCCCTTGTTCTCCGTGATTAGCACATATATGAGGCAGGGGCATTGCATTGCTGTTTGCAAGTGCCTGAACCTGCAAGGTTGCTGAAGTATGGAGGCTTTGGCATATTATCTGTTTGTTGTTTTCAAGTTAAGTTGGGTGTTGCTGATCTTATGGTCTTAAAAAGACATCACACTTTAGTTAGTGTATTTGCTTTGGTAATGTAATTTTCTTTCGGTAAGGCCGAGTGTTGGCCAGTGGTGTAAAAGGTAAGGAATCCCTAAGTTTCTTATGTAAGGCTAGTGTAATGAATGAAGGTGGTGTTTAAGCAAAAACCTTATCTCTTTTTGCTTAATGTAAAACTAGTTCATTGGGGAAGCACTACAAGTATACTTAGCCAAAGTATACAATAAGAAACGCTGAAAGCAAAACCAAGCAAAGAAGTAGAGTTGGTGGCATAGGCGAGTTTGTTGTTGGGAGAGTTACGTAGAAGTGCGAAAGTATTTGGCAGCGATAGCATGGAGTAACGCAGCAAGAATGAATATGTAAGTCCATCAAGCATATGAGTTAAGAGTAACTCATAATTAGGAAGAACATGATGCTGTTTTTCCGCTACATTAAAGCGTAGCAGTTTGAAGGAACAAGTGAGGCCTTGTTAGTTTCAAAGGAACGAGAAGAGAAACCTTGGCTCGGTGGGAGAGTCGGTCTAATGTTAGGGGTATCCTAAGCCATGGATAATGTCATGCATTTCAGTCGAGTTTGCAAAAGGAGTGTTGCAACATGATTGAAGAACACTTTGTCTACAGTAAGGCTTGTTGAATTGCAAGAGTGCAATATCAGTCAGAATCGAAGGCAAGTCAGCTAAGTTATACATATCACCCAGATATGTTGTCTATTTGAAGTGTACACTTAGGCACGGAATGTCTTGGAAGAAAATTTGTGTGCTGATGCAAGGGGCATAGCAACAGAGTGCAAATGGCATTTGGGTGTTGAGATGTGAATGAAGTAGAGATTGAAGCATAGTCGACGATGCGACAAAGAAGCTGGAATTTACAGGCTCAATGGAAAGGCAAACAAACTAAGTGGCGGCGTAAAGTACTAGGCAGAAAAGGTTTGGCAAAGTTAAAGGACAAACAAAGTTGCTGATTCTGAGAATGGCTCAGATGCGTACAAGGACAAGGAAAGTTTAGTAGAGACTGAACTGATGTTGCGTTCAACGAGGACGTTGAACAGATTGGGTGGGGGAGGTATATGACCGGTCCGCATAGTGACGCATAATCATGGCGCATCACGGAAATGGTAACCTGGCAGATGGAGCTGCATGTCCGACGATGTAGCGCCAAAATGGCTGAGACAAGAAAGGTTACTTGGCATTGACAACATTATGCGATAGTGTTGTGTATCCTTATTCAGAGTTAGCCCAGCTCAAGGAAGAAATAAAGGATGAGATTCAAAGTCATGGAATGACTTTGGCATGGTTCTAAGTTGTGGCCAAGACTTAGACTATGCATATGCATCAATGGTGAGGCCAAACACGCCATTGGTGATAGTTGCTCGATAAAAGAGATGAAAGTGATGCATATGAAGCATGGAGATGGAACTAATCAAGTCAAGACTCAGTTGGCATAATACTTGAATGATGGCATTCAAATGAGAAGTGTATAATGCAAGCTATAATAGCGCATCCGAGGCCATAATAGCAGTAATTGGTGAAAGTGCAAGCTGAGTTGCAAGTGGCATTGTTGCGAGACTTGAGTTCAAGCGTGCTAGAAAGTTAGAGACGGTTATAAATTGCCTTGTAACCGAGTTTGGCATTACCCTAACCGTTGAAGACAGGTGTGGCGTCATTAATCAAGCCAACACTAAAGCTGGCAGTTAAAAAGTGGAACTGGCGGTTAGGGGAACTGCCCATGGACAGATGGCTGTTCATGGGACGTGCAACAGATTTGCATAAGGATTGGCCCTGGTTCTTGGCATTACAAATATCCAGAGAACCCTTGTAGACTAGTTGTTCAATAGTTCGAGTGTTGAGGAACCATTTAGGCAGTAGAGAGTGATTGCTGCATAGGCTTAGAGAATAAGCTTGAAAAGTCCATTGGTTGGACGTTTTTGTATCTTCCCCTTAAGCTAATAAAAGTGAGTTTGTTGGCTTTGGTTTCCTGTTGATTTGTTATACTCCCCCAATTCTGTGAAGCATAAACATGGAAAGAACCTCTTTGTAGTATGGGCTACATTGTTTGGTAGAGAAAATCTAAGTTAGTCTTCCGTTGCATACTCTTGGTAGAGTTGGCTGATTGTATTGGTACAATATTATAAGGCTGATATACATTGGGTGATAAGAGATCACTGAACCACTGTATTGCCGGGTTATATCTTCGCGAAAAATTGCTTGGATCATTTGAAGGTGTGACACATGGCATGCTTTGGTATGGTTTGGCATATGGGGCCAAAGGTTTTCCATGAGTGCATGGCGTGTCTAGGGCTAAGGCATGGCGCGACTAGCTCAGGTAGGGTGTGGCTGGCATGATTGGCCATTGGCACATGAGATGCGGCTATCATAGCTAGGGCCATGACACGGTGCGATTGGCATGGTGCGGCTAGCTTGGGATAGGCGTGGCTGACATGATTTTTCATTGGCACACGGGGTGCGGCTATCATGGTTGGCATGCTTTGGCGTGGTAGGGTGCTGCTGGCATGATTTGTCATTGGCACACGAGATGTAGCTAGAAAATCTAGGGCCATGGCATGGTGCGATTGGCATGGCGCGGCTAGCTTGGTCTAGGCGTGGCTGGCATGATTTGCCATTGGCACGCAGGGTGCGGCTAACATGGTTGGCCTGCTTTGGCGTGGTAGGGTGTGGCTGGCATGATTTGCCATTAGCACACGAGATGCGGCTAGCATAGCTAGGGCCATGGCACAGTGTTATTGTCCAGGCGCGGCTAGCTTGGGCTAGGTATGGCTGGCATGATTTGCCGTTGGCACGCGGGGTGCGGTTAGGATGGTTGGCATGCTTTGGCGCGGTAGGGTGTGGATGGCATGATTTTCCATTGGCACACGAGATGTGGCTAGCATAGCTATGGCCATGGCACGATGCGATTGGCATTGCGCGGCTAGATTGGGATAGGTGTGGCAGGAAGGATTTTCCATCGGAACACGGGGGAATTAGGGTTTGGTTTGTCGTAACCCTAATTTAAAAAATATACCGCGGTAATTATTAGAGACATATTAAAAGATTTTATTAAATGCCCCTAGTAAATGCTTGTTTTAAATATCTGCTAGGGTTTAGCATTTTACGATTTTAACCCTAAACTAAAAACTACCATCAACATTAAGTCCCCTGCTTAGCTCGGAACATGTGCCTTGTTGCGGGGTAAGCATATGATGGTGACAGACAGCGTAAATCATTGCGAAGATGGTAAGGAGAGTCTGACTAACCTTTTAAGTGGTAGAGCGAGTTTTGTATTTCCATGTTGGTAGTCACGGAAAGGAGGCGCTATCTTGGAGGGCGGAGCAGGTGGATGGATTGGACCGAAAGGTCCAAAAGGTGGCATGACTTTGACCACGACAATGGCATGGTGGAGCTTGAAAGGGCGGCTAGGCGCGGTGGGGCAGTGGTGATGGAGCGAGGGCCAGGGCCGTGGCAAGGTGGGGCGCGGTTTGGACCATGGAAAGGCGAGGCGCAGTCTGGCACGATGCGGCTTTAGAAGGGGGCCGCGGCAGTGGTGTGGTAGGTCCTGGGGCATGGGGATTGATCTTTGCGGGACCGGTTTCCTCTTTCCCTTCCTTGGCTCAAAATTGGAAATCCTTTCCTTGTTCGAACTCCCAAGTATCATGCCCATAAAAAGATGGTCGGCCTATCCCTTTGATTCACACCTTTATTGTTTCTTCTCTGGCTGCTTGGTAGCGGTGAAGTGGACGAGCAAAATAGGTACGTCTTCCAGTACTTCCTCTTTGGCTTGTTCTTGTGGACCGATTTCCTTTCTTCATGCGCGGATTTAACATGGAATTCTTTCCTTATTCAAAAATCCTTTTCTAGAGGTAAGTAGCATCTGCAATCTTTTCATCTGGTAGCTCCCGGTATGATTGGGTGTCTTCAGGGCTAGGCTTTGGAATGCTAGGCGAAGCTTCTAGCATGGTCATGGCATGAAGGGGACCCATTAGCACTGACGGGCATGGAACGGTTGTGGGCCGCTCTGTAAAGCGCTTGGCAGGGCATGACGCTGGTAAGGGAAGCGCCTTGGAAGGGAAACGCTTGCAAGGGAAGTGCTCGTGGTTTAGGGCTTGACACGCTGAAACCCTAATTAGCGCCCTTTACTAAATTCGCTGTAGAATCCGCGTACGAACTCGGATTTCGATCGTCCACCCCTTTATCGGACACGAAACAAAATTCTGTATCTCCCTACGCGGGAATATTCAGGTTTCGAGCTTGCTTAGGAGGTAAAAATGGCCTTCTTCTATTTTCTGTTGCTCGTCCGGACCGTGCTTTTGTCTGCAGTGTCTCTCTATTAGATTCCAGAATTTACCAAACTCCATTGCATTCTTGGGACGGATGATGTGGTTGCGTTGTCGGTCCATCCTTGATTTTAGGTTTTTCAGTGCCTGGACCCGCTGATCGTGATGACAGTATGTTATGGATGCTTGCATGGTCGAAATCTTTCGGAACCACTAGACGAAATAGATGAGTTGGGAGATGTTTTGTTGCCAACGTTCTGCTATCAAGTCTTCAAGGACTTTGTTCCAAAGAAACATGCATTAAACCACCTTCTGAGTCTTGGACTACCGTATGGACTGGGATGTGGTGAGCAGTCCCCAGTTATATTTCTGTTAGATCCGATGGCACGACTGAAGATGCGAATATATCTCCGTGGCGTGCTTTTAGAGTCTCTGATGCACATGTATGGCTTCATGTTGAAAAATTCTTGCGGCTCTTAAAACGTCAACAGTGATGATGTTGAAATCAGAAATAACTTGGTTGATGGAGGTGAAGGCGCCATGTGCTGGTAGTCCCCATGTGTAGCCTACTTTCATTGCATTTCCTTGAATCCACGTCCACGAGACTCGATGCAAGCTTATTGTACTTTTCTGGATGTGACGCTAGGGATGCTCAGAATATCACATGGGTGAAACACTCGGGATAGTAAAGTGATAAAAATGAGGGAGTTATGTTTTTTTATCGTGGCTCCCTCTGTTTCTTCAAGGAAATATTTCGGCCGCGTCTCTGGAGTTTTCTCGTGAGTCTTTGATGGTCGTTGGGATGGACTGCAGTAAGCAGTCCCCAGTCGCATTTTCTTTGGTTTCTGAAGTTATTTTCCTCTGAGAAGGCTTGGGATCCTCTGCGGCCTTGTAAAATGTTGAAGGCATCTTCTAAACAGAGAGGTGATAATACACTTGTGCTGCACCCTTGAAGAGCAGGTGATCTTGTTGTGGCTATGGACTTTTGCTTGACTATGTCTCCTGAGCCTTGACAGTGAAGGGATTCCGTGTATACCCTCAGTCCCCAAGTATGGTTTATATGATTCCATCTTGTATGGTCAGTGGGTTGACCATGATAAAGGCATCACCATCGTGCGTTCATACTGCTAATTTTGCCACTTCTTTCACGTGGTACCCAGAACATGGAGGAGTATAGGTTACCTTTGTAGTAATTATTGTTGTAGTGAAGCTCTAGCAGATATCAAAAAATGAGCGGTAATAGTTCTTGGTAGTAGATGTAACCAGAAGAGACTGTATTGTCGCAATAACAAAGTAGGTTGGCTAGAATTGTATGGGCACCCATGGAAGTAAAAGGATTGGCTGGATGCGCAAGCGAGCAAAACTTTCCATGGTCACGAGTTTTGGCGGGATGGACCAAAGGGTGGCCATGACTACGAAGATTGGATGGCTACGACCATGATCCTTGACATGGGGAGTGTGGCAGCATGACCCTTTGCAGGAAGGAGTGGTGTTGAAGCGAACGTTGAAGAGGAGCCACTGCTGGAGAATGTTGAGACGACGCCTTGGAATTCTCAAAGCCTTGGTGGTTACTATGTTGAAGTCGGAGGCTATATCACGTTATGTCAAAATCGACATCCCTCAAGTGTACATAAGATAAAAGTCATCTGTTTCATCTATCAATCGTGCTTTTCAGGAGAGGTTGGGGTTTGAAAACGACTTCCCTGGCTGAAATGCCTTCTTTCCACAGATGTTTCATCATAGACTGTATGACTTAGTGGGCCAAGTTCCCATCGTGCAGCTCCTGACGGAAAGAGGGTCTCTGTGAACTCAGGAGGGTTACTAATTTTATTTTCCTCGATTTTGGAGAAGTGATTCCTCATCTTCACGTGTGATGAAATTGGATTGTTGATCCCCTTCTACTGGGCATTCAAGAGCAACGCGAGCCTCTTCATCTATAAACTTACGTCTTGATGAAGTGTCTTTTGTCTTTTAATCAAATAAATAGTGGTAAAAGGAGGTCGGCTTCTTCCGGATCTTCCAGTAACTTTCCCTGATGGTGGAGTAGCGTCCCTGGTGACGGTTGGAGATACCATGCTTGAAGAACCGTTGGGGTGGCGGAAGCGGCTCTGATTCTAGTGATCGTAAGTGTATCGTGCAAAGATGACACAATTTTGATCACGAAGTGCTAGATCCATGGCGTTGTTTCGAAGGGAGAGGATGGTGCTGGAATGGCGCAAGATGTTAGCGCTGGGAGGATGCAAACTGTTAGCGCAGAGTGTGGTATTGTGGCTGGTAAGCGCGTATGGGAAGCACGTCTTGGAAGCGCGTCTGGCAAGCGCCTCTGGTAGGTATGTCTAGGAAGCGCCTCTGGTAGGTACATCTGGGAAGCACGTCTGGGAAGCACGTCTGGTAAGCGAGTCTGGTAAGCGCGTCTAGTTAGCGTTGGATCAGCTTGGAATGGGCACTGGCTTGGCGTGGACGCTGGCTTTGGAATTTGGTACGGCGTGGACCGTTGACTGGGCATGCCGTGAACCGTTGCCTTGGAACAGTGCTGGCTTGACATGAGGCTAGCTTGGCATGGCGCAGACTTGTTCTTGCGGGCCCAGTTGCCTCTTCCCATATGTAGCTCAAACAGGAAATCATTTGTTATTCAAATTCCAAAAGTGTTATGCTTATGAAAGGGGTTGGCTCCTATTTTTACCTCGTATCTCTGTTATCACTTCCTGGTGTTAGCGGTAGGGTGATAGTGATAAAGTGGTCAAGCATATTCCAGCTATGTACTCCATCGTTTCTCTTTAAAATAAATTTTGTTGTTGTCTTGTGCTGGTGCAAACCATATCCATAGGTATGCCTTTCCATAAATCTGTAGAAATATTTTTATTCTGGACTGGTGTAAACCCTAGACATGGGTATGCCTTCCATAGACTTGTGGAAATACTTCCTCATAAATAATTCTTTGAATGTTGTCCTAGTAACGTCTCCTAATAGTGAGAGGTAGTCATTGTTGTGCAGAGTAGGCACGTACAGGTAGGTGACCTCTTTTTTTTTTTTTGAAATTCAAACAAAGGGCATGGTTTATGGTTTTTTGATTTCCTGGTTTTCTTGGGTTAATAGATAAATGCTACCTGGACAGTTTTGGATATTTTGAATGAGATATTTAGAATTGAATTGTTTAGGATTATTTTTTATTGTGATTGAAAGTGACACGGTCATCCCAAAAAAACCATGGAACCGTGTGTTGGTAGGTGACATGGGGTAAACTATGCATCTTGTCTTGAAAACTTGAAATAGAAAACCACGTATCTCGTCTAGGTAAGACTTACTTGGTTTTCAGGTCTCCTGATGAAAAGTGAACCTTCCAGGTGTAAGACCGAGTTTATGGGAAACACCTCCATGGGAAGTCCCCAGTCGTTACTGAGCCATCTAACAACCGAGCCGTTGACCCTTGGGCGGATCTTGGCTGCTTCTATCCCCTGGGAAGTCCCCAGTCATCCCTTGTCATGTCATGACTGATAATCAAGCCAACGGGTAACTAAGTCGGAGTGAGTCGCCTTCCCCTACCATCTCGACGCCTGGGTCGAAAAATGAGATCGACAGTCGAAAATTGACATTGTGATCGATAGATCAATCCTCCCGCTGTGGTTTCCGATTGTTTATAGGTGAAAATAGCTTCTGCCGATTTCGGTAAAATCGGTAGGTGAGTGAGAAACTGTTTTAAACCCTAAACAAATGTGCTGCACGTTGAGCACTTTTAGGTTCGAGAGATAAATCTGTACAAGTCCGGCCTAAACCAAGAAATGGCCGTTCCAGACTTGCTTCGGTCACAAAGAGGAGGAGAATGGGTTGGTTTTGGGGAGGGAAGCAAGGAGAGTGTGAGACCAGAATAGTATATTCTGGAAGATCAATTGGGTTTCTACAACTTGTTTTCATAAAAGTACCAGAGCTCACGAGGGGAGCCAGCATGTAAGTATTCTGAGTGTTCTCTTGTCCGAATGAACTTCCTTCAGGAATGGAAATAGGTGAGACCTATTTATACAAGTTGTAGTAGAAACGTACTCTGGTCTCATTAAGGAGTGAGGAGTAAATGGGAGGAGGTGGTAACCGTATGCATGGATTTGATGTCTCATAAAGTGGCTAACGCATGAAATTGATTTTCATGAAACTGTTAATGTTATGGAATTGATGTCCATAAAGTTTGTTAACTCACGGCTTTATGTCCCATGAACGTCTCCCACATAACTCCCATATTTACTAGGCGCCTCACCCTTATTACACTTCCTTATGAGGGGCGTAGTGTACGCCACACGTTGTAGACCACCAAACCAATACCCAAGGAGAATACCCATATTTGTGTTGATGTCTCGCATATTTTTGGAAAACATGTAAAAAGTTATTGTGGCTTGGCAAGTTAATCTTGGGGAACTTGCTAGCTAGGTGACCTTCGACGGTCGAGACGTTGCATCTTTAGAGGAGGGGAAACAGTTGATTATTGCACGCCTTTGTTTTGGTAGCCGTATAGTAAGGTCCAATAGGGTGGAACGACCAGGGTGTGTTTAGACTTGGCGTGGGGAGCCAAGGGTTTTCCATGGGCGCATGGAGTGACTAGCCTGGACTAGGTGCGCTACCAAGCTATGGTTTCGGGTCTAAGGTCATGAGGGGACTTTTAGACGGCCAGGATTTGCTCCTGGGATTGAAGGGAAACCGTTGATAGCTTCCTGGCTTCAATTTGGTAGCCGCATGGGGAAGGCCAGTATGGTGGCACGACATGATGGGCCATGGCGATTCATGGCGCGACTAGCTTGGCTAGGTACGTGACCAAGCTAGGGCTAAAGTCATGAGCAGACTTTTTACGGCCAGGATTTTCTCTTGGGATTTAAGGGAAACCGTGGATGGGCGCCTGGGTTCAATTTGGTAGCTGCATGGGGAAGGCCAGTATGGTGGCGCGGCATGAGGGGCCATGGCGAGGCATGGCGCGGCTAGATTGGCTAGGTACGTGACCAAGCTAGGGATAAAGTCATGAGAAGACTTTTTACGGCCCGGATTTGCTCCTGGGATTGAAGGGCAACCGTGGATGGGCGCCTGGCTTCAATTTGGTAGCCGCATGGGGAAGGCCAGTATGGTGGCGCGTCATGAGGGGCCATGGCGAGGAATGGTGCGTCTATCTTGTCTAGGTACGTGACCAAGCTAGGGCTAAAGTCATGAGGAAACTTTATACGACCAAGATTTGCTCCTGGGATTGAAGGGCAACCGTTGATGGGCGCCTGGCTTCAATTTGGTTTAGAAACCCTAATTGGTTCCCTTCACTAGAACCGCTACATAATTCTAGTACGGGCTCGGATTTTGATGGTCCGCTCTCAAATCAGCCGGAAAAGAATTTCCTATCTCCTCAGGCGAGGAGATTTAGGTTTTGAACTCGTTGGGGAGGGCAAAACAGCCTGAAAGCAAAACTTAGGCAAATTTCATGAGGGACGGTGGCATGGCCAGGCTATCATGGCATGCCTTGGCATAGCATGGCATGCTTTGGTGTGGTTTGGAATATGGGTACAAAGGTTTTCCATGAGTGCATGGCATGGCTAGGGCTAAGGCATGGCGCGACTAGCTATGGTAGGGTGTGGATGGCATGATTTTCCATTGGCACATGATATGCGTTTAGCATAGCTAGGGCCATGGCACGGTGCAATTGGCATGGCGCGGCTAGCTTGGGCTAGGCGTGGCTGGCATGATTTTCCATTGGCACGTGGGGTGCGGCTATCATGGTTGGCATGCTTTGGCGCGGTAGTGTGTGGCTGGGATGATTTGCCATTAGGACACGAGATGCGGCTAGCATAGCTAGGGACATAGCACTGTGTGATTGGCATGGCGCGGCTAGCTTGGGCTAGGAGTGGCTGGCATGATTTTCCATTGGCACGCGGAGTGCGGCTAGCATGGTTGGCATGATTTGGCGCGGTAGGGTGTGGCTGGCATGATTTTCCATTGGCACACGAAAGGCGACAAGCATTAATAGGGCCATGGCACGGTGCGATTGGCATGGCGCGGCTAGCTTGGACTAGGTGTGGCTGACATGATTTGCCATCGGCACAAGGGTGCGGCTAGCATGGTTGGGATGCTTTGGAGCGGTTTGGGTGTGGCTGGCATGATTTGCCATTGGCACACGAGATGTGGCTAACATAGCTAGGGCCATGGAACGGTGCGATTGGCATGGCGCAGTTAGCTTGGGATAGGCGTGGCTGGCATGATTTTCCATTGGCACGCGGGGTGCGGCTAGCATGCTTTGGCGCGGTAGGGTGTGGCTGGCATGATTTTCCATTGGCACACGAGATGCGGCTAGCATAGCTTGGGCCATGGCACGGTGCAATTGGCATGTCGCGGCTAGCTTGGGCTAGGTGTGGATGGCATGATTTTCCATCGGCGCAAGGGTGCGGCTAGCATGGTTGGCATGCTTTGGCGTGGTTCGGGTGTGGCTGGCATGATTTTCCATTGGCTCACGAGATGTGGCTAGCATAACTAGGGCCATGGCACGGTGCGATTGGCATGGCGCGGCTAGCTTGGGCTAGGTGTGGATGGCATGATTTGCCAGTGGCACACGTGGGAATTAGGGTTTGGTTTGTCGTAACCCTAATTTGAAAAATATACCCCGGTAATTATTAGAGACATATTAAAAGATTTTATTAAATGCCCCTAGTAAATGCTTGTTTTAAATGTCTGCTAGGGTTTAGCATTTTTCGATTTTAACCCTAAACTAAAAACCACCATCAAAAGCTTCGCATCAAGAAAAATAATGGTATCATCGGCAAATTGGAGATGGTTAACTTTGGTTCCCTCGTTCTTCACCGAGAAACCCGAAATTTTACCAACTTCTTGTGCCTTACTCAACATATGACTCAAACCTCTCCAACAATGTTAAAAAGAAAGGGGGAATGAGGATCACCTTGACGAATACCCTTCTCACTACCAAAAAACCCATGAGTGGTACCATTCACAAGAACCGAAAATTTTGATTAAGGTAAACAATTCCTTATCCAAGCACGCCAAACGCCTCCAAATCCCATTTTAAATATGACTTCATTTAAGAAGTTCCAATTCACATTATCAAAGGTCTTCTCAATATCTAATTTGTACACTAACCCCGGTAATTTTTGTCGAAGTCTTTAATCGCTCTGCTAGTACTTTGGAAATAATTTTGTACACGCTTCCAATGAGGCTAATTGGCCAAAAGTCCTTTACCTCCTCTACACCAATATTCTTAGGAATTAATGTTATAAAGTTGTTCTTTAGAGAAGTATAGAGAATGTTGTTATCGTGAAAATCTTTAAACACCTTCATCAAGTATTCTTTAATGAATTCCCACCCAACAATATAAAATTTCATCGGGAAACCATCCGGACCCGGAGCTCTATCCACTCCAAAATCATGAATCGCTTTCTTCACCTCTTATTCACTAAAAGGCCTCTCTAACCAAACTCTCGCATTCTCATCAATACTCTTTAAGCACATATTCTTAATTCTCGGTCTATGATTAGATACTTCCTTAAATTCCACCTCAAAGTGATTCGCAATGCCTTCTTTAATCTCGACTTTATTCCCGGTCCATATACCATTGATGCGGAGGTTATTGATGTTGTTTCTTGATCTATTCCTTCTTAACATACGATGAAAATGATTGGTATTTCTATCACCATCACGAATGGCATTGACTCTAAATTTTTGACGAATAAAATTTTCCTTACATCTATGAGCCTCTTCAAATTGGATTCTTAAATTGAATGTTATAATGTAATATTAGAGTATGTTATAAATGGGAATGAGAGAATTGATTTGAATTCTTCCACGATAGTAAGTTAGTTGAGTGTGGAAGTGATTAAACTAATTTCACCACCATTATCATCAACCCAATAGAGTCTGAGACACGCCATATCGATTTGTGGCTACGGATTACCGTTATTCTTACTAAAGGCACTCTCTCTAGGCGCAAGGGAAAAAGAGGCACACTTCATGGGAAGCAGTTGAAAATATGTTTCTACGGGCTATGAGTCTTACTTCGAGCTGTTATTAAATTTTTTTTTTAAAGGTAAAGGATATATTAAAATGCGAAAAAGAAAAATATACAAGTTATGTACAAAAAGAAACCGCAGCCTAGAGACTGCGAAACCCAACTAAAGAGAAGTAAGGAAGCTATCTCAATACATAATTTCTTCCCACTGAAAAAGAATCTGATTTATAGAATACTCGATAAAGATATCCGAGCTTGAGCTCTAGAAGTGAATGTCGAGATTCATTGCACAAATCAGTTCCTCCTTTGTTTTTGTCCTACCCCCATGCACCCTTCGATTTCTTTCAAGCCACAACTCCCAAAAAATGGATATTGGCATTAGGTGCCAAATTGTCTTAACTTTCTTGGACACACCTTGAATGCTACAGCTACTTAAAGACCTTTGTAAAGTATCCTGTACGACCCATTTCACTTGTAGAGAGTTCAAGAAGAAGTTCCAGCAGTGTTTTGCCCAATCACAGTGTAAAAAGAGATGATCTTGCGATTCATCATGAGTGTCACACATTAAACAGTTTACTGTGGGAATTTCTAGTCTTCTATTTTGAAGCATAACTCTTGTTGGAACTGAATCATGCATTTCCTCCCACATGATAAACATTGCTTTCGGTGGGGCTAATCTGTTTGTCACCACATTCTTGTACTCCCAATCTTCTTCAGTTTCAGCAATCCTTGCATACAGAGCCTTAGAAGTACATAAACCTTGTAGAGTGTCTTCTTCCTCCGGTGACAGTAAAACATCTCTTAACTCAAACTTTAACTCCAGCAAGTCGATACGTTCTGCCGGATTCAGTTCTCTTGAGAAATCGAAGTTCCAACTGTTTACTGTATTGCCTTGAAGACGATCTACCGTGTCAAATTTGTGCTTACTTATCTTATAAAATCTTGGATATTTGTCCTGGTCTAAACCTAAAAACCTCAATTAACTTCAACTCTATCGATGGTGCAACCCCTTAGGTACAGTGGATGAATCAGGGCAGGGACGGAGCTAGTAATTATATGGTATGGGTCGAATGTAAAAAGAACTCTTTTGATAAATATGGAAGCTTCACAAGGTATCATAAATCCTATTATGTATACATCAATTCCAACGAAAAGGTATTGTGAATATTAATGTCAAGAGCCTACAACGGCTACATGGCATGCCAGAAACGCTTGAAGATTTCGTATTTTATCCTTAACGGCGATGATTGAGGCACCCAAATTCCCACACCACTGTTTTCTAGTCCATTATCATTTGTTCTCTTTTCAGTTTCCTTAAAAAGAGTTTGTTGGGTTGAAAAGGATAAAGAAGATTTGGGAGATCCGTTTACATTTCGAATAGTTACTAACATAAATTTACATTTTACCACTATTATATGCACCCACAAGTCATTAAATTAGCTAAAACACACTTGTACAGTTGTACCCCTTTGCTTCGTCTCTGAATCAGGGAATTGTAGAAGAAATAAAGCACCTCATATCCAGAAATCTATGGTCTTATATTGACATGTAAAAAAATCAAGAAACAATGCAACTCATGTAATAGCTAACAGAGCTAGAACAAAAAGAGATTCTTTTGATATTTTGGAGAACATCCCTAAAAATATTACTAATACTATAAGGGATGACGTTATTAATCTGAAGTTATGCAACATTAATGAATGAATGGTTTTTTCGGTTTCAATAATAAAAAAGTAATCCTACAAACCATGAAATCGCCGAGAACCAAGAAATTTTCGACACTGGAAAATACTATTTAGCAGTTGGCTCTGATTCATCTACAAAAGATAATCAACAAAAAATGAATGAAGAGATTGATCTTGGTTTGATTTTGATGTTTGATGTCAATTTTAGTTTGTGTTTGATCTTCATTGAACTCATATTTCGTGAATAAAATATTGAACTAACAAAAATTCTAGACCAGCGATCCCTTTAAATTCATGATTACATTTTTTAGGTCGGGTCCCATGCCATTTAGTTTTAGACCCAGCGTACTTCCTAAAAAGGTCCCTTATTTAGTTTGATTTTTTATTTGAAAATTATATCTATATATTTTTAAAAGTGGTTAAGTAAAATACATTTTTAACAATCATAATAGTAACAATTAATAACTTTTTTAATAATACATAATTAATTATTTTTCAACCCAATAAAATTGAATAAAACTATGTTCAGGATATGTCTGTTTTGTCATTTGCTATAACAATAATGGTTGCATTTGATTTTTTAACAACTTTGATTGTTTTTTTGATCATCTTTAACTTTAATTAATAGGGCTTTTTAATAAAGAGTCCAACTTTTTGAAGTGTAATTAAGAAAGTGACCGTTTCGAACCTTTATATAAAGTGGCAGAGTTTGACATTTTCCATCCTGTTTTTTCTTCTTCAGAAAACGGGTAACAGAAGTTAATTACAGACCTAGCAGTTATCCTGCTGTTGATGGTGGTTTTTAGCTTAGGGTTAAAATCCTAAAACACTAAACCCTAGCAGAAAGTGATGTCACAACATTTAAAGTAACAAGCATTTACTAGGCACATTTACTGAAACCTTTAATGTGTCTCTAAATAATTATCGGGGTATCTTTTTCAAATTAGGGTTACGACAAGACAAACCCTAATTCCACGTGCCAATGGAAAATCATGCCCATTTCTATCGATCAGCGCCAAAGCATGCCAACCATGCTAGCCGCACCTCTGTGCCAATGGCAAATCATTCCATCCACACCGACCGCGCCAAAGCATGCAAACCATGCTAGCCGCACCTCTGTGCTAATGGAAAATCATGCCAGACACACCGACCGCGCCAAAGCATGCCGACCATGCTAGCCGCACCTCTGTGCCAATGGAAAATCATGTCATCCACACCGATCACGCCAAATCATGCCAACCATGCTAGCCGCACCTCTGTTCCAATGGAAAATCATGCCAGCCAGACCGACCGCGCCAAAGTATGCCAACCATGCTAGCCGCACCTATGTGCCAATGTCAAATCATGCCAGCCACACCAACCGCGCCAAAGCATGCCAACCATGCTAGCCGCACCTCCGAGCAAATGGAAAATCATGCCAGCCACACCTACTGCGCCATGCCAAACGCACCTCGTCACCATACTGTCCTTCACTACGCGGCTATCAAAACGAAGGCGTGCAACAATCAACGGTTTCCCTTCAATCCCTGGAGAAAATCCTGGACATATAAGGTTACCAAATGACCTTTTCCCCAAAAACCCTAGCTTGGTCACGCGCCTAGCCCAAGCTAATCACGCCATGCGCCTATGGAAAACACTTAGCCCCACATGCCAAGACAAACCAAACCTATCCAAGATAGCCGCGATATGCCAAACACACTTTGCCTTGGCCCTAGCCATGCTAGTCACATCATGCCAAGCCAAACGACCTTGCCTTGGCCCTAATCACGCCATGCACCTATGGCAAACCCTTGGCCCAGCATGTCAAGCCAAAACCGCACCTAGACAAATCTAGTCACGCCATGCGCCTATGGAAAACACTTGGCCCCACATGCCAAGACAAAGCCGCACCTATCCCAAGCTAGCCGCGCCATGCCAAATGCACTCTGCCTTGGACCTAGCTATGCTAGTCACACATCATGACAAGCCAAATGCCCTTGCCTTTGCCCTAACCACGCCATACGCCCAAGGCGAACCCTTCCCTACGCGGCCACCAAAATGAAGACGTGTAATAATCAACGGTTTCCCTTCAATCCCAGGAGCAAATCCTAGCCATCCAAGGTTACCAGACAATGCATGGTAACCTTTGGCCCGAAAACCTAAGTTTGGCCATGCCAAACCATGCCATGCCAACCTAGCTGCGCCACCCTGTTGGCCCTCACTATGCGGCTACCAAAACGAAGACGTGCAATAATCAACGGTTTCCCTTCAATCCCAGGAGCAAATCCTAGCCATCCAAGGTTACCAGACGACACATGGTAACCTTTGGCCCGAAAACCTAAGTTTGGCCACGCCAAACCATGCCACGCCAACGACATGCCAACCTAGACGCGCCACCTGTTGGCCCTCACTACGCGGCTACCAAAATTAAGACGTGCAACAATCAATGGTTGCCCTTAAATCCCAGGAGAAAATCCTAGCCATCCAAGGTTACCAGATGACACATGGTAACCTTTGGCCCGAAAACCTAAGTTTGGCCACGCCAAACCATGCCATTCCAACCTAGTCGCGCCACCCTGTTGGCCCTCACTACGTGGATACCAAAACGTAGGCGTGCAACGATCAACGGTTGCCTCTCCTCTCAAGATGCAAAATCTCGACCGTCGAAGGTAACCAGGCTAGCAAGTTTCCCGAGCTTGACTTGCCAAGCCACAACAACATGCTACATGTTTTCCAAAAACATTCGAGACATAAACACAAACTGGGGGATCCTCTTTGGGTATTGGTTTGGAGGTTTACAACGTGAGGCGTACACTACGACCGTCTAAGGAAGTGTCATGAGGGTGAGGCGGTTAGTAAATACGGGAAGTTATGTGTGAAACGTTCATGGGACATAAAACACATGCGTTAAAAACTTTATGGGACATTAATTCCATAATTCCAGCAATTTCATGAAAACCAGTTTCATGCGTTAACAACTTTATGGACATCAATTCCATGCATACGGTTACCACCTCCTCCCATTTACTTCCCCACTCCTTAATGAGACCAGGGTATGTTTCTATTCCGACTTGTATAAATAGGTCTTACCTATTTCTATTGAACAACAAGTTCATATGGGATATACAACACTCAAAAATACTTACTTGCTAGTTCACCTCGTGAGCTCTCTTACTTTTCTGATAACAAGTCGTAGTAACCCATCAACTCTTTCAGAATCAACTATTCTGGTCTCACCACTTTCCTTGCTTCCCTCCCCAAAACCAACCTATTCTCCTCTACTTTGTGACTGAAGCAAGTCTGGAATGGCCATTTCTTGGTTTAGGACGGACTTGTACAAATTGATCTCTCGAATCTAAAGTACTCCCTTGCAGTACATTGTTTAAGGTTTAAATTGTTTCTCACCTGCACACCCGAAATTACCGAAATCAGCAGAAACCATTTTCACCTACAAATAATTAGCAACCACAGCGGGAGGATTGATCTATCGGTTACAATATCAACTCCAACTCCTGATTTTGTTTCCCGAACGTCAATCATAATATGGTGGAACTCAGGTCTGAATCGGCTGCCGAGAATACCAGCACATAGCACGTCCTTGATGTTAACGTCTCTCCCAATAACGTCGTTACATCACCTGCTGACTACAGTAACTCCGAATGCACTTCCTTAAGCGTGACACCGCCAATCACCAGGTCCAGATACGCCACCGCCTCTAATGTATCTGCACAACCCTCTAATCACGACAACAAAAACACCTCTTCGGGCGTTGCGCCACCAGTCACCAGGGCCAGAGACGCCGCTGCGTCTCCTAATATTTCGTCTAGCATGGAACCTCCAACCACAACTAAGGTTCCAACTACCCCACCGACGGGACGAGAGACCGGAGGGACCAGAGGAAGCCGTCCTTATGTCACAATCGCAGATTTGATGGAACGACAGGAAATGCTCGCCAGAGCCCAAACGGATATGGTTTCAACACAGAAGAATGTACTCGTCTTTCTCAAGACCCTAACAGAGCGGCTACCACGTGAGTCGTGTCCTACAGAGACGCTTAGGAACGTCTCCAACAACCCCGACGCTAGCACCTCGGCGAAACATGCCTCCGCGGACGAGGAAATTCGCGCTAGAATCCCATTGGAAAGAAATCAGCCGTACAACTTCGTCACGCGAGAAAATCTGGAGCAACTTCTATGCAACCTAATCAAGAATGATGAACTGGACATGCATCAACACCATCCCCCTTACCCATCCGAAATGCAAAGAATCCCTCTTCCAAGGGGGTACTCCTCTCCTCAATTCACCTTGTACGATGGTACCGGGAATGCACATGAGCATGTCTCCCGTTTCTTGGAATCCCTAGGTGAACATGAATATAATCACGTTCTTCGTATGAGGGAGTTTTCAAAATCACTTACCGGAAAGGCGTATACATGGTGCAACAACATCCCGCCGAATAGTATTCCCAACTGGAGTAGCATGGTTATCGCGTTTTACATGAAGTACTTCTTCGTGCCCGAACAAGTTACTTTCTCAGACCTCGGAAGAATGTACCAGTGGGATAACGAAAATCCGAATGATTTTTTCAAAAGGTTCAGGGTTCAAGCGCTCGACTGTCACGACCCAAACGTGACTGAGCAACAGCTGGTGAACGCGTGCATCAATGGTATGGTTCCTATTTACCGTGCCTTGCTAGAAAACTTGCGCTTCCAAACATTCTCTGAACTCCATGAAGCCGCTAGACGATCCACAACGACAACACCAACATTACTGTAAAGAACTAGGCCAACTCAAACCGAAGACGCACGTGAATAGATGCCTCACCAGCAAGAAATTTAATGCCGGCTCATCCTCTGTGAACATAGTGAACGAAAGAGGAAAAAGGAAGGCCCCAACTACAGGCCCCCAGCCAAAACGTGAAGAACCGGAGAAACGGGAAACCCCGCCACGGAAGACCTCCACTAAAGCTCCAATGCATCATCATGAAACCGAAGGGAATACGTTCGATTTTCCGTTTCCCATAGAGGAGGTGATTGACCTCCTAGAATCATGGATTCAAGATGATGTTATTATACTGCCGCCTCCCATACGTCCACCAGCTGAGGATGAGATGGCAAACCCCAAGTACTGCCATTACCACAGATTCGTTCACCACCCGACCAGTGATTGCAACACACTAAAGCATATTTTCAAAGAAAAGATAGAAGCGGGAGAGATCCAACTAGGAGACGAGGGAGTACATCGATACCCACTCCCAATAAGAAACTGTGGGTTCTCTAAAGAATCCGTGCACGAGACTGTACAATCCATGATGCAGCATGTATGCGAAATTCTCTATCTTTCCAAGGTGCAGCGCCAAGATATTTTCGCAGCTTTCAATCGCGTTGTATCCAGCAAATGACTTTTTCTATCCCCAAAAACCACACCAGGGGCCTAAGCTTTCCAAACGGGCGGAACCAAAGGGGAGAACTGGGGACTCCTGACCACGTCCCGTTAAAGAGGTATCGAATTTGATGACACGCTCATCGATGCGGCCTCTGACCTCAACATCATTACTTTCAAGACACTAAAGGCTGCGGGATTTACAAAACAAGACGCTGCCCATTCCCCGTCTGTGATTAAAAACCCGAGAGGAGAAGATTTGAACGTGCATGGCTACATCAACCTCGAGATCAAGGTGGGAGACACTATAACGTATAACAAATTCCACATTTTCAAAGAACTGGGTAACGACATGATATTGGGGCACTTATGGATACTCGACAACAAAGCGAAATTAGATGTGCACCCTCTACCGACGTCCACGCCCGAAGGAATTTCCAACAAATCATCCCACTGGTTATCGCATCGACGAGCTATCAAAGGAACCCAGACATCTGGAGAAGACCTGTTGGCACTATCTCATGGATTTCAAACGCAAGTAAGTTTGACCGAGCGACCTTATCTATAACCAGTCATTCCTTCCCCTATTCCGTCATGGGGACTCGGCGCGATTACTGGCACGGACGCTGTCAATAAGTGTGAATGGGGTGCTGGGCCATTTGAACATTTTGCAAAAAGATTGGAAACTTCCATCGAAACCCATGAATCCAAGACTCAAGCGGTTGCATGATGCCTGAACCCGTTTTCAATAGGAGATATAGTGGTTAAGGTAAACTCGTATCAAGTTGGGAAGATGACGGTAAAAATGGCTATTCAAATTGATTCGCCCAATGGAAGAGAAGACGAGTTGTATTTAGTGGCGGACATCCTTTTAGGAGGATATTGCAAGCTCATCAACACAGACACACCTGAAGGCGTGATAGTTCAATCGCGATGGATAAAGGCCTCCAATCCCTAAAATGCTGTACTTTTCCAGTCACTCTCCCTTTAGTATTTCCTTTAAAAATTCCTCTTAGTAGTTGTATTCCCCCAAGATGAATACACCATTTGTATTTTTCCCTGGTTTTTCATTTTTCGTCAAAAAAAAAAAGTATAAATACATATCTTTCCAAATGAGTTCTCCAGATATTAGAGAAATACATCAAACTAACCCAGAAAACCACTGCAAAACCATCATACCACAACCAGAAATACCTCATTCAAATCATTCAAAAAAATTTACATAAAGCGAAATGTTGACTGATGAAGAAGAAGGTAAAGATGAGTTTTGAAAAACATCGGGGAACTAAGCAACTAACAGGAATAACAAAAGGGAGGAACTAGCCCTCGAAGGATGGAACACGAGTCCCCTTGGTCAATGCTATCTTCAATCACTTCCCCCAAAAATCTCTCGGGAAACAAAGATTCCATTTAGCAGCAGAAACTTCAACATCCCATCCCGAAGCAACCACAGCAGCAACAATATCCTCTTCGACGACCGGTTCAGCATACGCCACCATGACCCCTCCAATATCACCAAAGACATCTCTGGCGTCAACTCCAAAGGCTACTTCGGTCCCGTCAGACGCTCCCTCGAAGGTTTTCTCATTGACCCTTCGAAGAAGATTTTTTGATGCATCTGCATCAAGATCGAGAACCATGGTGCTTGCCTCCAAAAGCTTCACATGCTCGATTTTCCGTTGCTCCGACCTAGAAACAGTTCGATCCTCCATATAACTAGATCGAGGAATGGTTTTTCCGCACTGGAACTTCTCAACACGCCAAGGTTCTTCCTCATTTTCTCTTCCCTCCTCCATGTTCACTGAACCCAAGAAAGTCCGAACACACGCCTTCACTTCGTGGAGGTAGATGGAAGGGAGGTCCTTGATGATTTCACCAGCTTCATGGAACAGAGATTCGATTCTAGCTAATGCCTCTCCATGAGAAGAGGAGCGGTTTCCGCCAATTCTTAAGTCCTTCTTCGAAGAATTAAAGACATGGCTATCCCTGGAGGGTCCCATCATACACTACAAAGAACAAGGAAAATGGTCAAGTTCCATCCTATCCATGCACACATAAGAAAGAGGATAAAATAAAAAAAATAGTAAGAAGGAAACGCGAGGAGATACCTATAAAGAGGATGGACGAAGACGAACTACACGAATGTAGAGTTCAAGATCATCTTTTATATACAGCAAGATGACGCAACCTCAAAAGGGAAAGCTTTTATACCGGCTGTGAGTTAAGGCATGATATCCGATCCTAATTAAACCTCATGCCTGGCTGTGAGAAATAATTATGGTTAGAGAGAAAGCGTGGAAGAACGTGCTCGAGGCACACTAGATCGTGTTTTCCTTTCCCATCGCCAACGCTAAGCTTTGGAAGCAAAACCGGCAACATAACCAAAGCAGAAAAAGTAATGTTTTCCTCTTTTGTGTGCGTAACGTTTTGGGTTGAAGAGAAGAAGAACTTCATGGTCGAGTCAAATAAGGAAAGAGGAAACTAAGCCCTTGAAGACAAATCACCAAGCAATCCGTGCCATGTCTCATCCTCACCGCTACTGGTCACATGTTCACGTCTCACCCCACCAAACCGCGCATTGTCATAGTCATGTCAGGCCAAGCCATTCGTTCCATTTCCGCGGCCCCACCACGCCTAGCCGTCCTTGCACGTTCCACCATGCCATTTCCGTGGCCCTCCCTGCCAAGCCGACTGCTCCACTATCACGACCTTATTATCCACGCGTGTTTACCTTACCAAGACCATGCCACCTCTTGGCCCCTCGAGCCAAGCCGCCCGCTTGCGTCGCCTTCCAAGACCGCGCCCCCTTTTCCTTGGAGATGTACGACCAGACCAAGCCGGTAAATTTCATCTCACCACTCTACGGTCTGCATTCCCAGTACAACTTATGCAGGGCCTCCAACACGGGAAGCCAAAACTCTCTTTACCACTCAGAAAGGTTAGTCAGATTCTCCTGAACGTCTTTGCAATGATTTACACCTCGATTCCGTCCTTGTCTGTCACCATCATATGCTTACCTCGCAACAAGGCACCTGTTCCGAGCTAAGCAGGGGACTTAATGTTGATGGTGGTTTTTAGCTGAGGGTTAAAATCGTAAAACACCAAACTCTAGCAGACAGTGATGTCACAACATTTAAAGTAACAAGCATTTACTAGGCACATTTACTGAAACCTTTAATGTGTCTCTAAATAATTATCGGGGTATATTTTTCAAATTAGGGTTACGACAAGCCAAACCCTAACTCCCACGAGTGCCAATGGAAAATCATGCCAGCCACACCAACCGCGTCAAAGCATGCCAACTATGATAGCCACACCTCTGTGCCAATGACAAATCATGCCATCGAACACAGCCAGGAGGGGCTACGCCCCCCCGGACAACGGCAAACAATCTTGAAAATATCCAACACATATAGCTACCGAATATAGAGTAGTCCCAAAATCATATTTTGCAAAAATTCTCTTTTTTCTGAATTTTGTTTGAGCCTATAATCGCTAAGAACGGAAGAGTTATCATGACTTCCGATTATACAGTGGATCTCTTTGCAAATATCCTACCATATTCGGTAGTCAAGATAGTTCATATGACTACCGAATATAGAGTTGCCCCAAAATCAGATTTTGCCAAAATCCTCTATTTTTCGAATTTGGTTGAGCCTATAATCGGTAGTAAATGAAGTTACCATGACTTCCGATTATCTGATGATAATCTTTGGCGAAATCTACCATAATCGGTAGTCAAAATAGTTCATATAACTACCGAATATAGAGTTGCCCCAAACTACCGATTATGGATTAGCCTCCCGATTATAAAGGGGCATATAAGTATTTTTAACCTATTTTGTCTTTTATGTCGCCCCTAATTGCGTCGGGGTCGCCCCTAAATGTGCCAGGTTTATATAAGAGCTCAAAAAATTGGTCGGTTTATTAATTAGGGGTCCAAAAGTTTGTCACTTTCTTAATTTTTCCTAATATTTTACCAAACGTCTAACTGTTTTTTTTTCCATAGCACAATACGTCAACGCACATCAAAAAAGTGCTTTTACAAAAGTCGCATCAATACGAAATAATGCCTAAGGTTGGGTTTGGTAATATATTTTTTTTTTTTTAGAAAAGCACTTTCAAAACCTATATATGTCAATAATTTTTGAAACTAATGTTTGGTAAAAAATAAAATTAAAACGTTTTTTATCCAAAGCACTTCCAAAATTCCTTAATTTTCAAAAGCTGGGGTGGAGGAGCTTTTAAAAGCTACGAAAGCATAAGTTTTGGTCCCACCTAAATTTAATGTTTGATTTTTTTTATCCCTATTTAATTTTATAAATGTCAAAAGTTACCCTTAAATTTATATACAATCAATTTTTTATTTTGTTCTTTAAATATTATTACTTTTTATTTCCAAACTATTTTATATACCAATTCATTTAATTTGTCAATAAAAACAAATATTAAATATTTGTCTGCACCCCCCCCCCCCTCGACTCCCTTGACTAGGTTACCCATGGGGATCGCTGGTAGGCTAGCACAACAACCTGTTCAATTAATGTAATAGTATGTTGTTGGAGCTTAGCTTGTTAGGCTCCAAACAGTTAATGTAATACTTTTTATCTAATATAATAAAAAGAATTTATAAAATATTACATAATTATATTATTTTAGTTTGACTCTTTGTTTGAATATATATATATTAAAAAGTGACTAAGTAAAAAAAAAAATTGTAACAATCATAATAATAGTGATAATTAGTAAATTTAATTTAATTTATTTATGTTTATATTTAATAATAAAAAAGTAATTATTTTAACCCCCAATAAAATTGAAAAAAAATTTGTATAAAACTATTTTCAGAGATATATCTGTTTTTGTCATTTGCTACAACAACAATGGTTGAACCTCATATTTTACCAAACACACTTTGATTATTTTTTTAATCAGTTTTAATTTTAATTAATTTTTTACCAAATGTCTAACTATTTTTTCTCACAGCATAGCACAACAACGCGCATCAGAAAAGTGCTTTTACAAAAGATGAAGTAATACCAAACTAAAACTTGGTTTATAGTGGGTTAGAAAAAAAAAATCTAAATAAGTCTTCCATTGCATAATTCATTGGAGTGTTGCTGTTTCAATAGGTATAGGTGCAAACATATAGGCTGAAGTATTAGTGGGTGATTAATTAGACTGAACCACAGTACTTTCCGGTCACGGTTGCACATAAAATTTGCAAGGTGCGACACTAGGGAGGCCCAAAAATTTGAAATTTTTTTCTTTTAGGCTTAGCAATTTAGGTATTTACATCGTTCTCCTCAATAAGATTGCAAATTTTTTTATAATTTGTTTTATGAAAAGATCAACAATAAATTAGAATGGTATAAAATTTTATATAAAAACCAAAATTTGGCATAGAGAATAAAAATTATCCAAAAGTTAATACTCCTTCCGGTCCTGGAAAAGAGATACGTACTATCAGTTTTTTATTTTAGCCTAAAAATATGTCAAACTTAATAATAACTCTTTTCTTGAAACATGAAAATAATATATATAACTGAACATTTTATAATTTGTGAAGTACTTTTTGTTCAAAAACATTAAAAAAGTCCAGACAATCTCCGACCATGATTTTACATGATGGTGCAGGGGAGGAGCTAGAAACTTCATTCAGGGGAAGCAACGTAATTCTAGGGGGTGCAAAATAGCAAAAATAGGCTTGGAAACTCAAAATGAAAAGATCATTAGCTACCGATTAAAGTATGGATATTTCGGCTAATGTTCCTTTTTATAATTGGTAGTTAATTGGACCTGTAAAACTACCGATTATAATAATCGGAAGGTTAACTGGTTACATTACCTTCCGATTATAGGTTGCCCCAAAATGAGTTTTTTTTCTAAAATCCATTTTCTCCAAAATTTTGAAATCTTCCATAATCGGTAGGATATTTGGCTACCGATTATAAGTAGACCCACATCGGACCTTTACCAAATTTCCACTTGGCTCGGGTGCAGAGCCACCCTAACCATTTGGTTCGTGTTTGACGTAGCCACAATCGGAAGTTTAACGGAAGGTTACATTACATTACCTTCTGATTATAGGTTGCCCCAAAATGAGTTTTTTTCTAAAATCCATTTTCTCCAAAATTTTGAAATCTTCCATAATCTGTAGGATATTTGGCTACCGATTATAAGTAGCTCCACATCAGACCATTGCCAAATTTCTACTTGGCTCTGGGTGCAGAGCCACCCCTAACCATTTGGTTCGTGTTTGAGACGTAGCCATAATCGGAAGTTTAACTGGTTACATTACCTTCCGATTATAATAATCGGAAGGTTAACTGGTTACATTACCTTCCGATTATAGGTTGCCCCAAAATGAGTTTTTTTCTAAAATCATTTTTAATCGGTTAACAAAGGTGTTACAAAGCTTCCGATTAGGTTTTAACAATCGGGCACAAAATACCTCCCGATTATGAAGGGGCATATAAGTATTTTCAACCTATTTTGTCTTTTATTGTCGCCCCTAATTGCGATTGAGTCGCCCCTAAAAGTGATAGGATAAATTAGTTACTTACTTTAGTTATTTTTGGCAAAAAGGGGATTGCTTATATAAAGAACTCCCGGTTTTAATATAATTTCTTACAAGTACACATTAATAAACATCTCCATTTCTCATCTGCATTGCAGAGAGATTGAGAAAGAAGAAGAAGGAGACAAGAAGAAGAGAGAAAAAGAAAGACAAAGCGATGGCAGGAGCAAATATGATGGGGTGGGCAATGTTGGTGGTTGTGGTAATGGCTTTGTATGTCGGTAAGGCTGAAGCATGGCCATGTGCATACGATTGTGCATTAGGACGCGCAGAAGAACACGGTGGGGGTTGGTTAGGATACATACCTGAATGTATTGATGCATGTAGAGAGAACATTCCCCCCTCGTCTTTTATCAACCATAGATGAAGGTAATATTCAACTAACTCCAAATCGTTATATATATAGTGGGAATGGAATGTTATAAATATCATTCATTTTTGTTGACGTTGTATATGTCTATCTAAAATCACACAATCAGCAATTTTGATGGGGTAAAAACTAATTATTTTGAGTTAAATTTACACGAGAAAGTCGCTTGCCATTACAAACACAAATACAAATTACTTTTTGGAAGCAACATATTTGACCTCATTATAAAATTGAAACCCTAATCTCATTATGAATCGATCAAATCAAACCTTAAATTCTTGATTCAAAACGGTTCAAAACCCTTGAATCATATAAACCCAATCTAATTTTATGCGAACTTCATTTTAATTCCACCTTCTTCGGTTCATCTTGCATCCTCAAACCAAAATTTTTAAAAGTAATTAAATGAATTTGTCTAAGAAGAATGAGAAAGAGATAGATTTCTTCCTAGGGTTGTTGTGTTTTTATATTCTAACGTAGGGAGGATAGTGGTATATTTTAAAATTGAATAAGGGTATATATTTTAAGAGGCGGATTTTGATAGGTATTTAAATAAAGTTCCCGTATATGTATACTTCAATATTTTCTTTGACATTCTCATATGGACCCGCCACCACGCACACACACGCCCAAATTCGAACTGACCCCGATCAATTGACAGAGGCACCTACTAACATAACCAACACTTGTAACTGCGGCTAGGAGTCATGCAATCCGAACCCTGATTATATCTATATCATTGGAACAAAATAGTGGGACCGGTTGTTCGGTTCTGGTTATAGAATTTAATGGTCAACCCTCTTGGTGGTTTTTTTAAGTGTTCGTCAATAAATTATATTCCTTTTATCTATATCATAAAATAAAATAGTATGCTGGTTTCATAACAAAAAGGAATATAATAAGGGAAAATTAGGCGTGCGGGGGTCCCGCTTTGTGTTTTGTTATAATCGGGGGAGTGTCCCTTAATTCAAAGAAATTTAAATATATTCCTTTTATCTATATCATAAAAAGACCGTTTGATAGAATTATGGGAAAATTATTACGGCCCAACCCATAAATGAGGCCCATAATTAAATAAAATTTAAATTTAGGCCCAAAATTATTAAAATATTATGCTTAATGATGTTCTAAAATTTAAATTTAGGCCCAAAATTATTAAAATATTAGTAATGATGTTCTAACCAACCACCACAAAACTAACCACCTCCACCACCGCCGGCAACCACCTCCGACCACCACCTCCACCACCACCTCCGGCAACCACCACCGGCCCAACCACCACAACCACCGCCAACTACCTCCGACCACCACTGCCGGCAACCACCTCCGACCACCACCGCCGTCGACCCCGCTCACCACCACCTCCGACCACATTGATATTGCAAGTGTAACTGGAAGTTATACTAGGGCTGCCAACGGTGTGATTACTCTGAGGCGAACCGGACCGGGTGTGTCGAGGTCCGATTCGTCCCAAGATTGGAACAGATTAGCTAAATCACTACCCGAACGGATAGGACCCGTTAGGAAACCGATAAATTTCGGGTCAACGGGTAGGACCCGACACCAATATCTATGTTTTACTTGTTAATTTTACATAAAATAGAAAGATTTAGTATAATTTCGTTCAATTTTTTTTCATTTATCCTTCATATTCTTATGTTTAATCCTAATTAAAAAGATTACATAGATATAATAATAATTTTATATGAAAAATTATTAGATTCAAGCTAATATAGCAAATATAAAAGTAAAATATCAAAAAGTTTAGTTGATTTTTAAGTACCCGATAAATACCCGGACCTGACGGGTAATTAGTGTTTTTATCGGGTTAGGTTAGGGTCCATCAATTTAGGAACCGGACGGAACCGTTAGGACCCGGAACCAATTAAAATTACCGGTTCCGGTTCCGGGTAGAACACTACCCGGACCCGATGGGACCCGTTGGCACCCCTAAGTTATACATGTATAAAAATTACACATCATGTTGTTTATTCAATAGTGTGTAACTAAAAGTTACACATCCATATGACATGTGTAATAAGAAGTTACATACATATGAGAAGTGTATCCACAAGTTACACACTATTGAATAAACAACATGAATGTGTAATTACACATGCATATGATATGACATGTGTATCAAGAGGTTACACATGCATATGATATGACATGTGTATCCATAGGTTACACATCCATATGGTATGTGTAATGAGAAGTTACATATCAAAAAAATAGACATAAAAAAAATACATGTATTACACTTTAAGATTTTTTTACAATAATTTCTTAGCTTGTCTAACTTTTTGTCTAGTGTAACCAAGAGTTACATATGCATCTAAAAGTGAAGTACAAAGAATTTCAGCTAGTACACATAAAAATGCATGTGTAATTTGGAGTTACCACCGGTGAGAAAATCTCGTCAAAGTCAACACCCTTTATTTGCTCATAACCCTTCACAACTAAGCGTGCTTTGTACCTTGGTTGTGAGTTACCATCTTCAGTCTTGATTCTATACACCCACTTGTTCTTTAGAATTTTCTAGTTCTCAGGCTTGTCAACCAAATCAAAAGTGTCATTCTCATCTAAAGAGCCAACCTCTTCTTTCATGGATTTCACCACTTCGACTTTCAGGAACACTAAGAGATTCTTCATAAGACTCTGGTTCACCTGCATCTGTAAGCATCACGTATTCATGTGGTATATACTTTGTTGAAGGTAATCTGGTCCTGTTGGATCTTCTCAACTCAGCTTCTGGTTGTTGTTGTTACTGCACTTCTTGTTCAGCATCACCCACTGGAACATCTTCATGAGCTTCATCTTCATTGCTATTACCATCAACATCATCATCATGTTGTTCAAGAGTAGGAACAACTGGATTTGGATCCAAGGTCATCATCTTGAAGCTTTGGCATCTCAATCTTCTCAAAGTCTTCAATAATATGAACTTCAAGGAATACTGCATCCCTACTTCTGATAACCTTCTTCTCAAATGGATCCCAAAATCTGTAACCAAACTTCTCTGTTCCATAGCCTACGAACACACACTGCTTCGCTTTGTCATCAAGATTTGATCTATGATCTTTTGGGATATGAACAAATGCCCTGCAACCAAACACTTTCAAGTGATCATAAGTAGGCTCTTTGTCTCTCCATACCTTTTCTACTACTTCTCCATCTAGCGGTCTTGAAGGAGATCGATTGATCAAATACACAACAGTATTCATTGCTTCACCCCATAAATGCTTCTGCAACTTGGAATGAGATAACATGCACCTGATTCTCTCAAGAATAGTACGGTTCATCCTCTCTGCAACACCATTATGTTGTGGAGTCTTCGGTACTTATTTCCCATGACGTATACCCATGCTCTTGCAATACACTTCAAGTGGTCCGATTTACTCTCCCCTGTTGTCAGAACGAAGGCACTTCAAGGTTCTACCTGTTTCTCTTTCCACCATGTTGTGAAACATCTTGAACACAGGAACAACATCATCTTTGGTATTGATTGCATATGACCAAACCTTCCTTGAAGCATCATCTATGAAAGTAACAAAATAAACAGCACCACCAAGTGTTTTGACCCTTAAAGGTCCACATACATCAGAATGAACAAGATCAATAATACCATAATTGCGCTTGGGTAAAGCTTTATGAAAAGAGACTCTAGTTTGTTTACCAACTAAACAATGAGTACACTTACCCAATTGCATACCTTTGGCATTTGGAAAAACTTGTCGTTTAGTGAGGATTTGAATTCCCTTCTCACTAAGATGACCAAGTCTTCTATGCCACAACTCGGAGGTTGAATCTTTGTCAACAACATTCAACTCACCTTTCAACACCTTCACTTGTGTTTTGTACAATATGCCACACTTATTGCCTCTTGAAATAACCATGGATCCCTTGCTTAGCTTCCATTTTCCATCACCCAAGTGATTGTTATACCCTTCATCATCTAACACTCCTGGTGACATTAGATTCAAACGAAGATCTGGTACATGTCGCACAATTCTGAGAACCAACGTACATCCAACACTGGTCTCAACCTTCACATCACCCATTCCTACAATTTTCGCAACACCACTGTTGCCCATTCTGACTGACCCAAAGTCACCAGCCTTGTGGGAGGTAAATACATCTTCATGAGGAGTAGCATGGTAAGATGCACCTGAATCAACTATCCATTCTGAATCAGAACCTGCAAAACTTATACAAACATCATTACAATCTGAGAATACAATGATATCATCATTTTTCACAGTAGCTGCAACACCATTGTCTTGGTTATCATTTCATTTCCCCTTCTTGTGTTCTTGCTTCGGCTTTTTGCATTCATTTGAATAATGACCTCTCGTATGACAGTTCCAACATTCAACTTCCTTTCTGGACTTTGATTTACCCCTTGACTTGCTACGTCCAACTTGTCTTTTGTCTTTCCTTCTACCCCGATTTTCTGTCACAAGAGCTTCTGAATGAGATGAGTCTAATGACCTTCTTCTAATTTCTTCACTCAACAAACTGCTAGTTGCAACAGTCATGTTCAACTTCTTGTCTGGAGCAGAATAACTGAGACAATTCCTCAATGGCTCCCAACTGTCTGGCAAAGTATTTAGCAACAAATAAGCTTGAATATCTTTGGGAATTTTGAGATCCATAGATGTAAGCTGATTCATAATAACCTTCATTTCATTTAAATGTTGCGCCATTGAACTCCCTTCCTTGTAGCACAACTTTCCAAGCCTTTTGAATAGAAGAGCTTTTGCACAAGGAGACTGCTGATCATATATCTCCTCTAACTTGGTCCACAAAGAATATTCTAGTGTCTCACTAGCCACATGATGAAAAATACCATCATCAATCCAATGACGAATAAAACCAACTGCTTTTCGATTAGTAACCTTCCAATCTTCTACATTTGTCGTCACATGCCTTACTCCATTTTTCTCTATAGGACCATAGAGATCTTTACAATATAACCAGTCTTCCATCTTCGCCTTCCATATCACAAAGTTCTCACCGGTCAAATTGACTATTCTATTACTAGTGCTAGCTTCCGCCATTGCATAAGATTAGCTCAACCCAAAAGCTCTGATACCACTTTTTGGGGGAGGCTTACGAAATCCGAGCCGCTATGCGCAATACGAAACCTACACAAGCAATGACATACCAATGCGAAAATAACACAACTACACAATATAGAAGCAATCACACAACACCGGCAATTACGTGGAAAAACCCCTCCAAGGTGAAGGGTAAAAAACCACGGGAAAATCTTCCACTATAACAATAATGGGTTACACAACAATTCTCCTAATTTTGGGATACACTCTTCTTCAAGGTTCATATAGCACTTGGATATCAATTTTCCTAATTACACTCACCCCTAAGGATGGATCAACAATTCATTCACATATAATATGAGATTCACTATCAATTTGAGAATAGCTAGTGATTTGAGATACTTACTACTAGGGTTTGAACAAACCCTAGATTTTCCATCCTTTGAAGAGATGTGGAAATTGATGAATCAATCTTCACCACAACAAGCCAAAGATCCTTTGCTAAGAACCATTTCTTCTTCTCTCCAAGATACTTCAATCTCACCAAGAATTGGTGGTTTAATCTCTCTACCTCACTCACTCTCTTTCTCTTCTTCCTCTCTTTCTCTTTCATCTCAAAACAAGAAGAAGCTCGAATGTTTAGTCTCCTGATGCCTTTTGGTTCTTATAACCAAAACAAGGCATGTGCTAGCTGACTCCCTTAATTGGTTAAGGGGCTACACCTTGTTGGACCCATAAGAAACTGACCAAGCCCAACAAGATCATCCGTAATGAAAGCAACTGATTTTGTAAAATTGATCATATGACCAGAGAGGGCTCTAAAGTCTTGTAAAATTTTAAGGATGTTATTGATGTTATGTTGAGCGAGTTGGAAAAACAGAAGGCAATCACCTGCGAAAAGTAGATGATTGATAAAAGGAGCCTGTTTTGTAACTTGAATGCCTTTTATATAATTGTGTGTTTTCAACTGTTTCTAATGACCTAGTTAGGTATTCCATAGCAATACCGAACAGATAATGGAAGATGGGGTCCTCCTATCTTAAACCTCTACGAGGAGTATAAGAATCACAAGTACCATCATTTAGTTTAATGCAAATAGTAGTATCTAAGAGCATTCTTGAATAATAGATCTCCATTCTTGAGAAAAACCTAGAGATTTCAACATCTTGTCCAGAAAGGACCATTCATGCCTGTCGAAAGCCTTCAACATGTCTAGTTGGAGAGCTACCTGGCCAGTTTTTTTTTTTTTTTTTTGATTCTTCATAGAATGAATTAGCTCATGAGATATTATTATATTATCATTAATGAATCTATGAGGGACATAAGATGCTTGAATAAGTGATATGATCTTTTCCATGATTGGTTTTAGTCTTGAAACCAATAGTTTAAAAATGATTTTGTATGCATAAACCAATAGGCCTATAATCATTGGGTGTTGAGGGATGTTGAGTTTATGGAATTTAGTAAACTACTAATAGGACATAAACTAATTAAAACTAAGAAATTTAGTAAAAGTGTGTGGGCTTCCAATTCAAAACCAATTGGAAATGAGTGGAGTGGATCCTATATTTAGGATCTAGAATAAGGCATATTCCTATGCACATGTCAATTAGCTAATTTTTCCACTTTAGCACCAACTATAGGTATGCCAAAGTGCCAAAAATATATGTCCAAGTGCCAGAAATACCACTTAGGCATACACAACGGAGTCTTTAACGAGCAACAGAGTGTCCATCGCTATATGGTCATAACATCACTCGTTGGTCATTCCAGCGCCAACGATAGTCATGTTGTTTCTCGTTGTATTGATCATCGCTTATCAGTTCTTCATCCAATGGTTACAATTTCCTCCATCTATAAATACCCAATTTCAAACTCATTTCAATTCACACCAGAATTTCTAAATCTCTCTAGTATTTTTCAATCTCCAATTCTTTTCATCAATCTTCCAATTCTTCAAAGAGAAAAGATGATAATATGAACACGGCTGAGTTCATAGCAAACCAACATGCTGCCGAAAATCAAAGAGTTGTTAATCGTGCAAATGTGCAAAGTCGAATTAGGAGGTGATTACCAAAATTTACTACTGAGGAAGATGAATGTATTTTCAAAAATTATGTTTCTTAAACTGAGACTATATTCGCTGATGCATTCCATCCCCAAACATTTTGGGAAAAGATATTTAGAAAATTTCAAAAACAAACAGTGAACCCCAACAATCGTGATGTTTCAGGGTTATCTCATCGCTTCACTGTATTGAATAAGGAAATTTTAACATATCTTGTTTTACTTCAGCAAGAAGGTCCAAACATGATGATGAATCCATGATGAAACTTGAACAAAGGTGTCGTGCGGAATATAGACGCATCAACGGAAAAGACTTCCAATTTGGAAGTTATTTCGATATTTAAGATGGTTGCCCAAATATAATCCAATATTTATGTTTTAATTTCTTAACTGTCAACTTGTATTAATTTTTAATATTGGTCTTACCTTAGTTTAAACTAAAATGTAACTCTAATTAAAATGTAAGATTGAACTAAGAATATAATTAACCTTAATTTTCAACAATACGAGTCAAATTTTCATATTCATTAAACTTCGAATTAGTCATTAATAGTCATCTTATAAGACATAAAACTAGACAATAATAATTTGAAATATAGACTTTAAAAATAAAAATTTGGGATAATGTTCTTCATCTTGTTTATCCTCTTCATTTCACAAAACTTTCAATCGATGCACTCATGAACGGAGTTTCCTTTGTTTATCTTCTTCTTTGTCTTCAAATTTGTTTTGCCTTGATTTTCCTTGCCTTGAACTTTTCTTTGCCTTTTCCTAGTTTCCGTTTTGACTTGGTTAATATCCAAAACTTGAAGACTTCTTTGCTTTTTACCTATTTCTTTATAACTATAACATATCTTCTTAACGACACCTTCCAGCACTACTACAAAGAAATCAAGTTGCGATGCCGAATCAAATTGGGTTTTAAAATTGTGCCATTTGGAAGAATTGAAAAAATAAATTAGATTGAGAAAGAGAAAATTAGATTGAGAAAGAGAGAATTACAGAAAAAAAAAATAGGTGAAAATTTTGGCGTAACTTTTTAGTCTGAAAATTACCAATTTATAGGTGAAAAAGAACTAGTTGTTGGCACTAGACTTTATATCGAGCGATATAAATGGTAGCGCTGGCGATAAAGAATTTATCGATGGAGATATCATCTATTTTGTTGGCTAGTAACTTTGTCGCTCAGTGATTTCCATTGTGGCACAACTCTTTGCTATGCCACCTAGTATGTCAAACAGTTTTTTTTTTAAACCTTGTGCATAGGAATAAGCCTAAAGGGTTAAGCACTGCGGGACTATTATCTCTACTATGCCTCCACCAAATGTAGGTCCCCGTGCGCACCTCTATATTGTGACCTTTATACGAGTAGACGGGTGACCCTTTCTATTGGTCTATTCTCACTCTACTCTCACTCTATTCCCATACGGACCTAGCTCTGATAGCATGATAAAATGTAGACACCCAACTCAAAACCAATTAACAATAAATGGAGAGGCCCTTTTAACAATGTGGTTAAGCAATAATGTGGGACTATTATCTCCACTAAAATTAAGCCTGGGGTATTTAGGGGCGACCCCAACAGAATTAGGGGCGACACAAAACGACAAAATATGTCATAATCAGAAGGTTATTTCACAATCGGTAGGTTATTTCCGGGGCATTTTTTTTAATGTCCAAACTACCCTTTACAATCGGTAGTTAATCAACAATCGTGAGTAAATTTAGTTTGTATAACTTCCGAATATAAAGTATCCCCAAAATAAAATCCTATATCTTTTGAATTTTGATTATCCTATAATCGGTAGTAAATAAAGTTATCTTGACTCCCGATTATACAATAGACCTTTGACAAAAATGCTACCATAATCGGTAGGGAATTTAGGTTATTTAACTTTCGAATATAGAGTAGCCCCAAAATAAAATTTTGCAAAAATCCTCTTTTGTAAGAACGGAAGAGTTATCATGACTTCCGATTATACAGTGGCTGTCTTTGCAAATATCCTACCATAATCGGTAGTCAAGATACTTCTTATACCGAATATAGAGTAGCCCCAAAATCAGATTTTGCAAATATCCTTTTTTTTTTTTTGAATTTTGGTTGAGACTATAATCGGTAAGAACGGAAGGTTATCATGACTTCCGATTATACAGTGGCTCTCTTTGCAAATATCCTACCATAATCGGTAGTCAAGATACTTCGTATAACTACCGAATATAGAGTAGCCCCAAAATCAGAGTTATCATGACTTCTGATAATGAAGAAACACTATGGGAACATACACGTTTTGTGAAAATTTCTGGAAAACCGAATAGGTTTTCAAATTCATTAACCGAAAAAATTTCCAACTGGGAGGGGCTACGCCCCCCCCGGACAGCGGTAAATAATCTTGAAAATATCCAACATATATAACTGCCGAATATAGAGTTTCCCCAAAATGATATTTTTCAAAAATCCTCTATTTTTATAATTTGGTTAAGCCTATAATCGGTAGAAAAAATATTTCATATAACTACCGAATATAGAGTTGCCCCAAAATAAGATTTTTCAAAAATCCTCTATTTTTCTAATTTGGTTGAGCCTATAATCGGTAGTCAAGATAGTTCAAATAACTACCGAATATAGAGTAGCCCAAAAATGAGATTTTGCAAAAAACCTCTATTTTTCTAATTTGGTTGAGCCTATAATCGGTAGTCAAAATAGTTCATATAACTACCGAATATAGAGTTGCCCCAAACTACCGATTATGGATTCACAAAATTGGTTAAAAAGACCAAAATCAAAAATTCATGGGTGAAAAAGACATCTAGATTTTGATACTGTTTAAATGGACAAAAATATACAAATAGCCAGGTTCATCCTACCCATTTTCAAATAATTTTTCTTATTTTTAATTTACACAGGATGCATCCAGTTTCATCCTCGCTATTTTTTAAATTTAATCCAGGATGAATCCAGTTTCATCCTTGCTATTTTCTTTTTTTGTCCATTTCACCCATACTAATTTTTACTCGTCCATTTGAACCATATTTTAAATTTTTTTGGACAAATGACCAATTTTCCGTTATGGATTAACCTCCCGATTATGAAGGGGCATATAAGTATTTTCAGCCTATTTTGTTTTCTATGTCCCCCTAATTCTGTTAGGGTCGCCGCTAAATACCCCATGAAATCAAGGGACATAATATATGAGCAAAAAATATTCTCTATCATTTTTTTAATATGTGTAAAATCCTGAAATCCTATTTTATCCGGTAAACTAAGATGAAGGGTATATATAACTTGAGGAATTTTTCGAGAATGCTGGAACTCTGGTTGGAAGCTGAATGATGCTCAACTGTGACATTTTCGACCAATCATATGCTCTGGTTTGGATTGCTATTATGTTTTGTCTTTTTTGTACAGGAGACATCGAATTCTAGACAAACAAAGCCATCTCAGTACTGTTCCTCTTACCCGACTCCTCGTTTCTCTCCATTCTCAAATCCATCTAGGTAACCCCTCAGAAATATAATTGTAACGGCATCCAATAAAACTTTTCAGGCTAGTCCCGCATCTAGCTAGACGGCTATAATTTGTAGAGGAGCTCGGGTCTGGATATTAGTGCAGGTAAACAGAGACCTTTATAACTTAAGATCACCATACGGACGCAATTTCTGACGTGCCAGAAACTTCATACGTTGAAAGATTAGCACCGCTAGCTGCTGGCCTCCAGTCAGCCATGCCTTTGGGGTATATCTTCATGCTATGTTTTATGGTTATCCTGTCCAACACATTTCTGCAGTTAACACAGCAGAACTCCATATCAAATAATACGTGTGAACAATCCTAAATTTGGAAAACTTGCTCGACCGGCATACCCAATTAAGTTTTAAATAAATGGACGTAAATTAGTTAGTTAATTTATTAGTTCTTTTCTTGAATCTTTGCAAAAAACTAATCGCGTATATAAAGAACTCCCAGTTTTAACACAATTTCATACAAGTACAGACGAATAAACCTCTCCATTTCTCTTCTGTATTGCAGAGAGATTGAGAGGGGAGAAGAAGACAAGAAGAAGAGAGAAAAAGAAACAAAAAGAGATGGCAAGAGCAAATATGATGGGCTGGGCAATGTTATCGGTTGCGGTGATGGCCTTGTATGTCAGTAAAGCGGAAGGATGGCCGTGCGACCTCGATTGTGCAAAAGAACATGCACAGGAACAAGGTGGATCTGTCGCATCACACTTGGCGGAATGTTTTCTCTTATGTTGGGATCATTCTCTGAAAGACGTACATATAGGTAATATACAATTTACTCCAATCCCTATTATATAGACCTTCCACCACGCACACACACGCACACCCAGTCTCCAACGACCCCCGGCCCGAACAATCAAGGAGACAGAACCACAAACCAACACTTGAAAGTTGAAACTAATCCATACGTTAGTGTGGTTGGGGGTCTGGAAACCCCAAACCTCGATTGTAGCTTTTTGCTTTCCGGTGGAGATTTCAATTTTGTGTTTTGGTAATTAATAACATCCATTTTTTACCAATACGGGGGTATTCCCTTTTGTGTGGATTTTTGTTTGTGTGCAGCTAAACCATCAGCTCAGACGCAAAAAGTCGTCGAGTTTTTGGCTCAAGCACCTGAGTTCGAAAAGTACCCATCAGTAGGGAGAAAGGAATTTCCTCCTTCCAGGCAACCAATGATTGTTAACGTTCCATCAATAGGGAGGAAGGCATTTTCTCCTCCGAAACAACCATTGATTTGAGGAGTTATATTAAGTGTGATCTATGAAATAATTCTCGCACATTGACATGAACTGTGCGTCTGTGCCCTTTGTAACTAACGTAGTTGCTTTCCTGCACTCTTTTGCTTATAATTCTCTCTTCTTTTTGTTTTCCTTCTTCTCCTTGTACTTGTATCACAGCGAAATGATTTTCACGTTTCATTTCATTGTATATCAATAAATATTATAAGTTGGTGTTTTTTACATTTATGTTTCTCTATTTTTCAATCAAATGACAAACAACATAACTTCCGGTTAATATTCGTTGGCACGCGTGTATATTATAATTGATGAAGTAACCTAATTTACATACTTAAAAGTCCCCGGATATGATGTTAATTAATCCAAGTTTAAGAAAATACAATCCGGTATTGGGGGATCGGGAGAATCTACTGAGTCAACTCAGTAAATGATTATTTATTTATTTTTCATCTTCATTCCATATCTTCAATCATTTTCCTTGATTTTTTCTTTGGATTTCATCTTTTTGGTGTTATTATCTTCGAGGGAGGATCCCCTAGTGCTTTTATTTTCACATATCTCACACTTTAGGTGTCGTCTTTGTAAATAAAAACCAAACGATAACATATTTGAAACTGATATTTTGGGGATATGTTGCTCTTACGTAGCTCTATGTCCTTAGTAAAAATGAGCGTATTCCAAAATGTATAACACCATTATCTATTATTTTGAAAACGAGCAGTTGAAGTTAACGGATTCTTGAACACTATCTATTACTTTGATAGATGGTGGTGTTACATGTTCCGGAATGCGCTCATTTTCGATAGGTACATATCCTCCAATATTAGCTTCAAATCCGACCCCACACGGAGCCTAAAGTATGAGATAGTATAAGAATTAAAGAATGAAAGGATCCTTCCTCATTATCTTAATATTTTTTTTTAACGAACTGCTTGTTTTGCCTTATTAGCTTGCTCAAATCTTTCTTCGATACGCCTTATGTTTTGGATATCTTATCTTACTAATATAAAGAAAATAGTTCTTTTTGGTAGCAGACCCCCTAAATTACTTAGTTGTCCATACTTTTTACATATTTACATAAATACCATTGTTTCAAAAATACATCAAAAAATTTAAAAACTTAATATTTTTCAAAATATACACCGGATTTTTTTAAAATTTATAAATTTGAAAAGCTCTTTCAATCATCTACGTAACGAGTACAAATAAGAATAGTAATTTTTGCTTTAGGAAAAAAAATCATGGTTTTCAAATTTAGTATTGTTGGATAAGTAAAAATTCAAACATGTACATCACACATGTGTCCTTACTAGTTTATGCATAATGTGTAACTAATTAATTTACCATTTTTATTCCTACATGTATAAACTAGAGTTATAGGTTTATAGCGTTTGCTGATGTTGTTATCAAGCTTGTTAAAGTTTATGTGCTATCGGTAAAACCAGAGATCGAGATACTCAGAAACGCTCCTATCCCGTTCTGATCCAAGGAAAAAAGTTAACCCACCATTTTAGACGGGGAGTTCAAGGAATACCGGCAGTTGCAAGTTTCATTCTTAGGGATTGAGAGACAAGAATTATAACCGCTCTTGCGCAACCATTAGGAAACCGATTTAACAGCTGAAATATGGGCCACGCTAATGGCATCTAGAATTACGATAGAGATATATAGACAAAAGTTTTTTTGGAGACTGATTTATAAAATCTCCTTCATTTCATAGGCTCTCTATCCGAACCACCATGGTATATATTAAGAATGATCACTGAAATAAAGCACTGGATGCGCCAAATACTATATTGAGTTATCCAGCACAACTATAAGAAAGGGTACCATACATCAAATGCCCTAGACAATTCCACGACGGATGGAAGTCAATGAAGCTTTATTTCGATAACAATCTGGGACAAGAAAATTCTACATTTTCTTAACTACAATATTTTAAGTGACTCTATGACTACTATGTACCCACATGTAATTGTTTTCCAGTTGAATAAAACTCATGGTTCACCATCTACGTATCAGTTATAAGGTGGATGGGTAAGTCAATTCCACCCGTAATCATTTTTTGTGTAAAATACGACTTAAAATGACTATGGCCTATCCTTTTAAATCAACCTTATTTTGACCCAAAATCAAATAAGTTAAAAAACAATTAGCTTTATTTTGAACCCGAAAGCGGGGGTATTACAACCACACCCGATATATATCAAAGAGTTATATATCAATTTCTCAATACAAACTGCAATTAAACAGATAGAAATCTGTGAGCCTGATTGAGATGAGAAATAATTTGGACGGTACCAAAGACTAATGTCCAAGCGACAATCAATTTATATTCAACGACCAAAGGTAGGATTAACCAATTAATTGAACTACGCACAACCTGTGATATTTCAATTATATAAAATTATAATATGGAAAAGAAATAACACAGACACTATAAGTTTTGTTAACGAGGAAACTGCAAATGCATAAAAACCCCGGGACCTACTTTAGATTTGAACACCACACTCTATTAAGCCGCTACAGACACTAGCCTAATACGAGCTAACTTCAGACTCTATTAAGACGCTATAGACGCTAGCCTACTAAAAGTTAACTTCGGGATGGAATGTAGTTGATCCCTAACCAAGTCTCATACCGATTAAGGTACAGTCACGTTCCTTACTCCTCTGAATCCAAGGAAGACTCTACGCACTTGATTCCCTTAGATGATCTCACCCACAACTAAGAGTTGCTACGACCCAAAGTCGAAGACTTATAAAACAAATTGTCTCCCACAGATAAGTTTATTCTGATAGATAAATCTGTCTCCCACAGAAGTACCTACGAAGTTTTTTGTTCCATCTTTTGATAAATCAAGGTGAACATGAACCAATTGATAATCCAGTCTTATATTCCCGAAGAACAACCTATAAAAATATCAATCACCTCACAATAACTTAATTATATAGTCTTTCAAATCAAGGTTTTCTTACAATCAAAGATAAGTTAGCTTTGAAACAAAGCATTCAATATTCAACGTTAGATGAAAACCTGATTTAAGATTCAAGCTAAGTTTTCTTAAAACCAAAGCTATATCTCTCCACCATCATATGGTCTTAGCTTGTTACACACAAATGAAATATACATTTATTTAGATATAGGTAACCGTACCTAAACGTGTATATTGAGTTGGATCAACAATAGTTAATTGAAGTTAGCCATATTGCCTTAACCACATTCATCTAACACTTCTAGATCAAATATGATGATCAATCAATCATGAAAGATAATCACATGAATCTAATTATGTTACTCATAGAGTTGTTCAATTGTATATATGTCATAGAAGTATATAAGAACCAATTTAAACAAAACCGGATTGAGTCATGATTGTACAAAGTACTTATACAAGAAACAATTCATGAAAATTAATCCACGGTTTGAAAAGATTTCATTCCTTAATGTATTTATTCATGAATATCAAAACATACTTAACCGATTTTAGAACTTTAACCACTAAGTTTGCAAATTGGTACGCAAGCTTTAGTTCCGGGATTCGGTCTTGTCCAGTCGTTTGCATACGGGTACGCAAATTTACATCCCAGACCTAACTCAGGTAAAACCGTTCGTAAACTGGTATGCAAACTTGGTTCTCGGACTTTAACAGTTAAAACCGTATACTGGTATGCAAACTACGTTTCCGTATATGAATCATTCCCAAACAGTTTGCATACTGGTATGCATACTGTGTTGTAGATGATAATAGCTGTCTCACATAAACTATTAGCTTATAAGTAATTTTCAAGTGATCGAATGATCAATACGAAACTTTCCGAGTTGACATCAAATGACTGTCGCATAAAAATCATGTAAGATGTTTCAAAGGAATTTTCACATGATCATCTTTTGACTTATTATTTAGTTTACAACAAATAAATTGTTTCCAACTAAACTCGTCAAGAACAATGATGAACGTAGCTAAAGAAAAAAGCTTCCAACACATATTTCGAGAAATATATAAGCGAGTTAAAATCGGCTCAAAATATCAAATGTGTATAATATAAAATTCTATATAGCTATACGACTTAGTCTCATTAGGAGATAGAATAAAATAGACTTCTGAGTGATAGATTAGTTTTAGTATCCACATACCTTTTGTTGATGAAGTTTCTCCAAGCTCTCCTTAGTAGATCTTCGTCTTCAATCGATGAACGCCGTGAAGTATAAAGCTCAACTACACATTATATCCTAATCCGAGAAATAGATATAAATAGACTAGAAATCAAGACTTATAGTTTTAATCACCTAAACTAGACAAACAATCTTGAGATAGCAACGCTTGCGAGTTCGAACGAGAAGTGCTCGAACAATCTCCCCCTTTGTCAATTTTAGAGACAAAACTATCAATACATATGGATTACAAAATAAATAAACTTTGTAGCTTCTTTTCCAACATGCTTGATTTCCTTGGTTCTTCAACATTCCTTGAACTCTTCGTCAGTCCAATTACTTCAGTGATTCTAAACGTGTTTAACTAAGCATCATTGTTGTTGAAGATCCATAGCCATAAATATAATCAACAAGTTGTTTTATTATTGTTATATAGTATCATAGTATAATTACACAACATCAAAGTTCAATTGTATCACAACTTTGACAATAATACTATGATGATATGTATCACTCCTCCGTAGTCAATACTTCATCTCACAATGAAAACCTCTCCCCCTTACATAATGATCCGTAAACCATATGTATGTAGTGTGAACTACAAAATAATTCTCCCCATTTTTGTCAATATAAATTAGAAAAGGTACGAAACACTACACCAAATCCCGGATTTTGTCACAGGGTATATCCGTTACTAAAACAAATTGTAACACATATACGCCCTTGCGTAAAACGCTTATTGATGATATTTTTGTTATATTTTGTTGCCATGATTTTAAGCGTGACAAACTTTGGTTACAGTCGCGATTATAAACTGTTACATTATTTAATAATGTGATTAACCTAATTTTAAAAAAGCGACGCGTGGCACATTTGTCACAGTAATTATAACAGTTTTAATTGTTATTCTAACTTTGCAACAATTCGTAATGACACGTGTTTTTAGCACTTACGAGTAGGCAACAATTTCTTTTTTTGCCGCGTGTCACTTTTTCTACGATTACGGTAACACATATAAGTGTTGCATATTTTTTGCAACAAATTCCTATGGACACTGTCATCATCTATTTGTCACTATTATTGTCGCGTTTAACTTGATTACTCTCATTTTATATGACATTAAGATGATGACACGTGTTGTTTTTCTTCACAGTTTTGGTCACAGTTATATCTGTGACAATTCTTTCCATTACAATTAAAAAAAAATGGATAGTCCGGGTCGTTCACATGGACCTGGCCTTCCAGTTTACAAGCCTGCACAATTAAACCTGAAACACAGGCCTGCAATTTGGTTTTTTTATGTACATTATCAATTTGAAAACTATCTTCCATTTACAATTCATACATACACATTCACAGAAGAATCATTCTATTCATTCATACATACACATTTACAAAATAATCATTCTATTCATTATGAACAAACAAACAAATATGATGGCAAGTAAGAAAACAAACTTCCTAGGAACCCAAAAATAAGTGTCTGAACAAAATCACCAGCAAACTATTGCAGTCCTCTTGTGAAAACGACCTAATCCTTCCTCATTAAAGCTCTCTGACTCAGGCCATATACCTATAATTTCAAGTATAAAACTCAAATTCTTATTCTAACTCGTGCAATTTAAGGGCCAATTTAAAGTTATCATATACCAATTGAAGTATATACTACAATTTAATAAGCTGCCAATTCAGGTGCATATTTACCAGAATCTGGGATGCCAACGATCACATTGAGTTTGTTGTGTTTGGATTCAATTTGTGCGAGTTTGTTATGTTGTGGAATAACATTGATTTTGTTGTGTTTAAACACATTTAAGTGTGCCTGGAGAGAAGAGTCAGTACCGAATGCCCTATACAAATAAATAAAATAACCAAATCAGTATGAGAACAAATATGCTTCAAAAAAATAAGTATGAGAACAAATGCAGAAACAAATAGATAAATAAAATAACCAAATCTGTACCGAATGCCCTATACAGATAAATAAAATAACCAAATCCGTATGAGAACAAATGCAGAAACAACTGACCAATTAGCGGGCAGCCAATATATGGACATCACAAAGATTTAAGTAAAAAATTAAATTTAAAGATAGTATCTTACTTTGTACAAGAATCGCATGAAACTGGATTTTAGAGATTTGTTTGACACCTCCACTTCGGGGTCTTTCCTCCCTTGGGGCAAGGGTACCTTGACGAACAACACCACCTTTCTCCCTTGGGAAAATTAGAACAAATAAGAAAATATAAGCAACATAACAATCCAACAAATCAAGCCAAATGAAAAAGATTTTCACGCGACTTCTAAGGAGTTTCTACTTTAACATTTTTATACAAGATTGGGATTCTTGTTAGCAACTTCTTTCCTCCACTTGCAGGGGTCTTTCCTACCTTGGGGCAAGGAGTACCTTGACGAACAACACCATAGTTACAAAAAATTAGAACAAATAAGAAAATGGCAGCAACATAACAATCCAACAAATCAAGCCAAATGAAAAAGATTTTCACGCGACTTCTAAGGAGTTTCTACTTTAACATTTTTGTCCAAGATTGGGATTCTTGTTAGCAACTTCAGCAAGTCTCTTCTTTCCCTATAAGAAACATATAAATTTATATTTGGTCAGCAATGGCAAAATACAGAGAACTCTTACGCTAATCATGTAAGTACTAAAAACGAGACATTCTTACTCTAAGCAACCAACATGTAGCATTTGTGTTATCCATTATCAAGACATCTCAAGTTTACCACAGCACAATAAACTAAACAAGACTATGCTTAAGAATTCAATTCGAAATACAAACTGGATGCACACAAGTGAGAATTGATTCTTGTTTTCTAAGAGAATCATATTATAGAAACGCACATTTGTGAAATCCCTAAAAGAAAAAAATTGAAAAACAACCAACAAAATGATTACTGATGGAGAATGGAGAAACATTCACCTCATAACTTTTATTCCCAACATCCTGGTGACAAATCACAAGTATTCATGAACCATTACAAAGTCTGTGCTATCTTTTGATTCATTTCAAAATTCTAAATCAATCAACGCTAACACGCATAACATCAAATTCACATTAACTAATTTTCCTAATTAGTTAGATAATCACAGATTCATAGATGACATCAAAAAAATACAAGCATACAAGCCCGGGTAAAACATACAAAGTGCAACCAGAGAATAAACCCTAAGAAGCACCCTTGGATTATAAAATCACATAACAAAGTTAGATTGGTGAATCTTCGATCGAGAGAATAAACAGGAAAACACATAACTAGGAGGAGAAACAAACTTAAAACCAAGACTATTACTCTCAACCAGAGTAGCTAGTTAAGAATTAGAAGTTAGAACATAATAGTATAATCCATATACTTACTTGTACAGGTGTGAATGCTAGACTTGAGGTTAGGCCTGAGGTAGTACCACTAACGCTTCCGTAACTTTTAATCTTGGACCTAAAAGAACAAGGTTTGCACATAAGTTCACAACACAAGATAACAGTCATATAAAGGCCAAAGAAACTATCAAAACATAAAAGGAAGGAACATATTTCTAAGCATCTTTTTCAACAAGTTTTCTCTGTCCAACTGATACACGCAACTTGCCATTTCCATCCTGACCAAGCATATCATATCCTTCACCGAGCCCATCACCTGAGTCATAGAGAGCATAAGCAGTAGTTTCAAAACAAAAACACACACCAAACGCTGATGTATGCAATTCCTAAAAGGTTTTCAATATGATGAGACTTAACTCTACGTTATAACCTCCATCATCCTCCACGGCATGAGCATCAACATAATCATGTATTATTTTTAATCGGAATTACCATATTTAGTTTGAAGCAGTTATTTTAAGAAAACATATCAAACCAGATGCAAGATAAATAGAAAATGTAGCAATTAGCTTTGATTCCTACCTATCTTCTCAGCGAACTTGAAACCTTGTATCAGTTAAGCTAATGCTTCAAGACAGCAGGTGCTGGATGCTCAAGTGTGCAACCATTCCAAAATTGGATCTTATGATTCAAATCTGTTGGGATGGCCTATCAATGACAAAAAGGAAATAGTGTAAGAACACAGAAGATGTTCATATCTTAGTCCCCAGATGTGTCTCAAAACTCTCTTTAAAGCACCCCAAGTATATGCATATAACAAATAACATAACAGCGTATTAGGAAGCAAGCAAAGGAAGGTTGCAGTATTTGATCATGCATTAAGAACAACCGTACAAATGAAACATCAGCTTATTCAATCAATTTAACCTCCAAATTGTAGACCCTTCTTCATTCATAATCATCAACTAAGCATAACCCACACACACCGCTGAAGCTCAAACCTCAACTCCAACCCAAAAACAGGCTAAAACATAACAAACCCATTCTTAGATAACACAGTAAAGAGTTAACTTCCTATATGAACATCAAAATTTAAGATTTGAAGCCAACACTTTAAACCCAAGAACACTATCAATTAACCAAATGCTTTGACCAAGTAAGCAGTAAAGATAAGCACCCAATTTTTGCTTGTGCAAAAAGAGAAATCAAGTAAAAAGGTAACAAAAATATGATTTCCAGTTCATTTAGTAAATCCTATGCTACCACCGAAATCGAAACCCCTTGAATCACAGTGAACCTTCACTATCACATCCATAAATAAATAAGACGTAAACCCAAAAAATGACTATGAAAAATCGCTACCACAATAAACAAGACTTTACCAAAATAAGACTTAAACCAAAAAGTGCAACTCAAGAATCGCTATCACAGTTGAAGAACCGAAAAATCAAGATACTAATTTTCAAACATTAATTTGAAATAGCAGAACAAACCTGATTTTAAAATTTGATTTGATAATCTCCTTAGAAGTACTAATTGTTGTTGCAGAAATAGTACAACACGTGGGGTTAACTCTGATTCGATCATCCGGATTATAAGTCTTATTAACCATCTGAAAAAATCAACAAACAAAAAAAGAAACATATTGAAATGAGTAATTATAAAGCGTAAGCAAATCTTAAAATACATGAAATCTGAGAGTTTAAACAGAAAAAACGGACCTCCAAACCTTCAAATGAATCTCCAAAGATACCTGAAATAGAAAGATAAAAAGAATCAATACAAAGACGAGTATTGATTGTTGAGAATGCAGAGAGAGATTTAGGGTTTCATACTCATCCACAAAAAACCAACCCCGTAGATGCACAAAATGGATCTGAAACCCTATATCTACAAAATCGCAACTTCTTTGAGACACAAAAACATCATCAATATGATTTAGCGTTTTTGTATAGAGATCTAACCGATCTACTAGCTTTTGCGACGAGAGATAGTGAAAAAGAAAATGGATTTTTTAAGGTTCGGTTTTCTTCGTAGAGAGGAAGGCGGAGAAGATTAAATAAAGATGAGATGAAAGTAAGGAGGCAGTGAAGTGAGAGAAATTCATTTTTATTATTTAAGAAAGTCTTTGAACGATGATTAGACACTGTCAGAAATAATCGGACGGTAGATTTTTCGTTTGGGGTTATCATACGGATCAACATAAGTGTGATTCTCTTTGTGCTTCTTTTACGATTTGTAGGAGGTCATGATCCTAGTTAGCAATTCGTGGTACGGGATACGTTCGGAATAGGATACGTACGAGTATTATACGGATTCTTAAAGGTTAAATTCGGTCAAAAATCCGGTCAAGGATTCATGATTCGGCAGTAATACTGAACGGCATACGTACGTGTATAATTCTAAATAACCATTAGAGAATAAGGAATAGATTTTGATTATCCGGAGGTCATAATGTAGAATCTAACATCAGGTTAAGAGATTACTAGAGAATCAGGAATGGATTCTGATGAACTAAATATGTAAAATATCAGATTTTCTAACTAAGGATTATCATATGGATCAACCACAGTATGTGAGAAGTTTGTGTTTGTTTGCTAAACTCATTTGCGCATTCAGCATATTAACAAACTTCATTATGTCGAGTAGATTAAGAGTCTGAGTTCACGATAGCAGATTAAGAGTCGGAGTTCACGGTGGTAGATTAAGAGTTCAACTTGAGTTTCTCATTAGATGGCTGAAGATGAAATTTATCGATTTGAACATCAGGTTCAAAGATTAGTAGAATTAGACCTGAGCTTCTTTTTCGGATGAACTAGAGACGAAATATATCAACATTGAACATCACATGTTCAAAGATTACCAGAGTTAGACCTGAGTTTCTGATTTGGATGAACTGGAGACGAAATATATCAGAATTGAACATCACAGTTCAAAGATTACGAGTTAGACCGAGTTTCGATTGGATGAACTGGAGACGAAATATATCGAAATTGAACATCACATGTTCAAAGATTGCTAGAGTTAGACCCGAGTTTCGATTAGGATGAAGCTGGACACAAAATATATCAAAATTGAACATCACATGTTCAAAGATTACGAGTTAGACCTTGAGTTTCGATTGGATGAACCGAGACGAAATATATCGAGATTGAACATCACAGGTTCAAAGATTACGAGTTAGACACGAGTTTCGATACGGATGAACTCGGAGAGAAAATATATCGAATTGAACATCACGGTCTCAAAGATTACGAGTTAGACATGATTTTCGATTGATGAAGCGAGACGAAATATATCGAATTGAACATCACGAGTTCAAAGATTACCCGAGTTAGACCTGAATTTCGATTCGGATGGGCGGAGAGACGAAATATATCGAATTGAACATCACATGTTCAAAGATTACGAAGTTAGACACGAGTTTACGATTCGGATGAAGTGGAGAGGAAATATATCAGAATTGAACATCACTAGTTCAAAGACTACCAGAGTTAGACCCGAGTTTCTAATTCGGATGAACTGGAAAGGAAATATATCAGAATTGAACATCACAGGTTCAAAGATTACCAGAGTTAGACCTTAGTTTCTGATTCGGATGAACTGGAGAAAAAATATATCAGAATTGAACATCACATTTTCAAAGATTTCCAGAGTTAGACCTGAGTTTCTCTTTCGGATGAATGGACGAAATATATCGAAATTGAACATCACAAGGTCAAATATTACGAGTTAGACACGAGTTTCTCTTTCGGATGAACCGAGGACGAAATATATCGAGAATTGAACATCACGGGTTCAAAGATTACTAGAGTTAGATCGACTTTCTCTTAGGATGAATTGGAGACGAAATATATCGAATTGAACATCACGAGGTTCAAAGATTACTAGAGTTAGACCCGAGTTTTCGTTTGGGTGGTTGGATATGAAATATATCGAGAATTGAACATCCCAGAGTTCAAATATTACGATTTTGGACTGAGTTTCTCTTAGGATGGCCTGGAAATGAAATATATCATAATTGAACATCTCAAGTTCAAAGATTACCATAGTTGGACCTGAGTTTCTCATCCGGGTGAACTGAAGATGAAATATATCAGAATTGAACATCACAGGTTGAAAGATTACTAGAGTTAGATATGGGTTTCTCTTCAGGATGAATTAGAAACGAAATATATCAGAATTGAACATCACATGTTCAAAGATTACCAGAGTTAGACCTGAGTTTCTGATTCGGATGAAGTGGAGAGGAAATATATCAGAATTGAACATCACTGGTTCAAAGATTACCAGAGTTAGACCTAAGTTTCTCGTTCGGATGATCTGGAGACGAAATATATCAGAATTGAACATCACAGGTTCAAAGATTACCAGAGTTAGACATGAGTTTCTCCTTCGGATGAGCGGAGACAAATATATCATAATTGAACATCACAAGTTCAAAGATTACTAGAGTTAGACCTAAGTTTCCGATCAGGATGATCTGAAGGCGAAATATATATCAATTGGATATCACGGGTTCAAAGATTACTATAGTTAGTTTGAGTTTGGATGAATGGGATGAATAGAAAGCGAAACATATCAGTTCAAAATTGAACATCACGGGTTCAAAGATTACTAGAGTTAAACCTAAGTTTCTCGTCGGATGATCTGAAGGCGAAATATATCCAAAATTGAACATCACGGGTTCAAAGATTACTAGAGTTAGACCCGAGTTTTCAAATAGGATTATTTGAAGGCGAAATATATCGAACAATTGAACATCCCAAGTTCAAAGATTACTAGAGTTGGACCCGATTTTCTCGTTCGGATGAACTGAAGACGAAATATATCAGAATTGAACTTCACGGGTTCAAAGATTACTAGAGTTGGACCGTAGTTTCTCTTTTGGATGAACTAGAGAAGAAATATATCAGAATTGAACATCACGGGTTCAAAGATTACTAGTGTTGGACCTTAGTTTCTCTTTTGGATGGTGAAGAAGAAATATATCGAGAATTGAACATCATCGGGTTCAAAGATTACTAGAGTTAGACCTTAGTTTCTCTTTTGGATGAACTGAAGACGAAATATATGAGAATTGAACATCACAGGTTCAAATATTTTACTAGAGTTAGACCTGAGTTTCCCAATCGGATGAACGAAAGATGAAATTTATCAGATTTGAACATCCCGGGTTTGAAGATTACTAGAGTTAGACTTGAGTTTTTGATTCGGATGAACTTAAATATTATGGAGACTGTGAAAATGACCAAATTACCCTTATCGGACATAAGTAAAGTAATTCATACAGACTGTGAAAATGACCATATTACCCTTATTGGAAAAAAAGTGCAATAAATATTATGGAGACTGTGAAAATGACCATACTACCCTTATCAAAAATAAGTAAAGTAATTCTTACAGACTGTGAAAATGACCATATTACCCTTATTGGAAAAAAGTGCAATAAATATTACGGAGACTGTGAAAATGACCATACTACCCTTATCGAAATAAGTAAAGTAAATGTTACAGACTGTGAAAATGACCATATTGCCCTTATTGGGAAAAAGTGCAATAAATATTATGGAGACTATGAAAATGACCATACTACCCTTATCGGACATAAGTAAAATAATTCTTACAGACTATGAAAATGACCATATTATCCTTATCGGAAAAAAGTGTAATAAATACTACCCTTATCGGAAATAAGTTAAGTAATTCTTACCGAATGTGAAAATGACCATATTACCCTTATTGGAAAAAAGTGGAATAAATATTATGTAGACAGTGAAAATGACCATACTACCGTTATCGGAAATAAGTGCAATAAATATTATGGAGACCGTGAAAATGACCATATTACCCTTTTTGGGAAAAAGTGGAATAAATATTATGGAGACTATGAAAATGACCATATTACCCTTTTTGGGAAAAAGTGGAATAAATATTATGGAGACTATGAAAATGACCATACTACCCTTATAAGAATTAAGTAAAGTAATTCTTACAGACTGTGAAAATAACCATGTTACCCTTTGGAAAAAAGTGCAATAAGTATTCACGAGAAGCGTAAAAATGACCATACTACCCATATCGAAAATAAGTAAAGTAATTCTTCTGATTTGTAATTGACCATATTACCCTTATTAAAAAAGTGCAATAAATATTATGGAGACTGTGAAAATGACCAAACTACCCTTATCAAAAATATACTTAAAGTAAATACTTTGAAAATGACCATATTACCCTTATTAAAAAAAGTGCAATAAATATGGTGGAGACTGTGAAAATTACCATATTACCCTTATCAAAAATAAGTAAAGTAATTCTTACAGATTGTGAAAATGACCATATTACCCTTATTGGAAAAAAGTGTAATAAATATTATGGAGACTGTGAAAATGACCATACTACCCTTATCGAAAATAAGTAAAGTAAATGTTACAGACTGTGAAAATGACCATATTGCCCTTATTGGGAAAAAGTGCAATAAATATTATGGAGACTATGAAAATGACCATACTACCCTTATCAGATATAAGTAAAATAATTCTTACAGACTATGAAAATGATCATATTATCCTTATTGGAAAAAGTATAATAAATATTATGGAGCGTGAAAACGACCATAATACCCTTATGGGAAATAAATAAAGTAATTCTTACTGCCTGTGAAAATGAACATGTTACCCTTATTGGAAAAAAGTGCAATAAGTGTTATGGAGACTGTGAAAATGATTACAGTCAGGGTAATATGGTAATTTTTACAGTCTGTAATATTTACTTTACTTATTTCCGATAAGGGTAGTATGGTCATTTTTATAGTCACCATAATATTTATTGCACTTTTTTTCAATAAGGGTAATATGGTCATTTTCACAGCATGTAAGACTTATTTTAATTATTTCCTATAAGGGTAGTATGTAGTCATTTCACGATCTCCATAATATTTATTGCACTTTTTCAAATAAGGGTAATATGGTAATTTTACAAATCTATAAATTACTTTACTTATTTTGCATAAGGAGTAGTATGGTAAATTTTCATAGTCTCCATAATATTTATTGCACTTTTTTCCAATAAGGGTAATATGGTCATTTTCAATTCGTAATAATTACTTTTGCTTATTTTGATAAGGGTGTATGGTCATTTTCTGGTCTCCATAATATTTATTGCACTTTTTTTTAATAAGGGTAATATGGTCATTTTCAAAGTATTTAATTTACTTATTTTCGATAAGAGTAGTTTGGTCATTTTCACAATCTCCATAATATTTATTGCACTTTTTTAATAAGGGTAATATAGTCATTTTACAATCTGTAAATTTACTTTACTTATTTTGATAAGGGTAGTATGGTCATTTTCATAGTCTCCATAATATTTATTGCATTTTTTTCAATAAGGGTAATATGGTCATTTTCAAAGTAATATTTACTTTACTTATTTTTGATAAGGGTAGTATGGTCATTTTCATAGTCTCCTAATATTTATTTCACTTTTTTTCAAATAAGGGTAATATGGTAATTTTACAATCTGTAAAATTACTTTACTTATTTTAGATAAGGGTAGTATGGTCATTTTCATAGTCTCTATAATATTTATTGCACTTTTTTCTAATCAGGGCAATATGGTCATTTTCACAGTCTGTAACATTTAATTTACTTATTTTCGATAATGGTAGTATGGTCATTTTCACAGTCTCCATAATATTTATTGCACTTTTTTTCAATAAGGGTAATATGGTTATTTTCGCGATCTGTAAAATTACTTTACTTGTTTTTGATAAGGGTAGTATGGTCATTTTCGATCTCCATAATATTTATTGCACTTTTCTTCAATAAAGGGTAATATGGTCATTTTCAAAGTATTTACTTTACTTATTTTTGATAAGGGTAGTTTTGGTCATTTTCATGTGCTCCATAATATTTATTGCACTTTTTTCAATAAGGGTAATATGGTCATTTTCTGATCTGTAAATTTACTTTACATTTTCGATAAGGGTAGTATGGTCATTTTTCGATCTCCATAATATTTATTGCACTTTTTTCAATAAGGGTAACATGGTCATTTTTGATAATGTAATATTTACTTTACTTATTTCCGATAAGAGTAGTATGGTCATTTTCATAGTCTCCATAATATTTATTGCACTTTTTTCAATAAGGGTAATATGGTCATTTTCAAAGATCTATAAGAATTACTTTACTTATTTTTAATAAGGGTAGTATGGTCATTTTCACAGTCTCCATAACATTTATTGCACTTTTTTCCAATAAGGGTAATATGGTCATTTTCACAATCTATAACATTTCCTTTACTTATTTTCGATAAGGGTATTATGGTAATTTTCCCACAATCTCGATAATATTTATTGCACTTTTTTCAATAAGGGTAATATGGTCATTTTCAAAGTATTTACTTTACTTATTTTCGATAAGGGTAGTATGGTCATTTTCATAGTCTCCATAATATTTATTGAACTTTTTTCCAATAAGGGCAATATGGTCATTTTCAAAGTCTATAACATTTTTACTTAATTATTTTCGATAAGGGTAGTATGGTCATTTTCACAGTCTCCATAATATTTATTGCACTTTTTCCAATAAGGGTAATATGGTCATTTCAAAGATCTGTAAGAATTAATTTAATTATTTTCGATAAGGGTAGTATTGTCATTTTCATAGTCTCCAAATATTTATTGCACTTTTTTTGATAAGGGTAATATGGTCATTTTCAAAGTATTTACTTTTACTTATTTTTGATAAGGGTAGCTCACGGTCATTTTCACAGTCTCCATAATATTTATTGCATTTTTTCCAATAAGGGTAATATGGTCATTTTCTGATCAAGTAATATTTCTTTGTCTTGATTTTCAATAAGGGTATTCTGGTCATTTTCACAGTCTCCATAATATTTATTACACTTATGTCCAATAAGGGTAATATGGTCATTTTCACGATAAGGGTAGTTTGGTCATTTTCATAGTCTTTGGAAGAAGCAGATATTTTTGTTATGGTTTTGTCGAGAAAATCGAGAGAAAAGGTTGGTATTTGTCCAAGTCAATTGTCCTACAAAGTCATGGCTTGTTGACTTGGTCTTGATCATTTTTTCTAATATTAAGAAAAATAAAAACTAAAATAAAAATAAATTTTGATATTTAGAAATTAAATAAAATTGTTATTTTGTATAACTTTTGCGAAAGTAGTGACAACCAAAATTGTAAGAGTGATTAATTGGGGTTGTTTTAGATGTGGTGGAATTTTTGGGTGGAAACATCATTTTGATTATAATTGTGATTGTCTAGATAATTGTCAACAAATATAATTGTGACTAGTAAAAAAGTTAAATATTGATTCATTATCACGATTACAAAATTTAGCAACAGTTATAATTGTTGCAGGACTTATCACAGGTATATCAGTGACTGAAAAATAAACTGTGACAGGTTACACTGTGAGAAAATCCTGGTTTTGGTGTAGTGAAAACTAGCGGGATCATAATGAAATTCTCAAAGAGATTATTCATGACTAAAAGAGAACATATCAACTTTCTTTCGATGATTTCACATAGTCGAAACTTAGTGTATTCATCAAGGAGTTTATAAAGATATAAGATAACTCATATAATATTCCACAACCGCACTCCCCACAAAGATTTGGCAATTAAGCACAAGTTCAATTAAGAACTCTCCCCCATAAAATGTCATTCCTGAAAGAACAACAAGAGCGACCTTACTTTTACAAGAAAAGAAGGATTTATTTGGACATTAACAAATCACATGAAACATGAATTTGTATCCATAAAACTCGAATAAATTAACCACAAGAAGACCTTAATGATTAAATTAATCGGAAATGCTCAACATAAGAAACTTACGGAGCCATATAGTACTTTCACATAGAAGTGGATCAGGGAAAGATCAATATTGCGGAATATTCAGAAGTTCATTATATCTTTTATCAATATTTGCATAAATACATAATAGACTTAACTTTTTACATATGAGATAGTCATAGTTCACGGACGTAAACACACATATCCCATAAAATATTTTTTCAATATACTAAGACAATAAAGATTAATAATGCAAAATCATCTTCCAAATAACTTAGAATTTAAATAAATAAATCTAAAACATTGCAAGATGAAAATCGTTGGATATAGCTCTGTGTAATCACAATATGTGTTATTCCAAAACCTAGTTATCCTTTTTAAAACACAAGAATAAATTTTCATAAGAAGTTTCCTAGACATTGTTTTGAAGAATTAATTGGGGGATATGGAAACTAATTGGGGGATATAGCTACAGGACAAAAACGGTGTCCCAATAGCAATTCTGGGTGACCCCCTATGTAATTTTTTTTTAATTCCTAATCTAGCCCTCACTAATCATGTTTAGTAGTTAATAATAATTAGTATATGCTTAAGTATTTGGGGGATAGTTTAGTGTGTGTTTTGATTTTAATTTGTGTGAGTGAGGAGTAGAAGGAGAGGAAAATTCGTTTCCAAAGTGACGAGAAGAGAATTTGATGTAGAGTGGGGAGAGTTTAGAATTTTAAAGGGAATGGGGAATATTTAGGTTTCAAAGCTCTACCCCTAAATAAGATTAATAAGAAGTGGAGATGGAAATGGGGGATATGATTTTGTTTTTTGATTTTAAGTTTTTGATTTTAATTTTGTGGGAAGGGTATTTTAGTATTTTCATAACCAAAAATTACCCCTTAACACATACCATGGGTTGGGGGAAGTAATTCATATCCCCCAATTAATTCCCATATCCCCCAATTAATTGTTCATTGTTTTAGCAAGAACTAAAAACCATTTCACTTACCTCGAAGACTCTTCTCATATTCCCTATAATCATCAAGCTCATTTTCGATTAAATCAATCCTGGATTCTAGATTATCCATCTTGTCTTCAAGTCTTTTGGTTAAAGATTCGAGTTCACTCTTCAAGGCACGTACTTGTTCCAAGACAATATTCATGGTTAATGAGAGATTATGAAAATGAGAGACAATGGGATTCACATTAGAGGAGAATCACGTTTTTCTTAACACATCTCGTTATCAGAAGAATCAAAACGAACTTTCTTAAAGGGAAAAAATACAGTCCAGGCATCATCTTATTTACTGGAAATATTTGATGAGGACATGATAAATGAAATGCTTGCATCAAGGAATGAAATGTTCCAATCTTAAAAAGAAGAAGATGTGGGATAAATATCCAAACAGACCTTTGACCAAAACCCTTACAACATTTTGGATATCCCAAAAAGGAATTTATTAGGAAAATCATTTATGCCAAAAACGGTTCTTAGATCAGAAAATAAATAAAAAAATATAGAGCATACAAAGCAGATACATAACCAAGTCAGCAGTATAGTAACATAAATATTTTCACACCCCTCTTGGAGATTATGGTTCTTGTCCAAGGGAAAAATAAGAACAATCCTTAGAAACTATTACAAATTGTAATTTCTCCCATCCGATAAAGGATCGGATGGTTTCTCACGAAAAGAGGATGATTTCGTTATTCTTAATTTCTGATTTCTCTTTATGGAGGGGAGGTCGAGAGTAGACATCTTCCTTTCCTGCAATGTTCAGAAAGCCATGTTTATCGATTTTCGCAAACTATGAATGGTTCTGAATATCTCTTTCGAAAGTGATGTAGATTTCTTATGATATTTTCTTCTCTTCTTCTGATAAAGTAAATTATTAGAAGAAGATTTTTCAAGAAACTTTGTACAAACCGTTTCCGCATGATCATGGTTATCACACAAGGGAGACAAAAGATTTGTCATGTTATTGTATTTTATCATGTTTTTGTTATTACAATAGAGGTTTGAATATGACATATTCTCAGGAGTAGTATGCTGATTAGATTTAAAAGAGTTCATTGAAGATAATCGATTCTTGATCTTAAAATCACGATTGCAATATGTTGCATTCTCTTGTCTTAATATTTTAAGTTGACATTCCAGATTTTCAATCCTTTTAATCCGGGCTTCTTTTTCCAGTTGAAACATACTCTTCATTGAGTACACATATTTGGTCAATAGATCAATTTTCTTTCTGGTGAAGTTAGATCGTATATCATGGAATAGTCAGAGCAGTTAGACAGACAAGTGTGATTATATGTAGGTGATAAAATTTCACAATCTTCTTCTTCAGGACAATAGTCAAGAGTTGTCATCTATTCTTTGGTTAACTCATCACTAACCTCCTTATTAGAACAACCAGAGATATCATGAACACTTATATATCACTTGGAACAAGTTCCATTGTCATAGTCTTTATGACTTTTCTATCAATCTCACTGATTGAAAATGATTTTTTTCGAGGCATTGTTTTTCTCTGTCTAAGAGTTTTCTTTAACTATTGTAGAAACAGTGAAAGTGTTGAATTAAAGTAATTCTCATCATTTGTATGAATCAAATTAATACATAGAGACTTTACATTAGATGTAGCAATAAGATTGAAATACATGTGAAGTTTTTATCTGTTACTCAGTTCAAGATAAAAAAAATCTTTAGTTTTCCAACAAGAGTATTTTTAGAAAGGGTTTCAAGGTTATTTCCCTCAATGATGGCATGTTTCTTAGAATCGTATCTAGCTGGCAATGATCTGAGAATTTTTATCACAATGCCCTTTATAGGAATCATCTTACCTAATACAAAAAAGTCATTAACAATTTCAGACACTTTGTGATTAAACTCATCAAATGAATCTTCATCATCCACACAAAGGTTTTTCCAATTAGAATTTAGGTTTTGAAGCATAGCTTCTTTTTCAGAAGTATTCCCTTCAAATACGGTTTCTAAGATATCCCAAGCATCTTTAGACCGAGTGCACGTAGTCACATGGTGCTGAAGATTTGGGATAATGGCATGGATGATAGCATTCAAACCGTCATAATTTTTCTTTCTAGCAAGAATCTCATGATCCTCATACTCACCAATATCCTTTGCAATGGCTACACTGTCTACTGTAACCATGGGAGGATCATAGACATTAACAACACGAACCCATGATTGAAAATCACGCGCTTGAAGAAAGGAACACATATAGATTTTCAACCATAAGTAATTCAAGCCATCGTAGACTGGCAATACGTTTACAGAGATAGCACTTCTGTCCATATAGTCAGATTGCTACAAACACATACTTATAAGGTATTTAACGTGTTTTCCTGCTAAGATACCAATTGAAAATGTGGGGGGTACCACAACCGCACCTAATATTTCGTTCGGAAATCTGTATGGACTAACTCCAATATAATTCTGAGTGCACCAACTAATAAATAGAACTCAACCAATAAATATATCAAAGAGTTATATCACAATTTCTCAATACAATCTATAATCAAACAGATAAAAATTTGTGAGCCCGATTGAGATGAGAAATAACTTGGACGGTACCAAAGACCAATGTCCATCTGTCAATCTATTTATATTCAACGACCAAAGGTCGGATTAACCAATTGATTGAACTACGCACAACCTGTGATATTTCAATTATATAAAAATATAATGCGGAAAAGAAATAACAAAGACACCAGAAGTTTGGTTAACGAGGAAACTACAAATGCAGAAAAACCCAAGGACCTAGTCCATATTTAAGGAAACCACTACATACACTAGCCTACTACAAGTTAACTTCAGATTGGAATATAGTTGAATCCTGACTAAGTCTCACACCGATTAAGGTACAGTCGCGTTCCTTACGTCTTTTAATCCTAGCAGGACTCTATGCACTTGATTCCCTTAGCTGATATCATACACAACTAAGAGTTTCTAAGACCCAAAGTCAAAGACTTATGAAGAAATATGTCTCCCACAGATAAGTCTATTCTAATAGATAAATTTGTCTCACACAGAAAGTACCTACAAAGTTTTTGTTCCTTCTTTTGATAAATCAAGGTGAACAAGAACCAATTGATAAGCTGGTCTTATATTCCCAAAGAACAGCCTAGAAATATCAATCACCTCACAATAACTGAATTATGTGGTAGTAGAAGAAGTTATTGTGGAATCAAAAAGAATGAGACGAATATCTTTATATCTTACCTATCGGAGATAAATATCGAATAAATCTTAGAATATCAAATAAAACAAGTAAGAACAGAACCCACAACTGTAGATAAAATAGTTGTGTGTGGCTTCACGAATCTCAAATGAAGTTTTCAATTCGTTAACCTATAATGGTTTTGGAAAAACCTAGGTTAAAAGATAATCGACTCTAGTCGCAACTAGGACACATGAAAGTGTCGGGATCAGGTTTTCTAGTTGCTAATAGAGTTCTCCCTTATATATTCTTTCAAATCAGGGTTTGCTTACAATCAAAGCTAAGTTATCTTAGAAACAAAGCATTCAATATTCACTGTTAGATGAAAACCTGATTTAAGATTCAAGCTAAGCTTTATTAAAACCAAAGAAATATCTCTCCACCGTTAGATGGTCTTAGCTTGTTACACACAAATGAAATATACCTTCATTTTGATATAGGTAACCGTACCTAAACGTGTATATTGAGTTGGCTCGACAATAGTTAACCAAATTTTCCATATGAACGCTTTTGTCTTAACCACATTCATCTAACACTTCATGATCAAATATGTTGATCAATCAATCATGAAAGATAATCAAATGAATTTAATTGTGTTACTCATAAACTTGTTCAATTGTATATATGTTATATAAGTATATAAGAACTAATTTAAACAAAATAGGATTGATTCATGATTTTTCAAAGTACTTACATAAGAATTAATTCATGAACATTAAGCCACGGTTTGTAAAGATTGCATTCCTTACTTTAACCACTAAATTTGCAAACTGGTACACAAACTTTAGTTCCGGACTTCGGTCTTGTCTAGCCGTTTGAAAATGGGTAAGCAAATTGCCATCCCGAACCTAACTCAGGTAGAACCGTTCGCAAACTGGTATCCAAACTTGGTTCCCATACTTCCACAGTTAAAACCGTTTGCATACTGGTATGCAAACTAGGTTTCCGGACCTGAATCATACCAAAACATGACTATCTCACACAAATCAAGTAAGATGTTTCAAGGTAAGGAACGCAATCTTTACAAACCGTGTAAGTAATTTTCAAGTGATCGAATGATCAATACAAAACTTTCTGAGTCGACATCAAATGACTGTCTCACACAAATCATCTTTTGACTTATTATTTAGTTTCCAACAAATAAATTTCCAACTAAATTCATCAAGAATAATGATGAACGTAGCTAAAGAAAAAAGCTTCCAACATATATTTTGAGAAATATATAAGCGAGTTAAACTCGGCTCGAAATATCAAATGTGCATAATATAAAAGTCTATATAGATACGACTTAGTTTCATTAGGAGATAAAATAAAATAGACTTCTGAGTGATAGATAAGTTTTAGTCTTCACATGCCTTTTGTTGATGAAGTTCCTCCAAGCTATCCTCAGTAGATCTTCGTCTTTAATCGATGAACGCCGTGAAATCTAAATCTCAAGTACACATTCTATCCTAATTCTTGACATAACTATAAGTAGACTAGAAATTAAGACTTATAGTTTTGATCACCTAGACTTGATAAACAAGCTTTAGATAGCAACGCTTGCTAGTTTGACTGAGCAGTGCTCTAACATAACCCACATTTAGGGATACTCTCACAAATTATGGACACTCACGGTTACATGGAGATGTATTTTCACTAAAGGGGTATCTTTTTTATGTGGTGAAATGTCAATACCGACCTTTACCCTAATAAAAACTAAAAAAACCTAAATCATTTTAATTTGGCATCCCCTCCAAACCGACTGATCCTCTTTTTCTTCCCTTCTTCCACAACTTTTTCATTTGATCTTTAATTAGTCGACGATCTCGAAAATTTCTTCGGCCATTAATTTTCATAGTGTTGTGATTGAATTGATTAGGTTTTAAATAAAAATTCAGGTCAAATCGAAGAATTGCAGAATAAACACCGGCATTGGTTTGTGTATGAATGCAATGACGACTGTACTTGTTTTCAAAATTGCATTTCTCGGTTTTAAAATTGACCTCAGTCGGCATTGTCGACAAACGTTTTTTAATGCCGACCGTGAACTTTACTTTGTTTTTATAATACTGATTGTTGGTGCTAGTGAGTTCATACTTTCCACTACGGGAAAAATATACATCTACAACTGGGGTTTTACAACTCTTTGCTAAATATCTTAGAAAGTCATATGTTTTACAACTGTTTTTGAAGTAAGAGTTGTCGTATATCATCACTACCAACACTTAGAACCAAGGGGTTGCGATAAGAAAACAAATGACAACTCTCTAAGAAAAAGAGTTGTGACGACATTTAGCTATAACAACTCTGTTTTATAAGTGTAGTGACTTAGCCTATGACAACTCTCACAAGTGTTGTGGAAGAAGACAAAAATATGATACTGAAAAATATGTTAGAGGGGAGATTCGAACATGAACCTACTGCATGGAAGTGTAGCTCGTCAACCATCCTTTAAGTTCACAAGTTATGCTTTTTTTTTTGTTTTTTTAAATAAACACCTATAACAACACATATAAGTGTTGTTGAAGTAAAAATATATGATGTTGGAAAAAATGAGGTTGGGGTATTCGATCCTGAACCTTGGGCGTGAAACTCTACACCACTAACCATCATACACTATCACAGGTTCTGTCAAGTTTGTGGTTCTTCAATACACTACCTTTATGACAACCCTTCATAAGTGTTGTAAAAGGAAATGTAATGCTTAGCGGGTGGCCGTAAACAACGCATGAGCCTTCTCTTAACAATTACATACATGCCTTCTCTGTAAACAATCACATACAATCTTCTCACCAAAGAGGGTTAAGTTAAAAAATGTTACTGCCCTTCCAAAACCATATAACTCAAATTGTAACTGCCCTTTCAATGAACCCATCAGATATGAATGAAAAAGTATTAGATTATGCCAAGAGTTGAAGGATCATGTATGTGACACAAGCAAAGACACATAATTAGCAATCATAACTGACATATCCCTTTTTCTCTCCTCCTTTATCCGGGCTTGAGACCGGCAATGAAATGTTATATCATTTACATTGGCAGAGTTAAAAATGGGTGTTTACTAAGAACAAATATTATAAAGGTAACAAAGCTAGCATTTTATAAATTAAGCACCCAAATGGAGATGTTAGCTGTCTATTTTGCAAGAACAATACTAGTGTTAGTAAAAGGAAATACATCAAGAACGACTATGATAGTAAAAATTCAATAGAGTAAAAATAATACACTATCGACTTAACTTGTGAACTTTGTTTTCTTCTTCTTTTACATTTTCTTCTTTTCGGTAAACCACTATGATATATTAACCATCTTCTCTTAAGTAGCTCTCGCTCTCGTCATCCATTTGGAAAGCAAGAGTTGAAGTATCCTTTGGTTGGAAATTTGTGTCATGCTTTTCATTTGTATTCCTCTAATTCATGGAAACCCTAGGTGGTGGTTTCACCATCACATACTGATTAGATGTATTTGACTCTCGAGAATAGAAAACTTGTCGCGCTTGTGTTGCTAAAATGAATGGATCGTTAAAGTATTGGTTCTTATCTTTGTTTTTAAATTGACTAATGTAAATCCATCATCTACCTTCACTCCAAAACTAGTGTGAGCCCAATCACATTTGAATATTGAAATTTGAAACATATGATTGTAGTCCAACAATAGAATTTCTTTAAAACACCGTGTAGAACCCACTTGTTTTCGACTTGTCTGCAACTAAGGTTGTTGATTCAATTGAAACTCCACTGTTTTGTGTGACTCTCTTAACATCCTTCGTAATTAACCTAGACCATTGATTAGCAAGCCTTTATATGATACGCAGTTTTCTAACGGCCCATATGACAACCATTCTACCGTGTTTGATACTGACATGCCTTGTTCAATTTGCATCTTAACCTACAAATGTATAATCTCAGGACATAAGAATACTAAACTGCGTTTTCTGTAGCAGCAAAATGTCCAAGTGTTTAAACTATACTAAACTACATAATCTGACTAAGAAGTGGACTAAACGTACCTTTTGTTGAAACCAATATGCAAATGTGTCAGACTGTATGGAGTTGAGTTGGTCTTCACTGGTAATTTCCCTCCCAACAACGGACTTTAACTCGTCCATATGCATTCTACGACAAGAGTAAAATTAAAAAAAAAAAGTATTAACTGACACACCATTTTTAATGAACATGAATGTCATACTTACGTCATATATGGGTCAATTTCGGGTGTGTTAAAAAGCACATATATGTGAGCTATCTTTAACTTCTCACTATCCATACGCACTTGGACACCTTTAGAAAGAGGACGTCTTGCCGGTGTGGAACCATTTTGAATGTTTTCGTTACGCCTTTGCTTTCTTGATCTGTTTGTTTGCTTGGGCCTTACGAATATCAAAATACCTAACACACTCCATTCCAAGATAACACTGCTATACAAGCTTGAGGTTGTGCATAATTCTTAACATATTCTTTGAATATCTTCATATACCTAGGATAATCGCGTATGTGATTACCAATGAATTAAATATTAGTATCTCTAAGCTACAAAGGGCATAACTTTCTACATGAAACAAAATTCTGAGAATTAATATAAAATAAATTGGCATACCTTTCAAATGGATACATCCAACGATATTGTACCGGTCCACATAATCGTACTTCTCGAGCTAGGTGAATTGTCAAGTGCACCATTACATCAAAAAATGACGGAGGGAAGTACCTCTCCAACATACACAAAGTCTCAGCTTCAACTTCAAGTTCTACTAATCTCTGGAGATCGCGCCCTTTGGCATATTTCGTGAAAATAAGAACATAACTGAAAATCGCCTCCCTTGGCCCTACAGGTAAAAGTCCTTGCAAAGCAACGGGTAATATTTGTTGCATAAGAACATGGTAATCATGAGACTTAAGAACACCTAAGCAACCATCTTTCGAGAAATGCTTTCTAAGATCAGAACTATACCCATATGGAACCTTCAAATTTCTCATCCTATTATAAAATATAGCCTTTTCCTTGTCATTTAAGCAGTATGGTGTTGGTGGAAGGATCGTTCTGCCATTTATCTCTGTTGGATGCAATTCTGGTCTTATTCCCATACTCTTCAGATCATTGCGGGATTTTAGACCGTCTTTTGTTTTGGAATTTATATTCAATACAGTACCAATGATACTCTCGCAAACATTTTTTTATGTATGCATAACATCAATATTGTGCCGTAGTAATAAATCCTAGGAAGATGGAAAAAATCCTAACATTAGTAACTCTATAAAGAAATAAAAATCTACAAAGGAGAAAACAAATAAAGTTGCAGCACAAGATGTGCCACCATGCTTGGTCAGTAAACTAAATGATTTTAGGTGAAAACTTGTGAACTTAAAAAAGTTGACAACATAAACAAGTAATTTTGAAGTTAAGCAAACTATTACCAAGTAAATTTGAATTTATGGAACTGACCTTCCAGTAAGCTAAGTCGAAGAATATCGACCGTTTGTTAAACACCCGAAGCTCATTTTCATCATCAGGTGCACCCTAAGTAGCCGCGTCAGTAACAACATCCCTTTTCCGCTTCCCACACTTAGAATTACGCACATTAATAGATGTTGACACACTACTCTGCCCCTTACTCTTTTTATTCTTCTTCTTTTCCTCTTTTTTTTTTCCTTATCTCCTCCTCGTTCTTCTCCGCTTTCCCAAAGTCATTCACAATACTACTATGACATTCAAGCGCCGCAGCACCAGACATAACAGGTGGCTTTTCCTTTTTCTCAACCTCTCCATTAAACCAGTCTTTTTCTGCCGAAGAGGATGATTATGACGAAGAAATCTCCTATGATTCAAGTAAGCAGTTTACGACTAAATGGCAACTAGTTTGAAAGTGTATTTTCACCGCAAAGAGGGCAAGCTGCCTTCCCTTTATACGTACATCCAGATAGATTACCATATGCAGGAAAATCGTTTATTGTCCACATTAATAATGCCTTCAAGTTAAAAATTTGTTTTAGTAAACGAATCATATACCTGGACACCCGTTCTCCCATAACTCAATTAGATCATCAATCAACGGCTTCAAGTATACATCGATGTCCTTACCCGGTTGTTTTTTTCCTGGAATCAACATGCTGAGAATTATGTTTTCGCCTTGCATACACGACTGAGGGGGAAAATTATAAACCACGATCATCACTGGCCAACAAGCGTGGCTTGGGGAAAGATCACCAAATGGATTAAATCCATCAGCAGCAAGCCCAAGACGTAAATTACGCGATTCTGAAGCAAACTCGGGAAACTTTCTATCTATGTGCTTCCAAGCCAAAGAATCTACTGGATGACGCATCTTCCTATCTTTACTCTTGTTCATCGCGTGCCATATCAACTGCTTAGCCAGCTCTGCTAATTGATACAATCTCCTCAATCTCGGCACAATGGGGAAGTATCTAAGGACCTTTACCGGTATCTTATTTTTGGGGTTGTCTATCATGTCAGCATCGTCCATGTTAGATGTGTCCTCCTTCCAGGTTACAGAACCAACTGCTGCAATTTCTCCAAATAAATTGGAAACAACGACTCCAAAGCGTCTCCGATAGCCTCAAAGTGCTAAACTGTCGTCACCAACTCATCCAGAACCATCGCCTTCACCTATAAGTGCAGCGAACTTCACCAAGGTACAAGAAGTTACCAGAACATGATGCCGCAATAACTCTAAAGCTTCGACAACCCGAATTGGATACTCTCTCATCACACTACAAAGAGACAAGCAACACGAAGAAGGTGTTAAACCAATGCGAAAGTGCTCCACCTCGCAAAGTCAGCAACCACAGAGTCTCATTCTAATCGCTCTTAAAGGAGATCTGGAAATTTGAAAGTCAGTCAAAAGAAAGTAAATCGGAAACTAGACACAGGCAAAAGACATGCCCATGTCCTAATATTCTCATTTGAGGATCCAAATGACTCGCTTGCGTGATTTGCAAGAGGAAGATGAAGAGGGGAGAGGAAGAGGAAGAGGTAGAAGAAGAGGGAAAATCAAATGATATGGATAAGGATTTGGAGAATGGTAACTGATCGATAATGATGAAAGTGAAGAAGGAAAAGAAGCAAAGAAAAGAAAGTATGTTCCACGTGGCTCAACCTAGGATGCACGCATTGAGATTCTTTTAGTGAAGAGACCAGTTTCCTTCAACACTAATGAACAACCGATTGGAGATCCATCTGTTCAACTGGCCATTGTGCTAGGGGTGCTTGTTCGGAAACTTCCGTTAACTTTCACAGATTGGAGAATTGTCCCTATTCAAGCTAAAGAAAACATATGGAAGATAGTAATGGTACTGTAATTCATAACTATTTATCTCTTTTCGTTTACTCAATAATTATTTAATTCATAGCGTATTCTAATTCAATTTATTTACTTTTATTTGTAGAACCGATTCATTGTGCCTGAGTGTTACAAAGATTACTATTTCAAACAAAATGGGAGCTTATCTCGAGAAGCAAGGTCAAGAAAAGCTGGTTTGGTGATCGATGCTTTTGATCGGCTCCAAGGGGAATAAAGAGAGAAACGGCTGGAAAAGCTAATGCCCAAGAACATGACAGTTAGGGAGTGGGAAGAATTTGTGAAACATGTAACCTCTCCTGATTTCAGAGTAAGTTTTTCTATTATAACGAATGATTGTATATTTGTATTCAAAATTTTAAAGTCTATCAAATGATGTCTCTGTTTTTCTTTCAGGTCAAAAGAATAATAATGCAATAAAAGCGTTCAAAACACACCACCCCACACACCATAAGTCGACAAGGATTCGTAGCGATTGGAGGAGGCCTCGGGTATGTTCACCACGTGAAAGCTATTGAGTTGCTAAAAATATAATTGCTTGGTTGTTTGGTTATTGTGACATTATTTATGCAATTGCAAACATTTAGATGCTTATCTTATTTCTTATAGGTTGATCTCTGGCCTTTTAACGGGTTGTGGATTGTAAGGTTTTTTATGATGGATCATTTCATAATTCAGATCACGACCTGTGGTATATACTAGCATACATAATTTGACATAGCTGTAATATGTGAAATTCCATGAGTCATAGAGAATTTTGTTGGCTTGTGGTCTCACATGAAGATATTTGTAATATTGTCATTGGTTTCCTCATGCGTTTATCTCTCATCTATATGAATGTTTGGGAGTTCATATCAATTGGAACCAAGTGCTACAAACACTTACTTAGAAAGAGTGTGTTCCTGGAAGTTGTATGTTATGGATAGAGCATGTTTTTCTGATGTTTCCTTGGTACACAAACACCCCGAGTCGGTAATTAAATCTCATTCTAGATCGGATGAGAACTAACCTGTGTGTTAGCTACATTTTCAATGGAGCTGCTGAGAGCATTGGTTTAGGTCTTACATTCTCTCTGTGCCTCCATGTGAAGTATGCATACTTAAATATTCATTTTATTTAACACCTTGGAGATCTAATGCCTTGAATGAATCTCTTCTTTGTTTCTTTGTTATTGTTTTCCTTCATTGGTTATAAGCATTCCAGAGAATGAGGTGATGGTTTTGATTGCCCAAATGATGGCTTAACTATATCAGCTATAGCTGATCATTTTCTATACTTCTCTTTTATGCAGTGTTTTGTTTTGTTTATGTGTTAACTGTTGATTTTCATGGAAGATGAGAAGTTCTCTACATAGTTAGATCTTAGAAATCTTCAAAGTTTTTTCTTAGCATGTATCATGACTTTAATACCATGTTGTTATGCTATTGTTGATGATTTTCATGTATTGATACATTTATTTGGCAGCAAAAAGAACTAAACACAACCAAGGAGATTGATGCAGCCAGTTTATGGAAACGTGGTCATAGACAACGCAAAGGAAAGATTCCAAATCCTGGTGTTGTACAAGCTTTTGTAATAAATCTTCTCCTCTTCCTTTGTGTGGTTAATGTGTGCTTCAAAATTGTGAAAATATCTGATGTTTTACACACTTAAACAGGAGAAACTTGAAAAAGCTGAAGCAGAGCATGGTGCTGATGGTGGATCATCCGTGAGATGATATTGCAAAGGAGGACAAAACTGTTGGGAGAGTTAAAGGAATTGGTTTTGGAGCGACACGTAAAAAGGTTGCTGCCCAATCCCACTATAAATTGATGATTACAGAGTGTCTGGAAAGCACTGTAGGGCACTGAATGATCGGCTGGTGCAGTTAGAGGTGAGAATTTAACTTGTTATTAGTTCTCATTGTCTTGATGAATTAAAACTTGATTGTGAACCTCATACTGCTAATCTGCTCTTAATATAGGAAAGGAACTCAACATGTGTCTGCAATGGAGTCTTACCCTCTCGCAGGTCAACTCAAAAAGCCATCAACAACCAGGAGGCTAGCACTAGCAGGATTGTTCTCTGCAATGAAAGAAACTCAACTCATACAACTCCAAGTCCTGTCAGCAGACCAAATGAGGTCCAAGTGCCATAGAGATTCCAAGCTTGCAAGCTGTTGAGCTGGTACAAGGAGGGCGAGGTGGTTGCGGAGGCTGAAATTGCTGAAACGGATCCAAGTAAGGAGATACATGGAATGTCAATAGGTCTTGGAACCTTCATTGTCTGTATGTGTGAAGGTTGATTATGTGGAGGATGCTCATGTCTACAAGGCGACTGAAGAAGTCAAATATGTTGGTGAGGCAGTTTCAAATTTTATCACATGGCCCAAGGATAGAATATCCTACCAGTAGACTTCTTAAATCATCTTTCATCTTTTTGGAGGCTTAAATTTTGGGAACAAACATCATCACTGCCACTTTTTTGAATGTTTTTCTGTATATCACATGGGTATGTGAATGAATCTTTGAGTTACACTGGGTTTAGTTTAATTTGAGTGAATATTTCAGCTTTAGAGCTTGTTTATGTTTCAGTTTAATCTAGTTGTTTCCTCACTTTCACAACACAAACAAGGTGCCAAAAGTGAAATGTATATGTTGGGCCTTATTCGCATAGAGTGTTGTGTTAGAGATTTCCACTACCCAACCAAGATATTGTGAAATAACATCTTTACAATATAACTATGTGTTGTCCAAGATAGTTCGACAACTCATACAAGTGTCGTGCAAATCTTATTAATAATAATAATAACAGTTGTTTTATATGTTTCTAATATACCTTACTTGTGTTGTCCATGATAGTCCTACAATACTAATAACAGTGGTGTTTAAAAAATTCTACTACACATAGTATAGTTGTATCACGATGGTTTTACAATTCCAACCAACTGTAGTGACTGTAATAATCACAATACTAATAAGTGTTGTGTTAACAAAATTTACTACTCAGTATAATCATTGTAAACATATATCTTGCAATATAAGTAGGAGTTGTTTAGAAATGAGTTGCACAACTCTACGAAGTGTAGTGAAAATTGTATTCACAATACTAATAGATGTTGTCTTCAAGTTTTCAACATCAGAGTCTCGACATTGTGAAATACTTTATTACAACATAACTATGTGTTGTACAAGATAGTTCCACGATACAGTTCTTGTGTTGTCTAAGATGTTCCTGCAACAACAAGCAAGGGTTGTTTTAGGCTTTACAAAAAAATCGAAAGAGAATCACAACTTTGGAAAAATATTGTCAAACTATGAATCACATCACCCATTACAACACTTAGTCAAGTATTGTAGAAAATCTTGGACTTTCTACAATACCCCACCTACACAATACACAAAAAAGCGTTGTAGTAGGGTTACTACAACGCTAATATAGTGTTGTAAATGATGATTTTTCCCGTAGTGTTCATAAATTACAGTGATTTGATGAAACATTCGTTTGGACATATAAGATGCGGTGATGACTAAATGTTCCTATTTTATATCTTTCATGAAGAAAAAAAACTCCGCCGCTGAAAAAAGAAACTTAATCTAAAATCAACCATGTTTTCCTCCTTCCTCTTCAGCTAATCTTTAATCTTTCGGCCCTAGGGATGCAATAGTTTTGGTTTAGCTATTATATCGTTGATGTAATTATGTTTCTTGTCTTTTAATGATAATACAATTTCAATTGGTTTTGGGGGTTTCCGGTGTGCTGATCTATTGGGATATTGATGGTGATATCATTCTTGGAAAAATTAGTTGTTTTTCTTCATATGCAACAACCCTGCTATGTTTCTCCATCACCAGGTTCTCTACTGCTACGTTGGGTTTTGATATAATTGATAGAGATAGATTAATCTGTGTTTCATCAATTTTAGTTCACTGTTGCTTAATACGGTATATCTAATCTACTTTAAATCAGAATAAAATCAATAATTTAGATTCCCTGATTTTGAGCTGCATACCCATTTCCTTCAATACATGATTCAGAGATTTTTAAATTTTTTGATGATGTTCACTTTTTATCAGAGAGATGTTCAAAACCCATAGCTTCACTCAATAACTTTTCATATCTTTCCTTTCCTTGTGTTTTTTCGTCTTGGTTTGATTTAATGTTTTCCATCTTTCTGCTTGTGTTCTATTTAGTTTTTCATTTGTTGGTCCTGTTTTTACATATCTTTATCTAGGTTAAGAAAGGTGAAATAGACTTGCTAAAATTTTATTCCTTTCCTCTTTTGAAGTAATCCATGTAAGGAAAGTGTTTTTCTAAATTCCCTCATGTTTGTTTCTCTATTGAAAGTATACTCTTTTCCGGAGTATGGAGTATTTATTTGTTGTATGGCCTGGTTTTGTGCCTTGGTTTTCAAGTTCTCTTAATTTGCCTTGTTTCCTAGTAAATGTTTTCACTAGGATTTGTCCGTCGAAAAAATTGGTGCACTTTTATTTCTATAGGTTTAATTTTTTTATTTTGAGTTCAAGATTCAATAGTTTTTCTGGACCAGTTTATGTTGCAACTATGAAATCCCTTTTAAAACATCTCTGACCTATCTCTATCTCATGAGGAATTGCAGTCACCTTCTACATCTTGAATTTTTTCTGTAGTTAGTTTAGTGTGGCAGAATTGAGGCTATAGCATCTTCAAATACAATGTTTCTTTTCATTCAAAGATTAAGCATCCAAATTCATCTCCTCGAAGATCATCTTTAGACCTTAACAAAATGAAAGAATTAAACATCTACAACATCATCTTCATCATTGAAACCTTCTACTAGTACTGGAACATGATCAAGATTCAGAAAATTCATTACAAATTTTAAGTTTCAAAGACTAACAAGCTATATTTATTTATACCTTAAGACGCATCTCTATGGGCCGATGGATTTAATTCAGTATTTTGTTTCTATATCTGTAATAGCCTTCTATATTTTTATATTTGATATATTGTATTAGGTATAATTTAGGTCAAGAGGTCTTGACAGTCCTGTAATTTTTTAAGTCTTCATTTCCCTAGTTTTATCTAGTCGAGTCTGTTATTCGTTTTGTATCTTCATTTCAGTTATTAGTAACTTTTGTAATAGCAGTATTAACACTATTAGTTCTAGGATGGAGATTGGAATCTACTTCAAGACTCCTTCAAAGATAAAGACCCAATTTCAAGTTACAGAACTAGCCGAAAAACAAATCAATATATGGATATCGATTGGGATGTTCCCCACATTATCAAAATACAAAGTCCTGATTAGCATCTTCAATCAAGATGCCTCAAAAACTTCTACCTCCATCTACATTCTTGTGGATACTGTCGTTCCATCAAAATTACATCTTTTCTTGTGGAAAGCATTAACCTAAGGCCTTTAGAATTTCGACTCCAACATCCACCTACGATGCAACTCTGATACGAAGATCGCTACTGGTACATTATCATGTTGCTACAGATTCATGGCTTAACATACAAATTGTAATTGATGAATCTTGGGTAATATATACCTCTTGTAACAGTCCTTTAGTACCTTTATAAATCATATGCTTCAAAAAAAAAAAAACTTTCATGAAGTGATATAATGACAGGAACGTAGAATGTATCTGTATGTTTAAGGAATATCTAACATGAATCCATCCATTCTAATAACATAGATCCCCTTCTCCATCCATCCAATTTGACACAATTTTATAATGTCGCGTTTAGTTTTAAATAACGAAAGTAAACCAAATGAAAGAAAAACTTTGAAAATTTAGAATTCTCCGACTCCCAAAATCCTTTTCTTCTTCCACTCTCAAACACTTAGCACAAAATCAAAATCTAAGTTTAATCTTAACATTGTTGGGGATAGTTAAGGGTAATTTAGCCATTACCAAAATTATTATTTGGATAAAGAATTCTTCGAATTACTTAGTAATATTTATTTTTTTAGAATATTCCCCAATTGTGGGTTTTTTATTTTTGGTAGAAGTGGCTTCCCCTCTAATGACTTTTTTTTTTTTTTTTTTTTTTTTTTTGACAATCAACATATTTCAATTCATTCAAATCAAAACAGTGATTACATGTTCGCTTGCAAGAATGACAAAAACATCAAAATAAGAGATAATCAAAACCCTAATACAAATAAGGACATCAATTACATGTAGATCGCGAAGAGAAAGAGCGATAAACCGCAAAGATATCCAAAGAAATTTTATGTATAAGAGAGAGATGATGGTATATCCAGAAATATATTCCGACCGTTTAATATGAATGTATTCTTCTTCTTCTTCGATAAGAGATGCTCCAAATATAATGGAGTACTTTGCCCATAAATTTGTCGATCCACACGAACACGGATGCAGATTCAAAGCGATGTCATGATGAATCGTTGATGTTTTTGATACAAGAATAGCAAGCCACGAACCAACCATAGATATTTGAAGAACTCGTCACTCTAATGACTTTTATATATAATGGTTGTGTTTCTCTAAATAAAATATATTATGGTTGTCCAACACATTTCTCCAAAACCCACCAAATTTCGACATACATTAAATAAATGATTTTGATTGATACAATAAATCTTAATAGATATTAAATAAATAATATGCGTTTTAAATTATGTAAATAAACAAAATGAAAGAAAAACTCACAAAACTTGAAATTCTCCAACTCCTAAAATAATAATAATTCTTCTTCTTCTTCCTTCTCTTTTTCTTCTTCTGCTACTCTCTAACACTAAGTACAAAATCAAAATCTAAGTTTAATCTTAATACACTTGGATATTCAAGGGTAATTTAGCCATTACCAAAATTATTTGGATAATGAATTTTTCAAATTACTTCGTTATTTTTTTATTTTTTATTTTTGAATGTCCGCAATTTGTGTGTGTATCCTTCAATTGTGAGTTCTTTATTTTTGGTAATCTTTCTCAAATAAAATATTTATGGCTGTCCAACACAATTCTGCAATTAAGCCAGCAAAGTTTCATATATATTAAATAAATGATTTTGATCGATGCAACAAATCTCCAGAGATATATTAAATAAATAATACCTAAATTTGGAAAACTCGCTCGATTGGCATACCCAATTTAAGATTGCCTTTGTTTTTAATATATGGATACAAATGAGTTGGTTTAGTTTTTTCCTTGAATCTTGGCAAAAACCGATTGCATATAAAAACAACTTATACACAATTTCATTCAAGTACTTCTCCATTTCTCTTCTGTATTATAAATAAATTGGCAGAAGAATAATATCGAGGAAAACAAGAAGAAGAGAATATATAGGGATGGAAAGGGCAAATATAATAAGCTGGGTAATGTTGGTGGTTGTGGTGATGGCTTTGTATGTCGGTACAGCTGAAGCATGGCCGTGCGCATATGATTGTGCAAAAGAACATGCAGAACAACATGGTGGGAGTAGGTGGGGATATGTGCCTGAATGTATGGAATTATGTCTTCATCATTCTTGGGTAAGCAAACAATGAAGGTAATACACAACTTCCATCTAAAGAGAAGGAGACATTTCCATCTTTGAAGAAATCGATGATTGTTGATCATCTACATTAATTAACTGTGCCTTTTGTATCTAAAAGTTGTTTTCTACCATCCTCAATGTATTCTGCTTCTTTTGATTCTCTTCTTTTTGTTTTCCTTCTTCTTATACTTGTATCACACTGAAATGATTGTCACATTTCAATTCATTGTATACCAATAAAGACTATAAGTTATTAAGTCACCTTTTCTTACATTTATGCATGTTTCTCTATTTTTATTATAACTAGGCATATAATTCCTAAGTTAGTATAGTTTTTTCGGGACATTTCTAATACCCTGACCAGAACATTTGATCATCCCATTTTTTTTTTAATCAGAAAATTGATTATATTAGGAATGGAGTATGTACATATGTCTATCACCAAAGCTAGAAAGAAAGGATAAAAATAAAAGATTAGATTACCAAATCAGATTATCCCAATGATTTATCACTGAACTTGCGAAGTTCACATGAAATCTCTTTCCAGCAGCTGCTGCCGAAATGAAGAATTGATGTTTTTGCTTCATTACCCAGGTCACCATCAGTTTGATTCTTTTGAATGTGTGATTAACATCAAAGATTCAGTTGTTTCGTTCCCTTTATAAAGAAGACCAGAAAATTGCAGCCGACATTAAACTCCATACATAGCTTCCATAGCTAGAGAAGATGAATAATGACCAGAAAATTGCAGCCGAAGAAAGATATCATTCATCCTGATAACAAAAATCCATTTATTGGAAAAAATGGGATGATCGAAATAGAATAACCACAAGGCAGAGATTACCTAGAGGATTACCAAAGAACTAATACACTAAAATTTATATGGCTTTAGGCTTCTCTTAAATATAGACCATGTTTTTATTAACTATAACTCATGTAAAATAAGTAAATAATCCAACCAGACGGATCATTATAATCATTTAACATAACTCATAAAATTATACACAAGTTTTATATGGTTTTGTTATCCACATTTTTCTTTTTTTGCCACCAATATTAATTGCCACCTCTAATTATTCTATTTACCATCCCAAATATTTTGTAAGATATCTGAAATACTACTTTTATATATTTTGATTTTATTTTTTACATCATATCTTTTAATTCACCGTGCATCTAAAAATCCTTTACCCTCCCAACCCACCAACACCGTGATCATCCCCATCATCCATAACCGGCATCTCCTTTAAATAATATTTTCCCCTTCTAAATTACTGACCTTCTAATCGTTCATATACTGACAAATAAATTCGCAAATTTTAATTAGAGTTCCTTATAATCAATTAAACAATAAACTTAAACAAATCAAAGTTCAACCGTCTCCGTTTTTTTTATTTATGATGAATGTTCTTTCCTTTTCTTTATCTTAATGAAGGAATCGAATAGTTTCCTAATTTACAGAGCGATTTTTCCCCATGCTAGAAGTAAAACACCTATTGATGCTAATTAAATTTGGGGTTGGTGGCAAAATAACCACCATTAATGGCAGATCCTAATTACGGGTGAATAGGTTTTACCTGGAATTTAATTATAAGTAAAGAATATATGTTTCTTAGCGAATTAAATAAAATAATAAATAAAATAAAATAAAATGATATAATTTTATTTTATTTTATTTGTGTATTATATTTAAATATATTTTTGATCTTGGGTTATTAATAGTTTTTTAATGATTTCAATTGTTGAAGAAGGCGATAATTAAAGTGATAATTCATATAGTCAAAACCGATTTAACTTTGGTAGGTTGTAAATAGGAAAAATAAAATTGTAAAATAAAATTACTTTAAATATTCTAAGGAGAGTGTCAAATCGGAAAATTGTGGGTGGCAAATATGTGAAACCTTTTATATATGGCTCAGAATAGTTGAATAAATTATCAAATCCCAAAATTAATTAAAAAAAAGTTAATTATATACTCCCTCCATTCCACTTTAGATGATGTTTATGGAGTTTTCACACATATTAAGAAAATGGAGAGATATAAAAAAAAAATTATGTATACCCTTGAGAAAAGTCTTCAAACATTAATTGTTATTAGTGTATTTAAAAATAAATTTATGGTTCCAAGATAAAATGTTAGGGCACTATTGTTAGTTTTGTGTGAAAAATATGAAAACTATAAGTATTGTGGAACAAAAAAAAAACTAAACACTCATCTAAAGTGGAACATATGGAGTAATTTTTATTTTCATAACTAAATTTATGTACTCCCACCGCCCAAATTAAGTGACCTAGTTGTACTTTGCACAATTCTTAAGTCAAAGAAGAGAGAGGAGAATTTTTTAGTATTTTTTTCAATTATATCCTTAAAGATAATTACTAGTAAAATTTTAAAATAATTTATCTCTCAAATTATATAACGGATATTCGTAAACATTGTACCATTGGAAAGCATTTTAAAACACCTACATAACGAATATAAACATGACTATCAAATTATACATATTTCTTATACTAATAATAACTAATTAAAGGGTAATTTTAGAAATATCCCATTGTTTGATGATATAGATCATATATTTCGAGACAAAATTTAAAATTAACTAGGTCATCTAATTTTGGATAGATGGAGTAAGGTCCATGAAATAATTGATGATTTTTAATAATATTTGTTTTAATATAATTATGATTGAAAAAAAAAAGAACATCATCTTAGATTTTTTTATAGAACAATGCTTATGGAGTTTTAGGAAATTAACTTTAATAAAAGAATCAAAACTTTAGTTAATTTCAAACCCATTAATGTTGTTGTGGATAATTTTTAAGGAATAGTTTGAATATATAACCTTAGTCGATATTACTGTAATCACAAATTTAGGAAAAATAACATAATTTTGGAGAAAGGTACTCCCTCCGTACCTATACCTATTATATAGGCGGAATTTTAGTTTTTGTTTATCCCACTAGATAGGCGGAATACAATTTTCAAGGTAAATTTTTCCACACATACCCTTATTTATAGTATATATATAATTGTGTTGGGAATAAGACAAAGAGTAAAACAAGAAAAAACATATAAAATTATGAAATCCAAGCGGTTTTCTTAATCTAAAAGAATTGTCTCTCTCCGCCTATATATGTGGTACGGAGAGAGTAAAAGTTTGGGTTAGGTTTGTGTTGGGGAAAAGTAACAATTACGGTTTATAATAGCGCAATTTATAAGAATAATGAAAGAACATGGGGGAATAGGATATATCATGGGGGAAGAACAAAATCTCTATATGAATTGGAGTGTGATATCAAACAATAGATCTATTTATGGTAGCGATATGTTTAAATTTATAAGAATAATTGAAAGTCTATGACATGTAAATCAGATTTTCTATTTTTTTTTCAATATATCCTTCTTCATTAAAAAAAAAAAAAAAAAAAACAATCAGAAATAAAGTATAATTGATTTTGTTTAAAAAAAATTAGGTTTATATTTTGATTTTGGGGGAAGAAATGGGATTGTTAATAAAAATAAAATAAAAAGGACTTATTTATTAATTTTGATTTTTCATTTTAGGATTGTAGGCGTTCCTTTCGTGACTCGTGCGCATCTAGCGCCTTCCCATTGCGTCTTTTACGAAATAGGCGGTAAGTACTCTTATTTAACTATTATTTTTAACTGAATGACAAGAATGACAAACTGGTAATAATAGTTAACGGAAAGGCAACCGTGTAAATTGGATAATAACAGCTTGACTTACGGTACAGCGACTTAAATCCATCGATGGAAAAATGTACGATCCAAACACTAATTTGTGCCAAAAATTAAGAGCCAAACCCTAAATTATTCTCCTCAATTTTATGGACAAAATTTAGTTTGAAATTTTTTTCCAACAGAATTTATCTTGTATTAGCAATTAATTGAATTAATGTAAAATCATTCATCTGAACTCAACAATAAAAATCATCAAATGCATGGCCTTCTGAGGCTATAAATTAATTAACAATAGAGAGAGAACTTAACGACTAGTATAGAAAAAAAACAGAGAGTGGGAGATTCCCGGCCGGCTGGTGCATCTTCTTTGTTCTTGTTCATTCCCGCCTACGGTGGTGTTTTCTTGTACCCCTTCTTTTCCAATCACAAAAGAAACAGAGAGAGATCAGAGAGATGGCACCAAGCATGAAAAAATTCTGCGTTGTAGTGTTGGTTCTGATTGCATCGACGAGCTTCTTCGTGGACAAAGCTCAAGCATATGGATACCGTAGTTGCATGAGTAAATGTGATTCATCTTATTTAATTTGCTTTCACTATTGTCTTGGTTCGTCGCTTGGCGTGAGTTATAAACTCTCCGTTGGACAAACCTTGCCTGAAAGTACTGAATAACTCATTACCTCTTGTTTATTTTTAATGTTCTCCTTCTAATTAATATGTTAACTCCATTACTCAGATGATATAATTTTGTGAATTCTATATTTCTTGCAGGAAAATTGAATGAACATTCGGAACATTACAAAGCACCACGAAAAGTGCAAGGAGCGGAGAAGCATTAATATTCGAAACATTCACATTAGACACATTACGAGATTTTGAAAGCATCGACGTTCGGAACACTAGCTGGCTTCAAACATGCATGCTCATGATTAAGTGCATGCCTAGCTAGCTCTTTAGCAAAAAAAATAATAGGAAACTATCCTGTCTCTCTAAATATTGTTATTTTCTGGCTATCCCATGTCTCCATTATTACAATATATTGGTCATATAAGTATGCAACCGAAATATCCAAATTTGGTTATGGTTGTTGTAATGTATATAGGCTGAAAAAGTATTATGAGACATGTGAGACGTTTAATATATTAATATTATTATTTTTTTAATCATGATCACATCAAAAATACAGGATAATAATAATAAAATGTGATAATAATTTTATTTTTAACTATACATTGATTTTTCCATTTTCCTCTCTTGCAACTATTATTTCTACCAAAATTTATTCTCTTGGACTCGTAGTACAAGTTGTGTATCGTGCTAGTTTGATTGAAGCCGCAACAGATTTGATCCATATCCGAATCCAAATCCAAGCATTCAGAGTTCCCGTAAATTTTAATCCCGTACGTGGTGACTAGCTAATCGAAAGAAGAATCAGTTACCATGCAGCCATTATAGGAACAAGCAACAAACATATCATGCATACATGTCTGAATTCAGAAATGCTATCTACCGGTTCAATCCCATATATAGTCTGTCTCGTTCTTACAAATCCCACTCACTGTTAGGGGCATGATAGACGGCAGGATTGAACTTGCGGTCAGTTTAGCAATGCTGATGCAAATATGCAGTAGTCCAAGCAAAGAGGTGAGATTTATTTTCTGGTCAACAGCATTTGACTTGAAAACTTCCTTGAAATATAAAGATGGATAACATGAGTGTTTTGATTGGCTGTTTTACATTCAACGTGTTCAACCACAGCCACTCCATTCAGATTTAAAGAAAAAAAAAACTCAGACAATAAAAAATAGAGACAGGAGAAGAAGCTTTCAGAAATTCATCAATGGCAATAACAACATCAGCAACTCAGACTGCTAATTTACTAAATTTCAAATCTACTCTCTCCCATTCTACTCCCCGTTTCTCTCCATTCTCAAATCCATGCAGAAAACCCCTCAGAAATATCATCGCCATGGCATCCAATAAGAAGGTAAAGTTATTCTTGGTTAAATTTCTTCATTTCTATAAGAAACTCAATATTTTTTTCTTGATTTTTGAACCTGTATAGTAACAGTTGTGTTTGATTTATATAGGTAAACAAATATGATTCAACATGGAAAAAACAATGGTTTGGAGCAGGGTTATTTGCAGAAGGAAGTGAAGTACTAGAAGTTGATGTTTTTAAGAAGATAGAGAAGAAGAAATTATTAAGTAACGTTGAGAAATCTGGTTTATTATCTAAAGCTGAAGAATTAGGGATTACATTATCATCAGTTGAGAAACTAGGTTTATTATCAAAAGCTGAAGAATTTGGATTGTTAAGTTTACTAGAGAATGTTGCTAGTCTTTCACCTGCACTATTAGCATCACTTTCACTTCCATTATTTGTTGCTGCGATTTCAGTGATTGTGTTAGTTCCTGATGATTCTACGGCTCTTGTTGTTGCTCAAAATTTGATTGCTGGTTTGTTTGTAGTTGGTTCGGTTGGATTGTTGGGTGGTTCAGTTGTTTTGGATGGATTGCAAGAAGCTGATTAATTAGTTAATTAATGTAATATAGGTGATATTTCTACTTAATATCTTTTACTGTTTTCTGTATAAGAACATACATATATGGATTTTGTCTATCTTTTGCGCGTGGTTGTGGAATCCAAATCTTGTATGAATGCGTGGCACTGGTGGTGCTTTTGTTCTGTGTAACTAAACATTGTTGCTAGCTACTTTCGGTCTGGTTCGCAAAAATCTTCTTTTATTAACAGGGCTGCAACCTAAAAAGTTACCAAATTTCATGGACGTAACCGGTAAAAACTAAAAACCGCCATTCACTTATATGGAGTTCGTATTGACCTATTCGTACAGATTCTGTAGTGTGGGCTCGAACTTGACCCCACCGCCGAGGGGCTTAGCGCTCAACACTCATGGTGGGTGACCGTTAATTTTTCGAAACTGTGTCAGAGAGACAATATATATAAATTCTGCAAAACAAATATCACAACCGGGCAACAGATCTGTAAAGGTTGGGTGCTGCACTAATATGTCCCTCTTTAAGATGTTCCGGTCATCGGATATGGATATCTTCTCAGAACTATGGCTTTAACTAACGGCTTTCAACTTGTCTAAAAATGTAATTTTTTTTCTTTCTTTCGGTTGATCATGTATTTGGTCCAACTTTTTATTGACATACACTTGAGTACTCAGTGACCCCCCCAAAGATCACAAATCATGGAAAATGATCTATGATCAATCAAATACCCCAAAGGTAAAACTCAAACTCCTTTACATGATTAAAGGTCATTTTTACCACTTTAAGCTGAAAACATTTTCCCTGGACCTTTTGTTTTACTCATTTGTTTTCTGGTAATTATGAGGCAGACAAAAGCTGGCTTAGATCAATGTTGTAGGTACCCCCCCGCTCAAACGAAATGGTCCGTGTGCCTTAGCACCGGACCTACTAGGTACAGTCAGATGGCCACTCATAGTACACTAGTAGTGTACCCAACCACCCATCATGGCTCACATATTGATTAGTCTATGTGCCTATATATGTCGGATTCAGGCAGCACCGACAAAATCCAGATCAGAATCGAATCGACTCGAATCAACTGCGCATTCATTCAGAGTTCAGGCAACTTGTTAAGAAAGAAGAAGGAAGCCGGTACTGGTAAAGGCGGGTCGGATCTTGCCGATACCATATCCCGTGACTAGTTGTGTAGAAGAAGGGGGATCATTTGAGAGACAAGCGTTTCTTGGAAGTTTATGTTATCACATGCTGCAGCCTTTTACAGCAAGAAGCAACAAATGGACCGTACATACATGTTTACATCATCAAACGGATGAGAAAGTCCTTCATTTTCCATTCCCATATCTACCCTTACAAAAAAAATATATACAAAAAATATAAAAAATGGGTACCTAGCTCAGATGGTTATCCCCATTTCCCAAAGTTTCATGCCTACTAGGAGTTCCCAGGTTCGAGTTCTCAATGGCGTAATATTGCAGAAATTAACATGAAAAGTATAGTAAGTTCCCCCCCACCCACCCCACCCAATCGCTTCGTCTCCCTTGGCTAGGTTACCCATGAGGCTCGCTGGTCTGTACAATTAATGTAGTAGTATGTTGTTGGAGCTTAGCTTGTTAAGCTTCCAACAAGTTAATGTAATACTCGTTATCCAATAGTAGTATGTTGTTGGAACTTAGCGTGTTAGGCTTTCAACAAGTTAATGTAATACTCATTATATCCAATAATAAAAATAATCTAAAAACAGTAAAAGTAATAAAAAAAAAAAATTGAGCCATGTGGATGGGAAAATGGGTTTTTTCACTATGGAAAATGCACTGAGCAGATTAAAATCAGACGCGCGGATTAAGTACAACCGTTGGCGGGCAAATATAATCCGTTGGCGGGTTTTCTTAGACCATGAACGTGTATTTTTTAATGGTCACCGGACCAATTAGTTTTTCTACCCTAATTAATACTACTCGTGATCTCCCAAATTGACAACAATATTTCATCCAATCAATCTTTTCGTAAATCGCCTTCAATTTTCAACCATGAATCCCGATTTTGGTTCTTCGTAGGATGATCTTGAGATGGATGAAACATTGGATAAAGAGGAAGAATAAATGTATAAAGAGATTTTGCGTCAAACGGATGAAGACGCAAATCAAGATAGAAGGAGGCGAGATTTTATGTTGCAATTACAATCAGGGATAATACCAAAGCCTTTAGAGCTAGATGAAGTTATGACCAGAAGATGGATGTGGCGAGATCGACATTTTTACCACGACAAGATGATGCATGATTATTTTAATCATGGACGTGTCTATTTCGGTGAGGATTTTCAGCATCGATTCTGCTTGGGCCGAAATTTCACTCAAAGGATTATTGTCGAGCTTTGTCAGGTACAACCTTTATTTAATTATCAGTTTGATGCAGGGTTTAATCCCGAACAAGACGTCTTTGCCGCCCTACGTATACTATGTTATGGGTCCTTATGTATACTATGTTATGGGTTACCAGCGTATTCCACAGATGAGTACATCTGCATGGGCAAAACAAACGCATTTAGGTATCTCAAATTGTTTTGCAAAACAATAGTCGAGCATTTCGGTCCAACTTTTTAAAGAAAGCCTACTCAGAAAGATGTTGAAAGAATCACTGCCGAAAACACCGCGAGGGATTTTCCAAGAATGCTAGGTAGTCTTGACTGCATGCACTAGACGTGGGAAGCGTGTACGATTGAATGGGAAGGTCAATATAAGGGTCATTATCCAAAACCAACTGTAATTTTGGAAGCGTCAGCTACTTATGATTGTTGGTTTTGGCATTCTTATTTTGGACTCCGGGTTCAAAGTACGATGTCAACGTTTTGCATAAGTTACCATTGTTTGAAGATATTAAGAATAGGATCACGCCGCGCTGTGATTTCACCATCAACAGTCATGACTACACTTGGGGGTATTATCTCGCAGACGAGATATATCCAGAATGGTCAACTTATTTTGGTTCAAGTGTATAGTCAGTCAGCCTTTGGACTGATGACTGTGAAGGATATGAAGTACTTTAATGGCTAACAAATGAATTTGAGGAAGAATATTGAATGCACTTTCGGCATACTGAAGAGGAAGTTCACCATCATAGCTGGCTAGGCTCGCTTTTTTGATCTTCAAGAAATGAACAAAATTATGCTAACTTGCATCATTCTATATAAAATGGTTATTGAGGAAACCAGACGTGAAGGCTTGTTACGGCATGGCCGTCCGACAAGAGAATATAGACTTTCTACCTATAGAATCCAAAACTGGGGACTATATGTGAAGCTAAGGGAAGATCTAATTAACTAAGCACCTTTTGGCTATAAAAGGAGCAAGACGATACGCGGGGGCGTTAAAACCAGGGTAGCTGAGGCTGATAGATGTTGTTTATTTTAATTAGATGTAATGCAGTGAGAATATTTAAATTATTTGATAAATTAAGGAAATAACATTTAAAATAAACTTAACTACTAAATAAAATTTAAAATTAGCTAAGGCGGTATTCAACTTCGTCTTCTTCCGAGGAAACATTGACATCGTCTTCCTCGTTCTAATACTGGCCAAGTTGTTCAGGGACTTCTTGTTCGACCCAGTGTAGTCAAAATCGTTCTCCAAGGCCGATTACTCGCCGAGTAATCGCTACAGGCTATACGAACTAGGCGATTTCCGATTCCAAGGCCTTTCCGATTTTTAGCAATTAAGGCGGCCGATTAGGACCGATTTTTGAGCAAAATGAGTTAACAATTTTTCCGAGTTGGCCTTGCACGAACTAAAATCAGAAAACAAAATTTTCATAACCCTTAGATAAGACTTATAAAATAAAAAAACCTCTAAATACATGATAAATACGTTCAATATAACAATATTACACACTTAACTACATGATAGTTTTAAAATTTTAAGTACAAATCATGACTTATGGGAAGCAATATATAAATTATTAATAAATAGATTCCGAGTATTAGACCGAGTTTTGAGGATTTCCAAGTCCGAACTTATTGCTCCTCGCTCCAAGCTCCCCAACCGAGTAGCACCGTGGAACGACTTCGACTACTTTGGTTCGACACCTTATCTATTTTCCTAGTCCATACAGAAAGTTTTCGTGCATTCATTGCTGAAGTGTTCAAGGATAATGGCTCTTAAAATCCATGTAGTGTTGTTCTCGTGAAAGATGACTTTTTCAAAGTTTCCTTATCGCAATTCCACGTCCCTGCCTCTATATTGTTCTACCTAATTATGTTCGAATTCCTTGAACTCAGAATAGCGGAACTCGTTTGAACCTCCTTCTAATGCTCTTTGGGATGCATCTCTCGCTGGTTTTCCATCTCTCTGTCCTCCTACTCTTCTTCTCTTGACTATGGAGATCTAATTTCCTTCCGGTGAGAAAGCAAGCCCACCATTATGAAAATCCTGCGAGATTGGACCATATGGTGATCTTGGTGGCATTTGATTACCTTCCAACAAGTATGGATTAAAATTATTAATCACCTGCAGAATATTGAAACAAGATTATTTATTGGAAACCAGTTTTCTGGGATCTTTGCCACTCTTCACGATATCTTCGTTCTACATCCGGTTCAGTTCCACCACTTCTTTTGGAGCGCCACATTTGCATGATCAAAGTTACGTATTCACTAACGTCTTTTCTAATTGCATGAAAATGATAAGACAACCCGTCAGCATCACGACTATTGATGTTACCGGTTTCTTTTCAAAATCTTTGAAAATTCTTTCCATAAAAAGTATTATTTTCTTCTGAGCAACCTTTGATTTGATTTACTGTAAATAATACGTGATTTTTACAAATTGATTCATCTTCATCCATCATATACTTGGCCCCAAGAATTCTAGTAGATATTTCTTGAGATTGTTGTTGGGATTGTTGCGAGGTGGCCATATTGTTAGAAAAATGGAGTATTTGAATTTTTTCTGATAGATTGGGATGATATTAGTTGTGTGTGAAAAACAAGAAAAAAGTGGTATTGAGATGATACAAAATTGAGAAATTTAGAGGTAAATGTGTAGAAGGTGTGAATTTTAGTTTGAAATGAGATGAAATTATAATGAAAATAGTAATAGACATTGGATGGATGGATTGAGATATAGCCGTTGGCGGATTAACATTACCCGCAAGCGGATAAACTAAACCCGTGGAGTCTTTCTTCACCCGCTGGTGGGTTCACTTAGTCCTCGCGGTTTTAAATGAGACATGTGTCTCATGTTGGTTCGAGGTGAACAAACCATCAAATTTGTTGGTTTGACCACCCGTTTTTCATGTTTATTGAGTCAATAGTGGGAGCAAAATGAACAAACTTCAAGTTTATTCATTTCATAAGAATTTCCCAAATAATTATAGAAACTAGCAATAATGACCTCATCAACCTTACAACAGGTCTTCAGAGTAGAACTACAATGCAAGAAAAATCAGTTTAAGAAGATAAAATAATTTGTTTTTTGAATTCCGTTTCAGCTTCAGAGCGTTTTCACTTTAATCGTGTTTTTAAGAAAGATAACCTGGCAACCACTGAATTTGTCTATCAAAACCAATGCAAATGCAAACTGCAACTATCAAAGGCCTTCTCCTAGTTATATTCTTAACTTTTGGACAAAGATAAAATGGGGTAATAAGTTGATCAACAATGTCAGCAAGATGTTTTTATCTCTACTTAATTAGTAAAGTTTTGGTATCAAAAAAGAAAAAACCTTCCGTACACTCACTGTTAGTTTGATATATTATTTGACAAAGTTGATATTTAAAGACGGATCACATTAGATATTCATTAGGAATCGGTACGAAAATAGATTCCAAACAACAGGTTCTAGTGATTTTTTTTTTTTTTTTATGAATCAGGATATTCAGCCTTTTAAAACACTTAATGATTGTAGAGTTAATTACAGACGATTGGATTTTGACACTCACTTCACGCAAGTTGCGAGTCAGGTATAAGACCATATGTTTTTTAATTTGATCCAGATCTGACTCGATACCTGACTAAGACCTAACTCGTGATTCAGACCCATTCGAATCAGATAAAAAAATACCCCTAACTTATTGGACCAAGCCTTTAACTCACATCTTTCTGAGTCAGTTGAGTTAGAACTTACTTAAAAAACAAACATACTCCCTCCATCCCCTATATACAGGTGGAATTAACCAATTCTCTTAGAATAAGAAAAAACTTGGATTTCATAAATATCCATTACTTTTCTTATACTCCCTCCGTTTCAAAAATATAGGCAGTTTTCCTTATTTGGATATGTCCAAAAAATAGGCTTGTTTCCATATGTGGAAAGTCAAATGTTATGACTTTACTACTATACCCATAAAGGGACCACTTCTCTCTCTCTCATTTTTCTCTCTAATACAAAAATGGGACCACTTCTCTCTCCTCTTTCTCTAATAGCAAATGAGTGGGGACTAAGGGATAGTTTAGGAAAAAACATGAAAAAGTGGCTACAATGATTGGTTTTCTTAATTTTTGTGAAAACCAAACTTGCCTATTTTTTTGAAACGGAGGGAGTATTACGCTTAATATCATTCCCAAGATAAGGAACATAAACTTATTTGTTATAATACCTATGCATAATAAGAAGGGGTATATAAGGAAAATTTTATCTTGGAAATAGATATCCGGCTATCTAAGGGGACAATCAAAATTCAAAACTCCTCCTTTATATAGGCGATGGAGGGAGTATTAAATTAGATTTGACTCAATCAGGTGATTTCCGTCAGATCCAAACGAGACAGATCTAGACAAATCAATTGAGTCAGCGGTAAACAAACAAGGTTTTAGACACCTTAATCATTCCGAGCAATCAAGTGGCATTATTATAATATAGAGTTATTTTGCGTTTGGGTCCTAGATTTTGGTACGCTTTAGCGTTTGGGTCGTAAGTTTGTCCAAATTAGTGTTTGGGTCGTTGACTCGTTAGTCAACCACGCTTTGTGGTCAAACTGTTAGAATACTTAAGGTCAGTTTCAGTCTTCAATTCTTTATATTTCCCAATTTTCAATTTAGCTGGTTAGAGTTACATGCAGTCAACTACTACCATTAACGATGATTATGAAACCTATCATATTAAAGACCTGAGAAATAGAGTGAATAACAATTGTTAGTTGTTAAAGACCTGCCTATTTATTATGATTTGATCAATGATATCCATGGCAATTCAAAATCCTTTTGGTGCATGTAGCATATCATCTGTACTCTTATCTCCCACAAGTTTCATGTCATCTCTTAATTGTACCCAAAATTGTTGTTTGATTTGTTCTCAAGCTTTTCGACATCTTACAGGTCTTTAATCGGACTGGTTTCATATCAAAATACGGTAGTGATATACCATGATTCTGCTGGTGGAAGTGATATATCAAAGGAGTCATGGTCCAATAAGTTTTCCGTTTTAATTTGTTTTGAAGGAAATTCATAAACTAATCAATGTTGTATTTGATTAATTTACTTAGCAAACATCTTTGCGTTTTGGTTTACGAATGGAATTGATTAGTATGCTGATGTACCTTGATTTTACGATCATGAGGAAAGAATAGACTTGCTTGCGAAGTGTTTGAAGAAATGATCAGCAGAAGCTTAACGTAGATGGTAACTGTAACTAACAGTTTGAAGGAAACCGCTAGTTCACCTTGTTGACTAACGGGTCAACAACCCAAACACTAAAGCATACCAAAATCTAGGACCCAAATGCAAAATAACTCTATAATATATTTATTCATTGCTTAAAAGTGATTTGTCATAATCGATGTTGTCCGTGGTTATTGTTGTCATTATCACTTAGTTCTGTTGGGACTGTAGTGTGTTTTCATCATCTTAAGTTATAACGCGCCACTTCAAACAGAAGACTCCACTCGTGAGTCCGTGACCCCAACTCAATATTTCATCTCTTTCTTCTTCCCTTTTTCTATATAGAAGTCAAAATTTTCAATGAAATCTTCCCTGTTGCTCCTACTTATTCACAGATTTTTCTTAAATCTTACTCATTCACATGTAGAATAATAAACTATTAATAAAAAACCCTGCATTTCTTACCAAACCCTTACTTTCTGTCTCTAAAATCAACCTTCTACTCACTCCTCAGGACCTCACAGACATTATAATGGCGGTTAGTCTCAGTCAAGAAGTGAGAATTCTTACTTAATTTCATCTTATTATTCTTAATTTTGTAATGCAAAGGGGTTTCATTTCAATCTTGAAGTGTTCTTCTCTCTTCTGTACTAATATTTATTTATTATTTTATTTTTTTGAAGTTTCGATTTTTATTATTTTTTGAGCTTAAAGATCGAGTTTTTGCAAGTTTTTTGTGCAATTAATTGGTGAATTAAGAATGGGTTTGAGAGAATTTTGAATTTTTTTCTCTGAAAATGATGTAGCATCGAAATATTATTGCAGGGGAAAGCTTACTTGGAGGAAATTATGGATGGAAATGATGGTTCTTCATGCTTTGAATTTGTGAAACCTAGTTTTGACGATGCTGAGGATAATCAACATTACTGTATAGGTAATGATGATGAACTACTAAAACATCTATTACCAATTTTCTGTAATAATGGATGGGGTGTTGATATGTTATTTTGTTGGTTTGTTTTCAGATGTGTTACCTGGGCTTGAAGATTCTTCCTTCCCCGCGGTGATGTTGAATACTAGCTCTCTTGTAAGTTCACCCTGTTCCTAGTATTTTGCTAGATCTGTTTAGTTTCAGTTACATTGTTTTGTTAGTTTGGGTTGGCTAGTGGTTTGTACTTAGAATGTGGGGGAAGAACTTGAACATTTTACTTTTATTTTCTATTGCGAAACTTTATTGCGCGTATCGCCATCCATGACTGTGATGGAGGTGGTAACATGAAAATGGTACTCTCGAAGATGTTACCAAATTTTGATTATATGCTGTTCGTTCAATTGTGTATGACAAGCAGTTCAACCTTGAGTTGGATCTAAGAGACTATAATTCAGCATTAGCTATATTTATATTGTATGGTTGCAGGGACAAAACGTCTACAATGTCTCGGTGATGCCTGATGATGGAATTACGGTTTCAAAGTGTCCAGCAGAACAAGCTTTCATGAGCTACTTGCAAGTTCCTCAACAGAGCCCGATGTGTTTGGTTGCAGAGTGGGATTGCAAGACTTGCAGCATTTTAGAATATTCTGATTGCAGCTTGGAAGTAGACATTGATGACAAAACTGCAGAAACACCTAAAACTTATGATGGAACTCTTGGGGAGTCGCCGGAAAGTGAGGGAGCATCCGCGGTATGATCTCACTCACTCACGCTTAAATTATGTCGTAGTGATGTTTTCACTATCAGTACTCTTATCCTTATGAAGAAGAGTTGGTACTGATTATTGGACTACAAGGAAGATACTCTACCAGGGACATTGTTCTGGTTGTTTTAGTCGATGCAAGCTTTTAGTTTCCTCTTTAAATTCCATTTTTTAATATTGGATAATCGTAATGGGACATTGCAGAGAGTTTCACGCTGGATGAATGGCCTAGAAATTGGTGGAAAAATCACACAGGCTCTCATGAATCACTTCAGTATGCAACTGAAGTGCTCCTCGAAAGGTACACTATTACCTCTGCGAAAGCCTAGAATCAGCCTCATTCTCGTGACTAGTACTTGTGTCAAATTTTCTCGACGGAATCTGAGCTATGATATATCTGTTGAGTGTTCCCCAATATCTTACTCATAAGTATCTGTTCATATTACTTGGTACCATATCAACCAGTAACGTGCATTACATGACTATTTTCAGTTGACTCTGAAATGTGTCTTCTGTTTGCTAATTCTGTAGACACATGGTTGCAATTTTGTACGGTTGTAATGGCATTGAATTTCTTCTGTTAACTGGCCATGATGAGCGTATGAAAATATACCACTGTCAAGAATTTGCTAGATTGATTAGACCCCTTAATTATTCCTTTTGTAATGTTGAACAGACAAGTCAAATCAAGAGAGGGGTCCTGATACACCTAACAATAGATGCGGAAGATATAAACGCAGCGCTTCGTTCAACTCGAGAAGAGTTGCTTTTCTCTTCTCAACACTGTAAGTATCCCAATACAAATAAGCTTGTTTGTCCGAGCCTTACCAGACATAATCCACAAGAGAAGCTCATGCAACCTAAACTCGTAAATGCAACAAATCATATCTAGTTCCGCTTTTTACCAGCACCATAAATTTTCGCTCATGTCTGTGAAAGCATATCTGTATTTTTGTTTTGCAGGTCAAGCATTGGAACCATTGTCCTGATATATCTGACTCTCCGAGTGAAGCTGATAAATGATGCACTGATTCATGAATAATGTATGTTATTTTGTCGTTTCTCGCCTCAAGCTTTCTTCTCTTTAGTTTTTCAATTTGACCGTCTGTAATAAAGTTTCCGATTCATCTTTGCTTCTTCTTTTCCGTATGTACATATTTGCTAAACTATCAGAATTATCAGAGTTTAATATGCTGCAGAGATTATAAATAAGTACACGAATACGAAAACAAGCTGTCATAAAATCAAAAAATTACAAGAATTTCTTCAAATACCAATACATTATTCTATCTGTTTTAAGTTTTCAATCTCACGGCGGGTGGTGGTTTTGGGGTAGTCGGTGGATGAAAATACATCTAGATTCTCAGGGTTGCATCAACAGCAATACAAGCAGCTACAGTTGCTAAAGAAATATTGATGTAAAACGTACAACTTTTAATGCTCGTCTATAGCATTACTAAACCTATGATTCAAGACGTTCCCCCAGAGTATTTGCTATTGCATTCTTAATAACATCATCATCAAGAAGTTCTTGTGCAAAAGTTTTTCTCTGGTTTCTGGGAGCAGCCATGGCTAGAAGGTGAGAGAAGGAATTTAGAGAGAAAATTTGATTTAGCCTTTAAAAAACCATCATGGTCAGGCCCGTAGTCATGTTCTACCAGGCCCGGTTCCCTTTTTCAAGACTGATTTAAGGCAGTAGGCCCTCAACAATTATCCCTAGAACTGATTTAAGGCAGTAGGGTAGGCCCTCAACAATTATCCCTAGAACGTCGACGAAATTTTTTTGGCTTTGGTTTTGCAAGCTGCTGTCCAATGGTAAATTTCACAGCTAATTTTTTTTTGACAATTATCGAATTTGCCAATTTCCACTATGCTTGGTATGAAAGTCAGTTTGGTTTTTTTCTTTTTTTGGCTATATTGTGTGGACCTTCTTGCCCATGCAAATTACACCAACACGCAACACACTCTAGATCCAAAATTCCAAGTCAAAGCCAATAGAGCCACCGTAGAAATTTCTTCAGGGTTGAATAAAGTGGAGAGACTGCGGATAAACAACCCTAGCTACAACCTTGAAAAATACTGAAAGAGACATTAATCAAATGAATGACATAGTGGTAGTATTGTCATGAATGCATTACTATTACAAGATGACGACGGTTCATAGGTATTTTTAGGACATAACGTCCAGTTAACGAAATATCTTCAATCTTCAATAAATGTTGATAACGAGTAAGGAATGGGGCTACGTTAGAGTTGATTATATATGAAGTGCGGTAGAACTTCCTCTTCAAAATTTATCCGGCTAGTTTGGGACTTAGTACGAATATTTGGGGCCCACAACTACAAGACAAAAAATAATATACTGAAGTAAAATATAGCCAAAACTAGATGGCAAAACAATATAATAAAGTAAAGTTGTTGGATAACGTCTTATCCAACTATTTTATTTTTATTTTTTTGTCAATCAACAAATTTCAATTCATTCAAATCAAAACGTGATTACATAATCGCTTACAAGAAAAATAAAAACATCAAGGTACAAGATAATAAAACCCATAATACAAATGAAGATATCAATTACAAATACACCGCGAAGAGAAAGAGCCATATACCGTAAAGATACCCAATTTTTGTAAATGTAGTAGGGAAGGGTGATGGTATAATCCGGAATCGATTCCGACCATTTAATCATATTTTCTTCTTCTTCAATAAGAGATACTCTTGTAAGAAATGAGTTATTTGCCCAAAATCTTGTAGATCCAAATGAACCCGGATGCCCTTAATCCCTTAGATTGAATATATATTCTAAGCAATACCGAATTGGATTGTTGATGTTCTTGAATTGAGAATAGCAAGTCAAGGTTTTATCCAACTATTTACTAAATGGCAAAACTATTCTTGATTAATTAGTGCTAATTTGGGTGATTAAATGATGTTTAATCAACTTAAACCTAAATTAACTACCATTAATTTACCTTGGTTTAATGTTTGTATCAAGTCTTTGAAAGTATTTCCGTGTATCCTCTTTAATCCCATTAAGTCATCCCAATTTTAATCTTTTATTTTCTCATTAAACCCAATTAACCAAATTTACCATCTCCTCAAGCCTATTTAAAACCTCATCAAAACAAACCTAAACTTCATTTTTCCTCTCAACAGCATAGCCCTTTTAAACTAATTTTCCTTTTCACTATGAATATCATTTCATGGAATTGTCATGGCATAAATCTTCCACCCTCAATTCAGTATTTGAAAGGACTAGTTACCCTTCACAAGCCTAGCATCCTATTTCTCTCCGAAACTCTAGCTAATGAACAACACATAAGAAGATTATCACAATCCCTTCAATTCAATAACTACTTCAACGTTCCTAAAATCGGAAGAAGAGGAGGTCTATGCCTAATGTGGGAGGATAGACTAAACATCCAAATATTGGTACATTCTCAAAACTTCATCCACACAAAAGTCACACCACCACCTCTAGAACAACCATGGTTTTTCACGGGTATCTATGGCCCTCCACATCCAGATATAAGGAAAAATCTGTGGCAGGAATTTCCAACAATATTCAGCAATATTAATCCATCCACACCATGGCTATTGATAGGAGATTTCAACGACGTTTTAAACCAATCCGAAAAAAAAGGAGGAAGACAAGTGACATATGCTCAATCTCAACCGCTTCTCACTATGATGGATCAGATGGGCTTTATAGATTTAGGATTCCGAGGAGATCCATATACTTGGACAAACAACCAATTGGGGAAAGATAATATACTGGAAAGATTAGATAGAGCTCTAGCAAACCAACTATGGCGAACAGCAAACCCCCATGCGGCAGTTACTCACCTTCCAAGAATAGCATCTGATCACCCCCCAATACTACTCCAGAAAAAAGCAATGGATTGGAAAGGAACAAAAAACTACAAATTCGAACACCTCTGGCTCTCCCATCCCCAACTTAAGCAAATAGTAGAATCAGCTTGGGAACAACAACAAGATAATGAACCTACACTCAATCTCCAGCTAAAACTCATTACAACAGGACAAATTCTTTTAGAATGGAACAAAGAAATCTTTGGCCACTTACCAATGAAGATCAAGAAATCGACGGCCAAGATAAAGAACGCCCAACATCAATGTGCTTCACAAACAGGCTCAGATTTAGAACACTGGTTAATCCAAGAAAAACAATTGCGAATAGAACATGAAGAACTATTACAATGCCATGCAACATACTGGCAACAAAGATCTAGAATTCAATGGCTTCAATCGGGCGATCTCAACACAACCTTTTTCCATACTAAAGCTACCATCCATAGAGCGTGAAACAATATACAACAATTACAAGACACACAAAACAATTGGATTAGCAAAAAAGAAGACGTTGTTCAACTCATTCTGGATCAATTCTCTCAGCAATATACGGCCCCGCCTACAGAAATAAATGAAGATCTTTTTGCAAACATCAGACCAAGATTGACTCCTAGGAAATCAGACCAACTTACGAAGGAAGTAACTACAGAAGAAATCAAGCAAGCACTCTTCTCCATAAATTCTGAAAGTGCTTCGGGCCCGGATGGATATACAAGTAAGTTTTTAAGGTTTTCTGGGAAACAACCCACCCTCAATTAATAGAAATGGTTAATGCTTTCTTTAACAATCTTAATATGCACCCGCTCATGAATCACACAAACATAACACTAATACCTAAAGTTGAACACCCCTCAAAACCTTCACAATACAGACCAATAGGACTCTGTAACATCACATATAAAATCATCTCAAAAATATTATTCAACCGAATTAGACCCATTCTCACCTTCATAATAAGCCCCTTCCAGAGCGCTTTCGTCCCTCAAAGATCAATTCACGATAATATAGCGATTGCCGGGGAACTCTTTCATAATATCAAAACCTCAAAACCCACCAAAGATCCAAAAATAGCTCTAAAATTAGACATCCAAAAAGCCTATGACAGCCTAGATTGGGGTTTTATCAAAACTTCATTTACAAAACTTGGATTCCCATCTGCTTTTATAAACTACATTATGTTGTGCGTCACAACAGTTACTTATACCATCAAAATAAATGGTACCCCCCATGGATACATCTCACCAAGTAGAGGTATTAGACAAGGAGACCCACTTTCATCCTATATATTTATCATATGTGCGGAAATACTCTCTACAAACCTGGGAAACCTTCAAAACCAAAACTTAGTTCCAGGACTTAACATTTCACAAAAAGCACCTCCCATAATTCATCTAATGTATGCGGACAATATTCTGATCACGTATAAAGCTTCGGATCAGAGTAACCAACACCTCAAAACCCTCCTCCAAGCTTATAGTTCTTCGGCAGGGCAAGTAATTAATACTACCAAATCAGTAATCATCCATCACCCTAATTTAGACCCAATCAAAATAAATGATCTTCAACAATTCTTTAATATGCCAACCTCCTCAAAACCTCCAACTTATCTAGGCATACAATTTAAACATGGAAGAGCATCAAATCAAACTTTCACTCCCCTTCTACAAAGATTAGCCAGAAAAGAAAAAGGGTGGATGACAAAATGCCTAACGCCAGCAGGAAGACTCGTTCTCATCAAAACCTCCCTAACCCCAACCTCAAATCACATTATGCAAACACAAAACCTACCCATAAATATACACAAACAAATAGATCGTATAACAAGAAATTTTTTCTGGGGACATGACTCAACAACCAAAAAACTCCACCCCATAGGATGGGATAAAACAACAAAACCAATAGCCGAAGGAGGATTAGGAATAAGGAAAAGCGCTGATCATAATAAATCCCTTCTCATGAAAAGAATTTGGAACCTGCAAGAACAACCGAACTCTATATGCGGAAGTCTATTCAGTGCAAAATACTTTAATGAACAACCAATTCTACAAGGAAACATTTCCATTCCATCCTCTGCCAGCCCTCAATGGAGACAACTCGCATCAATTATCCCTACCATGCAAAATTTAATTTTCCATCGAATTGGAAATGGGTTATCAACACCAATAGAAGCTAACTGGATTCCACACTCTCCAAATCTAGATCCAACACATTATTACCCAATCCAAATGGTAGCAGATATCATCGACCCAATCTCCCATTCCTGGAATCATGAAAAACTGAACACCTTTCCTAACCCAATAATTCAAAAAATCATCAATATTCACCTTCCTCAAAATAACACCCCAGATAAAATTGTCTGGCCACACTCAAAAACTGGAAAATACACTACATCTTCGGGATACAAATGTCTAACCCACGGTCAACCAACCTACACACCTCTACCACCTACCAAATTCTTGTGGACCTTACCATGCCCACCAAAAATTCGGCTTTTCTTGTGGAAAGCCATCAATGAAGGATTACCAACCTTCTCTCTATTACATCGAATCCATTTGACCAACTCAGACATATGTCCAAGATGCAATACTGATATGGAATTAGCAAGCCACCTTTTAATTCATTGCCCAACAGCAACTACTTCCTGGAACAACTTATTCAATCAACTTACAAATACACCAAACTCCAACCCCAACCCGACCTTCTCCTTAACCCCACAAACAACCATATCTCAAATCCTGCAACAATCAACATCAACAACTATAACCTCCTCCTTCTGTTTTCTATTATGGACCCTATGGCTATCCAGAAATGATCTAGTATACCAACAAAAACAAACAACTTCGGAAGAAATCCTATCATGGGCAAAAAATTTACAACAAGAATATTTCGAAGCATTGCACGCTTCACCGCCAATCGTGCCAGGAGATACACCAACATTCAACCACCCAACAACGGATAGAAGGACAACAACAATATCGGTAGGCTGGTCTACTCCAAACATCAACTGGATAAATATTAACACAGATGGAGCAGCCAGAGGCCACCCGGGATTTGCAGGGGCAGGATTCGTCTGTAGAGACTCAGATGCACGAACGATAATTGCAATGGCTCAACCACTGGGAATCACCACTTCCCTAACTGCAGAAACCTGGGCATTACTCTTGGCCTCAAGAACAGCAACAGAGAGACAATGGTCTAGAATTATATTTGAAACAGATTCAGAGAACCTCTTGCGTTTCATCACATCAACCACTATACCACCTTCGCACATAGCAGGAATGATTGAAGAAATAAAAAGTAGGCTTAGCAAAATCCCGCAAGTCGCCATACAACACAACTACAGGGAAGGAAATCAAGCGGCGGACGGATTAGCAAACCATGCAGCAGATGGAAGCCAAGCAGGAAACTACTCAACCAAAATTTGGGACCAGGCAATCCCTTCTTTTATCAGTCACATTTTATTTCAAGACTCGGTGGGTACCACATACCCACGACAAGTTGTAATTTAATCTTCTCTAATAAAATTCATGCTTCAAAAAAAAAAAAAATTACCTGGCGAGATTGGGGTATACCCAGATTAATTGGGGTATACCCAATAAGACAAAATAAGGTCATTATGAAGTAAAACCAAGCTACCCCTTAACCTTGTATTTTCTAAATACCTAAAATACCCTTGGTTAATTAACATTAAAATTCTGATTAGGTTAATTAATTGAGTTTAGATTAAAAATTTGAAATTATGAATTCACTAAATTAAACCTTTCATCCCACTTATGATTTCGATTTCGATCAAAAAAATTAGATTTTGAAAATACACAAGGCCGGCAAGGTTATAGTTTGAACAAAATGCCGGATAAGATTTACCGGCAGGGTCCACTTTTAATAAGCTGCCGACTTTGGTCCGCCGGCATCAAAGTGGCCGGCATGATCTTCATCGTCGACCTTGTCGACTTTTGTTTTTTGACATACAAGAGATGACATAAAAAAAATTGGCCGGCAAGGTATTCAAAAAATACCCTTCCGTCTGTATTTCGGCCGGCAAGGTATTCCAAAAATACCCTTCCGACTGGGATCATTGGAACAATCCGGCAAGGTAGTTAGTTGAATATCATGCCGACCTTATAAATGTCGCATCCAGGTATGAAAGGTCGGCATGATATTTAACCTGGAACCGTGCCGGCCCAAAACCCGAATGATTCAAAAAAAAATTCAGTTTTTTTTATCTCTTCATGTATGATTAGAGTGAATAGAGTTTTTGAGAAAATAATTTGAATTTTTTTTAGGAAGGATTCAGCCGGCAAGGTTTGGGAGGGGGGGGGGGCAATTTGGTCTTTCAATATCATTTAGACACCCCTTAGCACACTAGGTTGGATGGCTTTAAATTTGGTATACCCCAATTAGTTTGGGTATACCCCAATCAAGCCAGGTTAATTTATCATCAAAACTTGATTTTTTTTATTTAAAAAAAAAAAAAAAAAAAAAACTAGATCTATAATCGGTTGATGTTAGTGCAGTTGTAAACCGATTTTGGGTTGAGGTTTTCAAATGATGAAGTAAACCCATAATAGGGTTTTTTCAACACCCACATAAACCGATTTTCGAAATCGGTGTTTATTGAGGTCCACAAAATCCGATTATACCTTACTTTCAGAAACAAAATAATCATTACATAGTTTAGGAAATTAGCACGTTACTTACATATATAGGTTTCAATATTTGAATTCTAGAATTTGACACATCAAATGTTCGCTAATGAACCTCCGAGCACATCGGTACAACGTCGTATATTCTTTGTTGTGAATGAACTTAGTTGCCCCATTACGAATTCTCCATATCCCATTCAAACGTTCCAGCTAAAATTCAATGAATTCTTAAATGTTAGTATATGCGAACTTTTAACGATGATATAAGTATAAATATTATTAGATTACTCAATTTTTCCCTAAGAGGAGCTTGTGGATTATGTTGGTACACCATATTTCCAACTTTAACATACTCTCGCATTGCACTTTTTATGTAGTTGAATCGAAATGCCAAGTCTCTCCATTTGCGGTTATTGGGATTCATGGTACGCTAGTAAAAGAACTCTTTAACTCTCTTCCAAAACGTTGAATTGGTTTCATTCGGACGTTCACGGAACATATTATCAAACGATTTAACGAGACACAAATCTTCATATGGTTCCCATTTTGTGAGCTACTTATCTACTTTCGGATCCCATTTCATTTTCTAGGCTAAGTGTATGATGTGGGAGTGACTCAAAGAGGTTGTCCTTATATAGATAAAGACTCAACGACTATTTCTTTCAAATTCAATTCACACAATCGTATTTTAGGGATGTCAACATAGATCGATTGTGTCTTTACAAAATCATATAAAATATGCCTCTCAATGATCGGTTTTGAATATTTCACATGTAATCCGATCCTTGGGAGAGAAAAAAACAGAAAATGTCCACTTTCCTTAGTAGAATTGGATTACATGGAATGCCCCCACATAGACTGATTCCGAAGATTGTCAAAATATGCCTCTTAACAATCGGTTTTTAATATTTCACTTATAATCCGATTCTTGTCAAAAAAAGATACAGAAAAAATGTCACTCTCCCTCACAGAATCGGATTACATGAAATGCCCACTTAGACCGATTCTTAAGGTTAACAAAACTATGGATTATTTTGTTTTCTCAGAATCAGACTTTAAAAGTATCTATATAAACCGATTCTGAACACTTACAAACCAGGTGAATGAAATTTTCAAAATTGGTCTATGTGGTGCACCCTCAAAACCCGATTCTGAAATTGTACCCCTGGAGAACTGTCAGAATCGTATTTTATATAGGTACATGTAAACCGATTGTGACAGAAAAAACTATCAGAATCATGCAATTTGAGCACACACACATTGTGGTTGGTTCTTTTGTCACGTCTTAGATAGACACACATTGTGGTTGGTTCAAAATAAATCAGAATCAGTCATTCATAAACTAGGAATATAACCAAACATAATTCGAAAATAAGTTTAAGATATAAGTTTTGACTCCATAATTATCCATAGTTAAAGACATAAGTTTGAAACAATTCATTCATGAACATCCCCACCATGACCACGTCCACGACTACCTCGACTGCCTCGTCCTCGTTTAGCAGGTTGGGCGCTGCTCGCTGCACCTTCATACTTCCTTTTTATGGTGACTCTCTTCCTCTTTTTCTTTGGCTCCTCCACCACCGGTTCCCCAAACTTTTCACTTGCTTCTACATCTTCGATACTGTTCAATTCATCAATCATCTTTTCATTGGCCTTAACATTTTTCCCTTCCATGATATCTAGATTTTCATGGGTTATCAAGTGCCGACTCGTCTTCTCTGTTTCCATTTTAAACAACAAAATTTAAAGAAATAATGCTAAAACCATTAAAAAAACCGTAATTGAGTAACAATATTCACCAAGTATTGGAGAGATGTATCTTTGTCCTTTATCTGAGGCCTCTCATCTACTTATTTCACTCTAGTATGAGAAACATTGAGGTACCACGACATGTAACCCAGAATTTCCTCATCATTTGTTTTCGACCGACCATCCATACCATATTCGTTGAACACTCTGTTTTCCCAATATTCACATGATGGTAAAGGGTGGTAAACAATCTCAATATCATTATCCAATGACTCGCTTTTTTCTCACTGATTTTAAACTTCTTGTGCTCCTTTGGGATTTTTTGTACGTATCCACATTGTCTTGAGACTCTCGTCAGGTTGTACATTTCATATCCTCTTGGATAAAATAAAGGCCTAAAATAACTTTCTTTCTCGGCGCACCCAACCATATTTCCTTTTGCTTTAGCAAAATCCTTCTTGTAAGGGTCAAAAATAACATCTTTCATCATCAAGTTTTCCAACTGGCGTCTCAACTTCAGATAATCCACATCTTGGGACTTCGACTTACTGATGTAGGTGTACATGTCCCCATAAAAGTTATCGTTCCATTCCTTGTTCACAAAATCCCTTTCAACAAATATATCGACGCCTGCAGACAAGCCATATTCCCTCCGATTTGGTTCCTTTCAGCCCTAAAATCCTTTCTCAACTCGTTCAACAAGTATGCAAGGATGGCAGTGCCCAAAGAGTATTCGTGAATCTTATCAAATGGTTGCAACAGATGAATAAATTTGGCGTTCACACTGGTACCGGAAACGTCAGGAAAGATAACAGATCCCAGGATGTAAAGGACATACGCATTGGCTGTGGCGAAGATATGTTCCTTGATCACATATTTTACCTGTGCATGAAGTTTCTTTGTTCCCATGAAGAGGTCCCTCAACTCCGAGAGATGGAATATACTCTTCTTTCCTTTGCCTACTTGCATATTTGACTTGGTCATCTCCTCATCCCATTGGAACACATTCTTGGTGAACGCGTAGATTTTTTTCCACTCAAGCAATTGCGCATAGCCTTTGTGCTTCACGGCTTTACCTTCTATGCTTATCCCGGTAATGAACTTCGTATCATTTGGAGTTATTGTCACCAAATGAAAGATGCAAAGTATTCGTTTCCTTATTATATCTCTCGCTAAAAGCGGAACAAAGAGGTTTGTCGTAACCAAGAACCAAATTTTCTACCGCAGACAACAACCCTTATATTTGACTAGCTCGACTACTTCCTCAACTTCTCCAATGGTTGATTATGGTGCTTCCAGTGGCCAATTATTCATCATACTCACTGACGATCCTGGCTTCATATGATGAACGGCATCCTTGTGATCCCATTAAAATAAAAAAAAATCCGATGGACAATAATCAAAACACTACATGGATAATAATTTTATGTTACATATCATAAGGTTTAGGTAGTTACTATAGTATGACAGACGAAAGCGGCCCAACTCTCTTTTTACCCCATAACAACTTTCCTCCATCACCGGGTAACCCGTAAATGGGATCAGTAGGGCCACGAGGAAACATCTTCAGTGGGTGAAGCATATGGCTTCCTTTCTTCTTCTTTGGACCATCATTCTTACCATATGTTTTTTACCTTGTTCTTGAGCGTCTCCTCCTTGGACTTGTTGTTGAAATTCTCCTCCTTTGACTTGTTCTTGAACTTCTCTTATCTCTTCATAAAATTCATTCTCACATTCTTCTTCATCACCTTCATTCTCACTTTCTTCTTTATCAGTTTCATTCTCACTTTCTTCTTCATCACCTTCCTTGCCACAAATTTCTTTTTCATAAACTTCCTTAACACCAATTTCTTCTTCATTGATCTCCTTGCCACCACTCTATTCTTCATTAACTTCCTCCCGACCACTTTCTTCTTCAGCAAATTTTCTATCACCACCTCCTTATTCAGTCTGTCTATCAGAATCAGATTCTTCTTGTATTAGTTGCTCCGCTTAAGGTTGTGGGTTATTGATGCAGATCATTTTGGCTTTACTCCCCGAGCCCCTTCGGTGGGAAACATTTAAATTTTGAGCACCCTCTAGACGAGGTCCCAAACTCTGAGGAGAGTCAAGTCATTTTGTCTCTTATATTTCTTTTCGGCTTGCTTTTGTTGCTTGCCCTTGTTTGGCCTGTAGAATACGGAGATAAGCGACAAACAACAATGGAATTGAATGCATATTTTTGAATTCGAGGTATACAATCGGTTTACTCGATACACATTTAAAATATCTGATTCCTAATATAGCACATAACAATCGGATTATATAAGTGCTCATGTAATCCGATTCTAACAACAAAAAAAAGTAGAAGAAAAATTGGGCATTTTTTCTTACATGAATCGGTTTACTTGATACACATGTAAAATCCGATTCTAACACTACACATCAACAATCGGTTTTTATAAATGCAAATTAAATTCGATTATGGGCTAAGCAGTGATGAAACCAAAGGCTACACAATCGGTTTATGTGGACACATATGTAATCCGATTCTAACCTAAAAAACTTATAGAAAAACGGTTATCCCTACAGTAACGGAGTCGGGCTATGTGTACATTAACATTGTCCGATTCTGGTTCAAATTTCTCGAACCAGAAAACACATGCAGCACAATCGGTGTTTGTGACCAAGAACATTAACCGTTTCTAAACACAATCGGTTCATAAGTACATTAAGATCATCCGATTCTGGGAAACCAAGAAAATTTTGATTTCAAAATTTTCCATTTTTGAGCGATTGCATTTTATTAAAACCTAGTTTAGAGGATTAAGTTGACAAAAGATGGTTTGTCTTCCTCAACCGTTTTCTTCTTCGTTTTGTTTCAAATCGCTTCAACAATTTCGGGATTATTCTTACTAGGAAATTTCTTGTTAGTAGCATGCTTCACTCGCGTTGGTTTCGACATTATATAGAAGAAGAAGAAAACGATTAATCATTTTTGGATCGTCGATGATCGACGATGTTTTGGTTTCAAAAAAAATAAAAAAGAGGGAGAAGAAGAGAAGAGAAGAATCGGTTTATAGGGGGTGGAAATGAATCTGATTTTGGTTTTAAGTTTTATTATTAAGAGTTAATGAGGATAGATTGGTAGTATTAATATTTTTAGAGTGTAAATTGGTAGTTTCAACAAATTTAGACACCCCTTATCATTACCTACTAGCTAGATGAAGTAATTTATAAGCCCCAAATAATCACACTAGGCCCCAAACAAGCCAGGAAAATTTAGTTGAGTAAAAATTTTCCCAAATTCACTAGATTGGAAAATATTGTTCATATTTCAAAATGGTAGGTTGTGTTGTCGGTCGATCAAATATTTGGCTTTGTTTTTCAAAGATGGATGCTATTTAGTCATGCTCACTGTAAATGGACGCGAAATGACAAATAACAAGGTTCACAAGTCCTCCTTGCCAAGAGGCATGGTTTCAATTGCGAGGAAAACTTTGAAATGAGCTTTAATCAATGGGCGAAGATTTAAGAAGGAACTCCATCACCAGACGCATGCTAAAACTGAGTCCGAGTCTTTTACCATGCTCACACTTTCTGCAAATGCTAAATTTCACTGCCAATTTTTTGCGCATTTGACATCTATCAAATGCAACAATGCTCGAAAAAAAGAACCAAGTGTAAGTTTTTCGTGCACTCTGTCTTTACACATACAAAATACAACACCACTAACACTATCATCCCATTTAAGGATTTAAATACACCAAGACCCAACAGTCTAAATTTCAAAATTCAAGTCAAGGCGCAACATGAACACAATAAAGGCACCATACAAATTTTAATAGGATTCAATAACGTGGACACCACGGATAAACAACTCTAGCTACAATTGAAAGAGAGACATTAAATGAATGGCAATGGCATGGAAGTATATTATATTGTCATGAATGCATTGTTATCTGGAGATTGATGTATAGAAATAAGTAGTTGGCATATATAATGCGAGTGAACCAAGGATGCCAATAAATGTTGATAACTACGAAGTATGGTGAAGATTTGAGACTTGATTTCAATATCTGAAATGCAATAAAAATATCCTCACCGGATTTTAGTCAGTTTCAAAAAATGTGTAGTAGTATAATATGATCATCGCTCGGTTACAACTTTTAACTACATAAAGGATGAATGAAAAGTTAGTTTGAAAATCAAATTTCAAAAGTAACCGTTAAACCCCCTCCAAAAAAAATAAAAATAAACTTTGCTTCTGATTTATGAGATTAATTTTTGCTCCTGGTTGTTAAACAAGTTGTAAGAGTTTCACTAGTTAGACTGCATTCTAGCTGAGCACATGTCAAAAGAAACATATGAACGAAACCATTAACTGATAGTTAATACACGGTTGGAAACTTGCTCATCAGCAATAACTACTATACACATACATATAGGTAGCTACTAGAGAGGCTGCTTTTTTCCAAGTTTAGGTCAGCAATAAACTAAAAGCTTTCAAAGCTAGCTCTTCCTCCACCCCCTCATTGATTATAACACATTTAATCAAACAACCACATCTCTTTACTGCTGCTACTCCTCCCCATTAATTCCTCTACATGCATGGAAGTTGGAAGAAGTATATGGATAAACGTCACCGCTTGTAATAACTGCTATTTAAGGTTTTTGGCTAGCTTGTTTTAGGATTTTTCTCTTGGCATTTGTCATGCTCTGATGATATGCTAATAACTAGCTAACTAGATGGATAGTTGCAACCATAAATTGATTCATGCCAAAATATAGTTATATAGTTTCTAAGAAGCTAGCTAGTAGGTGTGAGAAGATTTATCCTACACCGCACATCCCTCTTATCCTGCACTGCATCATTACTCACCCTACACCAATAAAACGTACCACCAAATATGCCAACAATTGCAAAAATTGTTGTTGCCCACTTTCCCTACTTAGAAATGCTTGTACATGTTTTTTCAAAGATAATGGACAAAGCATTGTGCAATGAAAACACAAAGGCAAGTGGACAGCTACATATAAGCGAAAGCCGCAAAAAGAAACTTCTCCAATAAACCGTCCAAAAAACGAACCCAGGACCGTCTTTACATTTTGTGCACTCTAGTCTAATACTCAGTAGAATATTTATCAAAATGGGTTCAAAGTTGGGTGAAATCAATTAAGGCTTGAAACGTGGAATGTATGTTGTTAGGTTGCTACTTTGAAAAATGCATTCAATACTAGTCGTTTAACTTAATTACTATTCCTAACTAATTAAAAAGAGAGGTTGAGGTAAGCCAAAGTTGAAGTTATTATAGGGCACGTCATAGAGATGTGGGCGCCTTAAATGTATACTCAACCATTATTAATTGTTCAAAATTTATTTCATTCAGATTTTCATTACTATCTAGTTGGTTCAACTCTCTTGTGGTGTGTATATATATAGTTATAGCTCTCCATGAATGAAACCACCCTACCCATTTATTTGATCATCAAATCTTGAGAGAAGAAACATTGAGTAAGTAACCATGGTTTCATTTCAAGAACAATTAAAGTTTGAGATAATTTCACAGAAGAAGAGAAGATGGGAAGACAATAATAATATTCAAGAAGTGGGAGGAGGAGCAGAAAAAGATTTTTTCAAAAAGTTATCTAAAGTTGATCATAGTAATCAAAATCCGTCAACGAAATCATTGTTCTTTGATGAGTATATCAATTTCTTCCGCCTTGAAAACCCCTCAGATGATCGGAAAAATCAGGTAAATATAATGCACCGGATTTGTACATATTGTCTGGTTAATATTTTCATCCATTGACTACTAATAACATGTATTTTTCCATGCAGTCAGAAAATATGCAACATCACAACAACAAGAATAACCTAGAGAAGATCATAACTAATACTACTACTGCATGTAACAAAGATCCAATAAAGAAGCGAAGTTCATCATCAGATAGGTTAGAACTGAGTTTAGACCTTGAACTTAATCTTCTTCCATATGAGTCCCTTAAGACAACCGCAACTGATCACAATTGTTCCGAGAAGAAAAATGAGAGCAAAGACGCCAACAATGATGCAGTAAAAGTTAAAAAGCGACGTCCTTCGTGGATGTCATTCAATACTGATCAGGATGGAGAGATGGTTGCAGCTGCTTGCATGAGATGTCATATGTTGGTTATGCTTAGCAAGTCATCTCCTTGTTGTCCTAATTGCAAGTTCATTCACCCACCTGATCACCAGAGTCCTATGATCAATCTGTTTAAGCCAAGGTTTAGTTCCAAAGGTTAATCGGATATGTATTATAAACTTAATAATTATATCTGAAATCTATATGTAGGATTGAAATATATTTTATAGTAATTGAATCATCTTTTTTCTAATATCCTGATCTGTCTAGTTATAAATTAAATCATCATATTTATTTATTTTTCCATTTGTTTCCTCAAATGCAAAACCAAAAGAGGATTGGATGGAGTTAAATGTTGAAGCATGGACACATCATGCTGTTGTTGTATGTTAGGTCTTAATTTCAAAAGAAGATGTCGTTGAGGTGGGACTTGGGAGGGTATATGCATAATTGACATCCATAATATGTCTATCGGGCGTATAAGTAACCTTCTGATAATTTTGGGTGTCTATAAAATCTCAGTCCTTCGTAAAAGATAGGTAGCTTAAACTTGCACGAGGAAGTAAAAGAAGTTGGGTAGTCTAATATTAGATGCTGGGTAGTACATGCACACTGTCGATCAAAATGATTTTTATGGTTAAGTGTCTTAAGTGTGTCTTAATGGTGCTTGGTGGATTTGCAATGAATGCATATGGTTAGGTTACAGTTATGATGGTGTGAATATGTGTGGGTGTATACTTGAAAAAGACTTAAACAAACAAGTACAAACATGCTAGAAATTAATACGAGTAGCTGAGAGTTTTGAATAATAAATCTATCCCGGCCAAGTAGCTAGTAGTCATGCAAATTCAAAAGTGACGAGGTTATGTGATATAACTCTCCTTTTAAGGTTGCCATTAAAATTTTGAATCAGAACGAGCGAAGACACTAGGGAGAACTGGGCCTCATTTGGGCTTATGATTCTCTCAACCAATTTCATGCATTTGCCCACCAGGAAAAGTTTTTCACTCACAGTCACAATACATGCATGCCGTTGATCACACAAAACAAAACTCATCTGCAAGGTACTTTAAAATGCGAATATATCCCCAATGCATCATTCAATACTGAAAAGCAACACAATCCCAGAAACCGAATCAAATGAATTGTCCTCATCAATAACAATAGTACCCCCCTCTTCAAAACTCCTCAACCTCACACTCCCTGAATCAAAACACCACACTTGCCCACACCTTTGTTTTGACAAAACTCTTCCACAAAACCACCTTTGCAAAACCACTAAAACCAATACCTTTGAAACAATCAGAAAACTCCATTAAAATACCTATTGTTCCTCCTTGCAGTGAAGCTCTTAAAAGAAAGACTACTAATATTTCTTCTTCATATACACCTTCATCAGCTGTGAGAGTAAGAATGTCACCTGGTAATCATAGATCTCTTTGTCTTAACAATGAAAACAGGAGTTTAAGAGATGATCTCTTCACAGTAATGCCTCAGAACCCACACTATAAACCTCTAGATAAGTACTGTGAAGGTATCCGTGAAGGTATCAAGGTAGGGTTAGATATAGTATTCATCAACCTTGCACAGAAATTTGTTAGCCTGACTAGTCCTGTTGAGATATTAAGTGATTTAGAGGAATACTTTGCACAACTATCAGAACTCGATGAAATGGGTTATGATTGTACCAAGATATGGGAACGATTTGATACTCTTAGAGAACTTTCAGAACAAGAGCAGGTTGCTAGCTTAAAATTAGAAGAAACTACTTCAAAGCGGAGAGACAAAGAAGTTAATGCAACTGTAACTCATACGAGGATTTCTGAGTTGGAATCCGAGTTGAAGAAGTTGAAAGCTGTTTCAAAGACTCGGGAGGAAGAAATTGAAACTCTGAAGCTTACGGAGAAAAGCTACATTGAAGATAAAGAAAGTAACTTGCAGGAATTTAGATCTGCTGCAACAGCTCCATGGTAGTAGCAGTAGATTTTTTTGGCTATTCTACTGGTCTTTCTTAGTTGTAGTCTTGTAGAAAGTAGTTTCACTTTGGGGATGTAGTATGGATTTAACTAATGCCTTCATAGGATATTTTTTCTTTCTTTTCCGATTTGTCTTCAAGAATTGGTATGGCCTTATGGTTGTTTTTATTCATTAGTTAGTGTGTGTTTTAGCCCTTAATTGACATTGTTTTTTAGGTAAGCGTTATCTGATAGTGACCAACAAATGGTTGTCAAAAACTAAGAGCTCCCTAATAGTGAATGATCTAAAGCTTCCTTTTGTAACGCGGTTGTAACAAAATAGACTATCTGAACTTTGTATAAGGATTATATTTGTACCGGTAAGAGCTTCCACACCCTAGTTAGCAATTCGGGGTACAGGAAACGTTCGAGATGGTATACGTACGTGCATTATTCGTTTTTACGGATTGTAAATTCGGTCCATTATTCGGTCAACGATTCGTGGTTCGGCAATAGTTCGGAACGGCATACGTACGTGTATAAATCGTTTTAAAGATATGAATTCGTCGCACAAAATTAGGCATACATTAATTAGTATGTTAAGACATTTTTAGTACAGATTACGTTTGGGTATTACAATTTGAACTCTAAATGAACTATATTCATAATATGTACCATGTTAACAGCAACAAAGAGGTGGCTTAGTGGTTCAACTGGCAGTTCAGGGAGTGGCAGTTCGAAACTCTCCCCTTTCATTTTTGTAAATCAACGACTTAACTGGGTTCCAACTAGGTGAATCTCGTCTTAACTGGGTACCGAACTAATAGACCGGATTATTCGCGAATCCGAATAGTACGCGAATAATTCGGAAATCCCATAAAAGCCGCGTATTAGGGTCGAGATTTCAGTCATACGCGAATAAAACGCAGTTTGGTTCATTCCCGAATAATTCGCGAATCATTCGACGAATTACTAACTAGGATCCATACCAACCGTCCATGCACAAAGTAAATGGAAATTGTATAAATATCCCTCTTTTTCATGGATTTCACAAATACTCTTATCCATCAATAATTACACCCCTCATCTTCTAAAATGTAATCCATTTAATTTTGAATCATATAAATACCCTTTCAATATTAATAAAAATTTAGATGAAAATCATTTCATTTATTATCTCACATGCTGGAAGTGGTGGTGGTGGTGGTGATGCCGGCGATGGAGGTGGTGTTGCCATCAGATTTGGGATCAACTTTTGTTGTTGATATTTGGATCAACTTTTGTTGTTGATATTAAATTTTGGTATCAACTTGGGTTGTTGACACGTAATCTTGACCTAACTAATTTCCGAGTTTTCAATTTTTGTAAAAACTTGGGTTGTGATATCAACATTGGTTGTTGACACCAAAATTTAGTGTCAACTTAGGTTGTTGATACGAAAAATCCGGATCAACTTCGGTTGTTGATACAAAAATATGGACCTAACTTATTTATAAATTTTCAATTTTGTTATCAACTTGGCAGCAACGGTGGTGGATTCGTAATTGTGGTGGCGGTGGTGACGATGAGTTGTGGTTGAGTTGTGATGGTGGAATGTTGGTGATGGTTATGAAGTGGTGGTGGTGGTGATGGTTGTGGAGTGGTGGTGATGGTATATTGCCGTCGGTGGTGGAGTGATTGAGAAAGAAAATTATTGCTTTGAAAGAAACAAAAAATAGTAATGTGTAATAGATTACCAAAATAGCTTATTTTTAAGAGGATAAGCTTTTATATATAAGAGGTGGGTTTATTTATATCCTCCGCGGCCCCACCGGGACCCACAACAAAAAAATATGAGAGAAAAAGAGGATATTGTTTTGGGGTTGTTTAAAAGGGCGGTACGTTTAGAAGGGTTGTTACAGTAGAACTTCGATAAATTAATTACTTCGCTAAAATAATAAAATTCTCTGGTCCCAATTAGGCTTGGATAAGATAAATTTGAACTCGATAAATTAATAACTTTGTTAAAATAATAAATTTTTTTGGTCCCAACGCTATTAACTTATCGAAGTTTTACTGTATTTATAATGTTATAAAGATATTTTTGAAGAGTTCAAAAATTAAGAGTATTTAATTAATCAAAAAAGACTAACGTACCCAGCAAATAAACTCCCCCAAAACTGGGGTGAGACAAAAAGTAGGGCCCACCTACCTTTTAAAGGGACCCCATGTTAACTCCCCTACCGCGGGGCCCACCATCAATTGAGACACCCGGTTTTTACTTTGTTTTTTGCCTCGGTTCGTGTAGAATCATTGTTAATTAATATACCCGCCTTCAATCCGGTCCCACCATCTCATCTCCATCTTGTTCACCTAATTTAACAAGTATTCGTGAAGAGGCTTCATAATCCGTTATACGCTTCAATATACCAAAATGTCCATCAAACTCCATCAACTGAACAATAGGTAATGGATCACCTTCTTTGCTAATTGCTATCATCAGCTTAAAGAGGAGTAGGAATATAATAGAGATATTTTGTAAAAGGGTATATATTTTGAGTCAAATTAGGGTTTGGGTTGTAGAAAATGCAGCTGGTGTGTTAGGGTTGAAGACTAACATTGACCATTTACTTTATTATCAAAATACCCTTATGAAATAGTAAAATGACAGTTTCTCCCAGCTGTAGTTTAGAACGTATAGAGGCATCTCGTCGAACATCAATGCATATGCAAATTCTTTTTTTTACTGAACCTAAGGATTAGAGAAGGGAAAAGTTTACGCCTTCTACATCCCTAACAAGTTATTTGCATAGATCCAAATACAAAATTGGTCACAGAATTGGCATCATGGATATTGTACTTGTACAAAAAGAATTCAAAATTTCTGCATATGTATTGACAGGTTAGTACGAATTCAAAATTTCTTTTGTTTGATACATCAACATTATCATATTAGTAACTATATTGAGTGACCTGATGGAATTTTAAGAAGTAAAATGACAAAATAAAACAATTTTTGATCCCGTTACTTACTTAGAGTCCGTAATATTGCCCTGAAATTTGGTTTACTAACTTTAACCTCTTTGTCTTCTCTGTATCCGATTGTTGCTTCACTGACTTTCTCCGTATCAATTGGGTGAATTGGGTGACAACTGACGAATATAACTTGCTTTGAAATGTTAAAAAAGATGGTTTTGAAGTTGAACCAATTTTGGAATACCTCATCTCCAACTCCAATGTTAGCACCCATAAGAACACAACAATTAACCCATTTTGGATTTACGTGATCTCTTTACGAGAAATAGAGAAGGGGAAGTTTAATCGAAGAAGAACAAGAATATTAATGGAGATTCGATAGAGGCTAGAACAAAAAATAAATGAACCCGAACCGGAAGGGAAGAAGATGGAAAAGGACGACAACATTATATGCTTTGATGATGTTAAACTGGTCAACGCGGTCAATTAACAGTCAAGGTATTTGGTGAAATAAAAATGGTCAAATAACATTTTTCTTCTGCTAGTTGACGACCCTAATGCATCAACTGTATCTTTTACGACCTAGATCCTAATTTCATAATAAACTTACGACCCTTTTACAAAATATCTCAATACAAAAGCCTGAAACTCTTCGCTTTGAGCATTAAATTCTGATAAGTGAAAACTACAGGGAGACCCATTCTTTGGATCTCTCCCACTGTGAAACCCACCCTCAAAAAAGTTTAGACGCGCACCCATACACCCAGAATTTCTAAAATTATTTCTTCGCTTATTCTTCCTCGTTTTGTTCTTTTTCTTTTTTTCCTAAATTGACTCGGAGATGGAAAAACTGTTTAGAAGCAGAAATAAAAAAAGAGATACATCAATAATCGATCCTAAAAGATAAATCCTCCTCTTGTCTCTTCATTCTACTCAAACAATTTTTAGATCTGGTTTTTTTTCAAACAAAGTTTTGGAAAGAGTTTACAAAACTCATGAATTGATTGTTGGAAAAAATTACCGGGCTGCAATGTAGATGAAACACAAACAGACTGTGGTTGTACTCAAAAGCTTTCAAGGCTCTGGTGATTTCTTTTAGACAAATATTTCTACCCTTCCAACGAGTTTGAAATTGCAACAGGTATGTGAAATACCGCCTTCAGATACAATGAAAGCCCTACAACCTAAATTGGATTCAAGGTTTGCACCCTTTGACCCAATCAAGAACACATGAAAAGAATTGTTCGATGATGCTTTAGAAGAAGAGAGAAATGAGAAAGGGTTTTCCAAGAGATGATTTCTAAATGGGTTTGGAGATTACTTATAGGAGTTTTTGCATGTTTGTTGGGAAAAGACATGTCTTTTCACCAACGGGTTCTCTTTACAAAGAGATGCGTCTTCATCATCAAATGCATCGTTCTGTTGAATTTAGAATTTTTGGAAACGTTTTCCAACTGTCCAAACAATTGCATATCCAAAAAATTCTTCGGGCGTTGCCCCTAGACCCCTCACCTGTGGCGTTCTCGGACCCCCCACAACCGCGCTTACGCCCCCGGGACCCCCTTTCGTAGCGCGGTTGAAAATATTCCAACATTCTCCCCTTATTTTCAAAACCATGAAACAAAGTTAAAAACTTTTAAACCTGAGTTTACCGCATCAAGTGATCGCCACGTGCCGAGTGGGATCAAGCCAACGTAGTTCTAGCACAATTTAGACTAAGCATCATCGTTGAAACCAATACATAAATGATAGGTACCTTCCGGGTTTGAACCTTCACTTAGTGTAAGAAACTCAAAGCTTTATCGATATTCTATGGTGAAACTAGTCTTGAACCAAGAATCCCTTATGACAAAGCGAGTCTCCACACATATTGATTCCATAAGACATGTGTTCTCAGAGGCCAAGCCACTATAAAGGCCTTGTGCTTATATCCTTATTCATGAGTCTTCTTTAGAGAACGGTCTTCTTCTCTTAGGAAACGCCCACATTTCCATACTCATATAGGTAAGTCTCGAGAAGGTGTTTCTGAGACACCTTTACTAATCACGAGACTCATTAAGGATTTACATCCATCCTATTTTTCTTGCAGGAAAAACCAGCACTAACTTGAAATGGGAAGTTTTATGCTAGTGCTCCATAATCTAAAGCCATAACTTGTTGGTACCACATTGAACCTTGTTTATCATTTTCAAAACATAGGTTGGGTTTCGCTATGGAGATCAACCTTCCTTCATGAGACCTTAGTCCCATTTCATTACATTTTATCAGCAATCGAATATGGTAGACTCTTTGTGAATGGGTCTGCATAAATTCCTTTTTGATTCAATAAAGTTAACCGTAACCACTCCCTCTTGAGTAGTTGCCTAACCAATTGGTGTCCAGACTCGCATGTCTACACTTTCCATTATAAGTCTTATTAGAGACATTATAGATTGTAGCTTGATTATCACAATTAATCAAAATTCCTGGGAGATGGCTTCTTCCAAAGTGGAATTTCCATAAGAAGGTCCCTAAGCCATTACGCCTCTTTACATGCATTCGTTAAAGCTATCAATTTGGATAAACATTGTTGAATCGAATATACAAGTCTGTTTTTGAACTCCAAGACACAAAAAGACCTCCTAAAGTAAAAATCCATCCGAGATGTCGACTTGGACTTGGATTCTACATTGTTCCAGCTTAGCATCGTCGTAACCTTCCAATACAATGGATAGCCTTGGTAATGCAAACCAAAATAAATTGTTCCTTTCAAGTAAGCCATAACTCGAAACCGCTTTCCGGTGTTGAACAGATTACTTGAAAAACGACATAACAACCCCACCGCATGGGCTATGTCCGGTCTTGTGCAATGCATAGCATAACATAAGACTCCCAATGACACCGGAATACTCAAGTTGTGCATGAGTACGATTGGGTGTTCTTCTTTAACTTGATAGTATGGTCTAAAGGAGTAGGTCTTTGGATCGTCATCAAAGTGATCATACCTTTTGAGAAATTTCTCAATATAATGAGATTGGGTTAAAGCCAACTCATTCCCTTTCTTAGATCTTAATTCCCAAGATTACATCACCTCTCCTAAATCCTTCATATCAAAGTTAGAGCCAAGAAACTTCTTTGTTTCTTCCACCATAGATATGTCAGATCCAAAAATAAGCATATCATCAACATATATAAACAGAGAATCACACATCCAGAACTATCATGCTTACTATAGATACATTTATCTGCATCATTCACCACAAAACCATATGATAAAATCACTTCGTCAAACTTCTCATGCCATTGCATGGGAGCTTGCTTCAAGACATAAAGAGATTTAACCAACTTGCAAACCTTCTTTTCTTGGCCTGGCAATATGAAACCTTCAGGTTGTTCCATATATATCTCTTCTTCCAAATCTCCATTTAGGAAGCCAGCTTTGACATCCATTTGATGAATAATTAACTTGTGAATAGAAGCAAGTGCAATTAAACAACTTAATAGATGAGATGCGAGCAACAGGGAGCATATGTATCAAAGTAATCAATTCCATGTCTTTGCCTATAACCCTTAGCAACCAATCTTGCTTTAAACTTACCTTTTGTACCATCGGCATTTACTTTTTTTTTCAATACCCATTTACTTCCAATAGGCTTTACGCATGGAGGTAAATCGCAATATATCCAAGTACCATTAGTAAGATGGGAATCTTTTTCATCATTGATAGCCTCTTTCCAAAAACTAGCATATTTGGAACTAATAGCCTCAAAGATAAGTTTTAGGTCATCATCAACAAAACATATTTGGTAATATTAAGAATTGTATTCTTATCACCTTCTACAAGATATGTTATAAAGTCGGACCAAAGCTTGTCTCTTTCTTGAATTGATTTCTCTCTTCAACTTCAAGTTTTAAAATGAGTTTTGAATGAGTTTTGAATGCAGATTTGATTTCAGTGAATTGTATTTCACAAACCCATTGGATAAAGTTTGAAAACATTGGATATCAAAGTTTCGATACCAATTTGGGGATTTCTTCCCACGAACAAAATCTGATGATTTTACTCTTCGTATGGCAGATATTATCAAAAGTTCTAACTTAATTATTTGCTTACAGCGAAGAAACAAGACAACTTCGTCAAGAAATATTTAGCTTTTCTTTTTTGGTTCGTTGCATATTCCATTGCTAATGTATCCAAATTGAAAAGATATTCTAAGTTGAAATATTTGTCGGTAGATAAAAGCAAGATGTAAAGAACTGTTCAGTTTCCAAAGACAAATGTTATTCATAAAAAATTAATTTTCATGCCCCGCCATTACTGGACTGCTAAAGTATATTTCAACTTAGATTAGATCTCTCTCTAGTTTCTGATTTTTTGGTTTACGTGAATGTTTAGGACAGTGGGTTTGTCTCTAATCCACATTTGCTGGTAAGAAATTGATTATGGTAGTTTCCAAGATGCATCCATTACACAATCCGTCACCAACTCAAAACTGCACACAAGGTGCTTGGATAAATGCCTGAATGACCAAATAGTTCTTGTTGCCACCGTTTAACTATGGAGTGGTGAGTCTTTTAACAGGTTTAGGAGAGGATTTAAATTGGTGTCTGAGTCCATTTAGAAGATTACCAGTTGAGCTGGATTCAAGAACAAGTTGCTTATGAATTACAGGAGTATTTGGCTCTGGTATTTGACGAGAAAATTGATGTATAACCTAGAATAATAATTGCATAACATGTTATGCAGTCGTGAAAATTGATGTATAACCTATTATGCATCTATAAAATTTGTTGCATAACCTGTTATGCATCCGAAAAATATGATTTGCATAATCGTTATGCATTGAGAAAATTGTTGCATAATCTTTTATGCATCGAGAAAATAGATGCATAACACGATATGCATCCAGTAAATATGGATGCATACTGCATTATGCATCAATTTTTTATATGTACGCGCTAAAATCAACCAAAAAAATGGTAATATGACTTGTTATAGATGCATAATTTTGTTATCCAAATGCATAATGTGTTATGCAGTGGAGAAAATGGTTGCATAATTCGTTATGCGTCTGCAGAATGTGTTATGCATCGTTTGGTGACTGCATAATGGTTATGTATCAAGTTTTCGAAAATTTTCCCTAAAATGAGGATCACCTCCGATTTTTTCGTGAAAAACAAAAATTTGATATTCTTGTTTGTACTCGTTGCGTAGCTTTTTTAAAAAGATTTACAACGATATAAAATTTGTAAAATTCTAAGGCGCGGATTTTTAGATATGTTATGTCCAAGTTGCGCTTCCAATTATACCCCTGAAAAATTAGGCTGCATAACGAGTTATGCCTGAAAAGATAGTATGCCTAACGAGCTATGTATTGATTCCCTTAATAATTTCATATAATTATGAGTGTCACGGTACCAAAAATTAATTGTGGGTCTGACAATAAGAATATTATTTGTTTTGGGTCTCTCTCTAATTTCCCCTTCTGATAATACTCCTCTATCTCCTTCACCCCGTAGCCACAACTTAAGTCCATCTTCCCAAGATGCACGAGAAATTACATGTCATGGAGTGCTGCATTCTGTTTATGCGCAACTGGGATATTACCAGATGGTTTTTTTTTTCTTTTTTTTTTATGCAGTTGATAGTCGAATGACTTGATGTTCACTTGTTGTTGGATCAATTCCAAATGCAATGGGACTGCACGTCTACTTTCTCCTCCTCCTTGTTTCCTCCCTTGCGAAATGTGGTGAATATCAATCTAAAACATGAATATTACCAAAAAAAAACCTCATCAATTTGTATGATGAAACTAAAATGAAACAAATGATGAATAGTCTGCATGACAAAGAACCATTTTGCAAGCAAATGAATGATATGCTTTTTAAGTGAATTTGAATAGAAAGCATCAGCACGGAAAAAACACGAGAATGGAAACAATTGCAGAAATGGTAAACAAAATCAGCTTCACGACACAGTGTAGGACAATATTTGGATCAGCAACCAGTAATCAATCATAAGTAACCAGAGACAAGCAAATTCGAAACTGATGGCGTATCCAAGTGAAGAACCAGAGACACGTTGGGAGAATTGGGCCTTAATTGTTGGGCTTATGATTCTCCCAACCTAAGACAAGTTGTAAGATGTAAGAGCATTTCCAATCGAATGATGCTCCCAATATATGAAAAACAGATGGACAAATCAACAAATTTGTTAGTTTGTTGAGTGAAGACAATCACTAATTACGCGCTTAATCTTTAGTCGCGCAGACGGAAGAAATCGGCTAGCGGGTTCAACTAAACCGTGCGGATTCAGGATATCCGCCCGCGAGTGAAGTAAAACCGCAAGCGGGTACACCCAAACCGCTAACGGCTGCATCTGAACGGCTGGAAAATATGTTCATCCAACGGTTAGAATTTTGATTTCTATAAATACTCCTCATTTCAACTCCAAATTCACACATTCTCACCACTATTCTCTTTACTCTTCTTTGAGCTTGAAAAAATTCTGAAGTTCAACAAATTTTCCAAAAGATGTCTTGATTGTTAGCTCGGGGAGCTCCGTATACTGCAGAAGAAGATGAAGTTATTTGCAGAAACTATGTATTTTATTAACTTAGCTTTCTTCAGCACACGATCCATGGGTGGATTTATGGACGGTTATTCATGAGGGGTTCTGCAGCGACACCCGTAACCCGAGTCGTCATGCTAAATGCGACATAGAAAGTCATTTTAATTCGATTAAGAAAGAAGTAAGTGAATTTGTAGCTTTCATGAAAGTCAATGGATTTTGACTCCGGGGTAAAATGGATGACGAGTTGGCAACAAAATCAAAAGATGAATGGCGAAGATGGAAAAATATGGTTTTTCGTTTCAAAATTATTTTTTAACAATTTTCTCTAACGTCCCTTATTGTTATTATCTCAAGGGCCTGGAGTCATCCATTATCCAAGACCCGGGATATCCCCAGTTGCCAACATATTTGCCAAATTTGGATAAAGGGAAAAAGATGGTTGAACAACACTAGGCGATTGGAAAACAACTCGGTCCTCCAAACATATAACTAAGCCGTTGGTTGTTGTGGTGGTGGTTTAACAATGTAGTAAGAAGGATCATTTAAGTTGGCGAGAATAATGATGAAATGCGCCTATCATCTGGGTAATATACTTGAGGATAATAAATTGGCACGGTTTGTGGTGCAGTACTGTGCGACACATGTGTATCTCCCATCACTGAATCATTCTCGTTCCATGATATGTTGCTCATGGTAGAACCGGAGGACTGTGAATTCCCCTTAGGATTTACACTTGGACTCAACCCAAACATTGTGTCTGTCTGCTATTTCCTACACATACCCAAGTGTGCAGAATTCATTTCCTGAACAACCCAATCCAGATCATCAAGATGTCTCTTCAACTCTTCATTAGAAGCATTCACACTGTGTTAAGGATAATCTCGTTCCATATCTTTGGAAACAATGGGGATCATGGTAGGCTCACCTTTTAAAGTAAGACTTGGTATTTCCCAACGGATTTCTGGCAAATTTGACGACGTAGATGAAGAAATTGCACCCATGTTGGGGTAAGTCATAAAGCATAGCTCTTCGGGAGGTGGCTAGCTAAGAATGACGTATGTATCAAGAGCCATGCGTGATAACCCTGGGAAATCAAACCCATAAACATGCATGTTGTGTGTACCAATGAAAGGATTTGTAATTGAATGGTACCATCTGACATATTGCGATTCATCAATATCCACCTTTGTGTTTAGTTCACACCTCACCCACGACGTCCTTATCTCCCGATCAAAATCTGATGCGGAGGTTTGCATCTGTTATGAAGGGTTAATTGCAATTGCATAAATCCCACGTAACTGGTACATCGGTCTTTCTTCCAGGTACCAAACCCCTTTATCCAATTATGGAGTGTAAAATATAACTCAACGGAGAGAATAATCAAGAATAGTTTATATATCTCGATCATGATAATCAGGAAAATCAACGTAATAGTGAACAACAACATTCATGTGGCTCCGAGTCATCTGTTGATACCTCTGGAAAAACTGGAAACCGAGGTGTAGCTTCTAGTGTCCTTTTCCTAGTTGCTCGTGTAGTACATGTCCATTATTGGAAGTCTATGAGTACTTTCTTTAAGAATTGGTTTACCAAAACAGATGTAGGTATACCACCAATACTTCAAATTACTAGATAACTTAGTATTTTGTCTTATCTGTATTTGTTCGTAAAAATTATTTAAATTTGAAAATAATACTTTAGATATTTACCTCTATGATGCCCTAGAAACCAGTGAAGTTAGGTATACCTTTGGACGCTTGATCCAGCCAACAGTACATTTCAGCCAACATTACAGACCCCTAATCATAATGTAGTGTTTTTTCAAGATCTTCTAACGCTTCAATCCAACCAATATGAGCAACAATAGTTGAGTTTGGAAATAACGTCTGACCCATTAACCATAAAATAAACACCCTTTCGAGTTCAGGATATTCAACTACACTCGTTGAGTTTCCCTTATTTAATTCAGGGGAATTTCTTCAACGCTGAACCAAAGTAGTCGAAATCGTTCTTCGGTCATACTCGGTTGGGGAGCTTGGAAAGACGAGAATAAGTTCGGACTTTGGAATAGCCAAACCTCGTTCTAGCACTCGGAACCTAATTATTAGAGACTTGTATATTGCTGCTCATAAGTCATGATTTGTAACTAATTAAAATTAAAATTTTAACACTATCATGTAAATAAGCGTGTAATATTGTTATATGTACGTATTTATCATGTATCTAGAGGTTTTTCTATTTGTTAACTCCCATATGTGGAGTTATAAAAAAAAATCTTCTGATTTTAGTGCACGCTAGGTCAACTTGGAAAAATTGTTAATCGTTTTGCTCAAAAATCGGTCCAAATCGGCCACCTTAATCGCTCAAAATTGAAAATTCCTTGCAATCGGAAATCGCCTCGGTCATATAGCCTGTAGCGATTACTCTGCGAGTAATCGGACTTGGAGAGCGATTTTAACTCCACTGCGCTGAATAATGTATGCCACCTATTTTCAAATTTTTATGATCTACACGTATTTCTGATTCTAAAAACGAGGGAAGGAGCGTCCGCCATTTATCATCCGATCGACACCCATTTGTTTTGGTTGAAATATACAAGCTCTCCCACTCCACTTAGAATCCCACAAATGAAATACAAATCAAGGGGCGTAATTTCTATTACAAAAATAATATCAACTATAATCAACCTTTTTTTCCTGATTATTTAATAATAATTTCTTAAATAAATATTATAAAATCAAGGGTTTTTATTTTATGGTTAATATCAACTATAATTAAATTTAAAAAAATAAAAAATTTGATTTAAGTTAAATAACTAACCAATTTCAAAATCCATAACATGGAACGTGTGCATCGTTCGCCACCACCTTTCTATCAATACTCTTGCAATTTTGTTGTTGTGTTTTCGAGGCTTCACACGATAAAATGCACGCCAAGGATATATGTCAACTCTTTCTCGAACTCGAGGAGGTAGACCATTATAAATTCCCATTAAGTCTTGAAATCCACCTCTCATTTTATAATAACTATTAGATCGCTCCTGATACCCCGACACATGACCTTCAACTAATAATGGAGCATCAACGACATTCGGCAAAGCAAATTTTGCATCACAATTATGAGTATAATCTACATTTGTGTCATGCCTCGGTATTGATTCATGTTTTCGATCTCTTTTGTGCCTAAAATTATTGACGACTTTTCTTACCAGGTTGCTCATTTTTGTAGCAAGATTTTGTTTAGAAGAATTTAAATAAACGATTGGATGAGTGAAAATGAATTTAGAAAAAATATGAGAGTGTAGTGGTGTGGTGTGAGTTAAAATGGATTCAAATTCAGGATTTTATAAATTTCAAAGTTGTAGCCGTTGAGAAAAGAGCCGTTAGGTTTTTACTGTTAGCGTTTTTTCTCTACCCGCCCGTGGAATTTCATCGTCCGAGAGTTTGATCACCCATGCCCACTATTTCTTAATAGTGCAAAATTTTGTTGACTATTCACCTGGCTCAACAAAAAAAATTCATTTGTTGATTTCCATAAGAATTTACCTAATACATGGAACTATGTATTTATACACTAGTATTTTGAGACATTCTCTCACAACACTAAGTGTGTAACATCACAATTATGTGTATCTCTAAAAATAATAAATATGGCTTAAAGGTAGATGCTCATTGTATGCTTGAGTACGTGATAATACAAGCCAGCTTTCTTAGAACGTGTGAGAGAAGATTTTAAAAGAGATATGGAGATGGTACTAAAGATGCTCTAGATCCCTTTGAATTCTCATTTGTAAAACCATTCATCATTAACTAATACTATACTCTTAATTATACCACTCCCAATCATCTTCCCTAACTGCAAATTCATTTTCTTCTTTCCAAGCGAAGCTATTTTATCGTCTTCGATCAATCGCCATTCGAAAAACCAATCCATAGTTAAATAAACCCATTATATTTGTCACAAATTTCCAAGCCATAGAAAGTTATTCCAGCCGTAAATTCAAAAGAAAACATACACAAACTTTTACGGTTGGGTTATTTGTATTATACCTGGCCGATATCTTATTTATGACTATGTTATTTCTTACACAACTTGGTCGTAAATAGTTTATGATTGGTTTTCCCCAACTATACCTAGATACAACTAGGACTTCATAATTTTCTTTGCCTTACGCAGATCAATTGGTCGGGGAAATTATGGAATCATTATTTTCCAATTTTGGTCTCATAGGGTCTTTCCGAAATCAATAAAGACTCATCTTGCTAGCTAGAATCAAAATAAGATTCGAAAGAACAAAAAGAATCCTATTATTTGGGTTGTAGGGGGCATAACTTTTGGGGTATTAAAATACTAATTAAAACCAAAACATGGATATGGGGAGGCCTAATGTTAGAGCACTGCTCGGTCGAACTCGCAAGTGTTGCTATCTCAAGCTTGTTTGTCAATGTTAGTGATCAAAACTATAAGTTTTTATTTCTAGTCTACTTATAGTAATGTCTCGGACTAGGATAGATTGTGTAGTTGAGTATTAGACTTCACGACGTTCTTCAATTGAAGACAAAGTACTACTAAGGAGATCTTGTGAAACTTTATCAACAAAAGGTATGTGGAGACTGAAACTCATCTATCATTTTCGATTATGCACATTTGAGATTTTGAGATGAGTTTAACTCACTTACATATTTCTCGAAATATGTGTTGGTAAGCTTTCGCTTCAACCAAGTTCATCTTATATTCTTGACGAAAGTCAAAAAATGATCATGTGAAAATCGCCGAGTAACATCTTACATGGTTTGTGTGATACAATCATTTGGTGTAAACTTGGAATGTTTCGTTATGATTATTTCAATAACTTGAAAATTTCTATGATGTTAATAGTTCGTGAAAACAGCTATTGTCATCCTCTAAGAATGTTTCAATGATTGAAATAGAGTATAGAATTCTTAACCATCATTGAACTATAAACATAGTATGCGTTCTTTCATATATGTGATCCATGACCGGAACTATAGTATGCATACCCTTATGCGTATCTGTTATTGTGGAATTCCTGGAGCCTATAAGTACATATATACCCATACGCGTACTGGCGAAGGGTTTGGGTCCAGGAATTTCTGCTGTGTTTGGAAGTATGCGTACCCATTCGCATACTGGCGAACCCAAACTCAGACCGGCTACTTTAAGAATGCGTACCCGTTTGCATATTTGAGTCGTTAAAGTTCTAAAATCAATTTGTTCATGACCTAATACATTTATATCATAAAGAATGCATTATATGCAAAATGTGGCTATAATGTTCATGAATTGATTCGAGTGAATCAAACCGATTTTTCTTCAATTGTGTTCTTGTATACTTCTATGAGAATATAACAATTGAACAACTCTATAACTAGTTTCATTTGATTCATTTAAACTAGTTGTGGTTAAGATGAATAAGGTTGATATGAGAGTGTTCATATAGCTAACCTCGGTTAACTACTGTTGAGCCAACCTAGTGTACACGTTTAGGTACGGTTACTTAAACCTAAAATGAAGGTGCATTTCATTTGTGTATAACAATCTAAGTTCAATCTAATGGTTGAAAGATATTAGCATGTATCTAATCAGGTTTTCATCTAACGGTAAATATTGAATGCTTTGTTAATTACCAAGGTAACTTAGATTGCAAATCCTACTTTGAAAACTATATAAAGGAAAACTCTATTAATTGGGAAACCTAATCCCCACACCTCTTGTGTGATGCTAGTTGCGACTAGAGTCGATTCTACTTTAACCTTAGGTTTTTCACGAAACCCTGTAGGTTAACGACTTAAAGACTTCATTGGGATTGTGAAGCCGTACCCAACAATTTACTCTGTAGTTGTATGTTCTGATCTTACTTGTTATATCGTGTTTGAGTATTATCTTTTCTAAGATTGCTTGAAATTTATCTCCGATAAGTAAGATTAAAAGTAGTCACCTACCATACGATTAAGATTATTGTGAGGTAATTGATAATACTAAACTGTTCTTCAGGAATATAAGTCCGGTTTATCAATTGGTTCCTGTGCACCTTGATTTATCAAAAGACGGAACAAAACTCGTATGTATTTATGTGATTGACAAATTTATCTATTCCAATAGACTTTTCTGTGTGAGACAGATTTGTTTATCAAGTCTACGACTTTGGGTCATAAAAACTCTTAGTTTTGGGTGAGATCAGCTGAGAGAATCAAGTGCATAGAATCCTGCTGGGTTCAAATACATAAGGGGTACAACTGTACCTTGATCAGTGTGATATTGATTAGGGCTCAACTACATTCCAGTACGAAGTTAATTGGTAGTAGGCTAGTGCCTGTAAATGCTTAATACAACATGGTGTTCAAAGCTGGTCTAGGTCCCGAGGATTTTTTTGCATTTGCGGTTTCCTCGTTAACAAAATTTTCGGTGTCTGTGTTATTTCTTTTCCACATTATATTTCGTTATATAATAGAAATATCACAGGTTGTGTGTAAGTTCAATCAATTATGAATCCAACCTTTGGTTGTTGATTATATTGATTGACACTTAAACATTGGTCTTTGGTGCCATTCAAGTTGTTTCACATAATAATCAGGCTCGCGGATTTATATCTATTTGATTTGCTGATTACATTGTGAAACAGAGATATAAACTCATTGATATAATTTCTATAGATTAAGTCTGACTATCTAGTTGATTCTCTTGAAAGTATATTGAATTTGTCTATTCATATTGCCGAACAAAATATTGGGTATGGTTGTTGTACCCCCACTTTTTCACTTAATAAATGTAAAAGTTCAAAAATATCCTCGATCATTTTAACTTATTATCCTACTACCCTTCCATTAACTAATTAATCTAAAAAAAAAAAAAACTGAAAAATTATTAACAAAAAAAAAAAACCCGTCGTCTCCCCTTTTTCATTTCCTCCTTTTATTCTTCTCATATATCCCCTTTGTTTTCTTCTTCTTCTTCTTCTTCGTTTGAAACGATTAATCGTCAATTAAAAAAAAAAAATCTTCGATTAAATCCATTGTATAAAACCATGAAGCCGAAGGAAAAGCTAGGTCAATCGTCGTCGAATCCACCTTCTCCTAAAGCAGAGAAATCAACTTCATAAACTGAATATCAAGAAGAAGTGAATGAAGGAGATGAACCAGCCGGCCAGACTCTTGATATGACTTCAATAAGATATGAATTGAAAAAGCCACTCTTTATTTTAAGCGTGTTATTGATTATTCAATTGGTTTCGAAAAATTTAGGTTTGAAAAAACTATTTCTGAAACTGCTTACGGCTGGGAGTTCTTGTTTTCCCAGCCGTAAATATGTCTTATGGTTGGGAACTCTAAGAACTCCCATCCTTAAAATATTCGATGCATACGAGATCTCAGAAATCCTAGTCGCAACAAGTTGTTTACGGCTAGGTTTTTTTCTATCCGTAATTTTGTTTCCTAGCCGTAAGTTTTAATTCCTAGCCTTTTTATATATAACGGCTAGGTTTTTCCTAGCCGTATGTTTTATTGTGCTGACAATTAAACCAGATATATATTTTACGTATATGTTTTCCTATCCGTAATTAGAGTAACCAAGCCACAAATTATGTTTCCTAGATGTAGGCCTGTCAATATATGTCTGATATCCGGAATCCGTTTCCAAGTATTCAGGATCCTATAGGATTTTATCCGTTTTATCAGATATCAAATATCGGATACGAATATTTATCAAATATTTCTTCCTTAACCTATAGGAATCGGATTAGGCTCTATCCGTTTGGTTAATATCCGATATCCGATAAAACATGGATTTATTTGTGATTTAACCTAAACATATTTGTGATTTACCCTAATATCCGATATCCGATTTGAAATGTTTGAAAAATTGAACTTCAATTTCAATTATCAACATGTTTTTAACTTTTTTTTTCATAACCAGATATTATCAGATAAATATCCGATATCCGATAGCTTAGCCTATCATAATCGATATCTGATTTTGATATCCTATAGGATATTATCGGATATCGAATATCCGATAATGCTTAACATGTCGGATATCAGATTTCTAAATATTCGACGGATATTCTTCCATTGACAGGCCTACCTAGATGTTATTTGTTTTACGTCTTGTTCGATTACTAAATATCCCATCAGTAATTATTTTTGCGTCCGGGACTGTCAATGTTTGCTAGCCATGTTTGTTGTCACGACTTGGTTATGTCTAGATTTCCCAACCGTTTTTACTTGTTTTCTTTTGTTTTTTGGTCTTGTTTGTCTTTGAACAGAGCAAATGAAAAGAGGAAGAAAATATTGCAATAAGTAACACATTGTAATGACCTGACTTCGCAACAACATCACACAAAACCATTGGGTCCAAATGCAAGGAATGCAAGTGGAGTTGTGACTAGTGGAGGAAGTGAATGTGGAGTAAATGGAGTTAAATATGAAACTGATGTAGGAACTAAAGTTGCAGTTGCCACAGGTTGGTGAAGTGAAGAAGGACTTGCTGTTACGTGAGGAAGTGAGGTTGGACTTGGTGGAGAAAATGAAGGTAGACTTGCTGTTACTAGAGGAATTGAAGTTAAAGTTGCCACTTCTAGAAGAAATGAAGAAGACCCAAATGAAGAAGAAGAAGAATAAAACTTGGCCAAAACAAGAGGTGATGTTATTGATAAAGGTAAATCTGTAGTTGAGGAGGATAAGAAGGAAAACAAGGAAAACAAGAAGTATGGACCACAATAAACGACTAGATAAATCATTGATGCTATGGTTCTTTTACCTCCCAAGAAGAATGGGAGACCTTGGGGTGAGCCAAAAGATAGATCCTTCTTGTTTGGTTACCAGTCATCATGGGCTGCTAGGGTCTATGCCGCAAAGGTAATAAATCAAACTTAATATATGTTATTTTCATTTTATCATGGATATTTAATTGTAATAACCAAAATTTTATATCTTTGTAGTTTCCCGATAAAGCGGTCCCTAAACTAAAGCACCAACAAGGAAAGTTTTGGTCGTTGGACAAAGAGCATCCAGATATGGTAGCTTTGGTAAAAGCTTCGGGATTATGTTCTGGAATCGAGGATTTGCAGAAGACCTATGATGTTGTGACAGTTTGTGGTTTTAGAGAAAGATTCTGGCCCAAAACCATGAATTGTTTACTCCCGTTCGGCGAGATGACTATCACTCCAGATGATGCAAATCAAATCATCGGTCTTGCTTTGGAAGGAAAGGCTGTGTTTGAGGTTTCAACAACTCTATTCCTTTTTATCATCTTTGTGTCTTGGCAAAAGACTTTCTTGGGTGGGGCAAATATGAAGAGGAAAAAGAGGTTGAGATAGGGTATGGATCCGTGCCTAGAGATAAAATTGTATTTGGTCAACATGTTGAACGTCATGAAACAATTAATATGGCAAGGAAGATTAATATGGTTCGTCTGAAGGAGAAGTTTGAGGATTCTGACAACAAGACTACTAGTGGAGAGGTGGTGATGGATGCAGAAAGAGCTAGAGATACAACTATAGCTTACTTGTTGCATGCTCTTGGGACCATTTTTTTCCCTATTTCTCAGGAAATAAGGTAAATGCTTGTTATTTGCAGTGGTTGGAGACTCTCTGTCTCGATCTAGAAACAAGCGAGGTACCTAGGTACTCGTGGGGCACCGCCTTCCTTACTAGTATGATAAAAAAATCTTTGCAAAGCTTCTAAGTGGAACGAAACACAAATTACGGGATGTGTTGCTCTTATCCAGGTATCTTTTTTTTTTAATATAACAAATGTTTTTTTTTTTGTACTTTTATATATTGGTTTGTGTGTAATATCATACTTATAATTCTTTTTTTTTCCTCGTAGTCATCGGCTTACGACCATTTTAAATGCTTGAGGCCTTCTCGGGATAAAATTTGGGTTATAGAGAAACCTACAGGAGGAAGATACCCCTTTCAAGGGACCAAACACAAGGCTAAAGAGAAGGAAATGGTCGAAATGATTGGTTGGATGCTTTGACAATCGATGATGTGTTTTTTGATACAAATTTGAAACTTGATGAGGATAGAGAAGATAAAGTCGGTGATAGAGTATTTTCTGTTGTGGCGACCTAAGTGGGACCTTTGTTTCATTCAACTGGGTTCGTCATTTTAGATCCTCATAGAACTCTCCAACAAATTGGTATTGTCTACAAAATAGTACTTGAAGACTCTTGTTTTAAACTGAGCATAGACAACTCCCAATTTAAGGACTAAGATGTAAGATTGACCTATGAACCAGCACCGTTGATCGATTATTGGAATGCTCATTCCGAAGAAGAAAACCAAATGAGTAGAAGAGCGCTTAAAGCTTCTCATGGCACTTCCGAAGCGGATGTGAATTACATGGAATGATATCAAGAGTGGTCTCATCCTTATGTGGAAAATTTGGATTCGGGAGCAAAGAGACACTTCAAGAAGGCGGAGAGTTCAAAATCAAGGACATCAAGGAATGAAGAAAGTGATTATGAGGAGATGGTGGTACGCATAATACTAATTATGTTTGTATATGTTTTTTATTATAATTATCTATGAATAATTACAGTATGTGTATTTGATATGAAAAACTAGGTTCAATGATCTAATGGGTGGTCAAGGACATGACCCGTATGGTTAATTTAGGTGAGAAGTTAACGGTCCCTGAACAAATATTACTTTGGAATCTTAAAGGCATAATATATAATCCCTGCGAAATGAGGTCTATATGCTTATGAAGAGGACCGACTAAGGAAAGGTAAGAGGGATAGGTCTCCTTCTTCTAGCGACGACTCATATACTCCGTCCAGTGAGCAAGTTCAATCAAAGCAATGAAAATGTGGTTGAGGCAATCGAGGTGGTGGTTAAAAAGGTGAAAAAGGTGGTCGTGGTCGAGGTGAAAAAGGTGGCCATGATGGAACAAGTGATCGAGGTGGACGTGGTGGAGGTAAAAAGTCTCCAATTCAAGGTGGTGGTGGAAGAAGTAAAAAAGCTAGAGTTGTAGAAAGGTTGTGGAAGATGCGTTTTTGCGCTCGGATTAGGAGGAGGAGGAGGAATCAAGTGAATGACTATTTAGTGGCATTTAAGTATTTTAATTCATGGATTTTTATTATCTAAGACTTTGTCTATTTACTATTTTCGTCGTTTGATTATGGATTTGGACAGATGAATTTTTATAACTTTGCATGCATGAATGAATGTTAGTCTTTCCATTCGTCTAATCTAAGAACAATGAGGAAAAAATCAACTTTATTGAAATTTTTGGGCCCTTTCGTCTATGTTGATGCTTCACATAACCTATCCATAAATGCTTAAAATTGTTGTCAAATAAACTTGCACAGGTTTTCGGTTAGAAACTCATGGTCGTTACCCAGAAAACAGTTAAGAAAAGCATATGTAATATGTTTACGGTTGGAAGTACATAGCCGTATATTACTCTGGTCACCCAAAAATAAAATGACTTCTGGTTACGTCTAATATCCAGGCAGTGTATCTTTGTTACAGTTAGGACTCCAAACCGTAATTCTGACATAAAATTACAACTCTAGTTTACGGCTGGGTCGAGCTTTCTAGTTCCTGGCCGTAAAATAATAACAATTAGGAACTTTAGCCGTAATATATTTACGGTTGGAAAACACCTAGTCATATATTACTCTGGTCACTCAAAAAGAAAATAACTCATGGTTAAGGCTATATATTCAGGCCGTAATTCTGACAGAAAGTAACAGCTCTTATTTACGGCCAGAAATACTAACTATAAATCTGATACACCACAAACCCTGTAGGTTTATACTTAATTACTGCTTGGTTGACCTATCAATTTCCTAGCCGTAAACACCTATAATTTCCTTTTGTACCACATCATATCGGACAGGTTTTTCAATTTTGAAAAATAGATCCGTTTAAAGACTGATCTATAGAAGGTTTTAGCTTTTCAACCTCTTATTTAAACTCGAAATAACTCCACATCCATATAACCACCCATTCCAAATCAAAATCACACCTTCTACATCAATAATATCCACCAAAACTCCTACAAACTCAATGCAATGTACTCAAATGATAAACCCAACTTTACTTTGGAAGAAGACTTATCTCTTTGCAAAAAAATTGTACAATGCTATCCAAAGAGGGGAAAAGAACGAAGAAAAGGTGGTTTACCAAGTCAATCGTATTCGAGTAAGATTTTTGAAAATTTTAATAGTGAGACAAGTAAAACTAACAACCGCGATGGGGTTGAATTGTATTTTCGATTTTCAGACATACGCAAAAAAGTGGAAGAATATATGGATTTACTTCGTATGTGCAAGCAACTTCGACTTAGAGGTGAGACTGATGGAGAAGTCGCAGCTCAAGCTAAGAAGGAATGGAGAAAATGAAAAGGCTATAATTTCAACTTCGAAGCTCCATTCGCCATCATCAAAGACTTCTTGATACATCGAAAGGGATAAATATGTAATGAGTTTTATTGTGGTCTAATTAATGAAAGTATTACTAATTTTCAATCGCAGTATGTATTCATGTTGAAATTCAAAATTTCTCAACTTTCATATTCATTTACAGACGAGAAAAATATGTTAACCAGCCGTAATATAAACTCAGGTGATTCTGGGAAAAATAACGGCAAGTATTTCTTCACTTCCCATACATTTTTTGTGTTCACTGCTGGGAGTTCCTCAGTTCCCAACCGTAATTAAGTATTTACGGCTGGTTCGACACATTTTCTCAGCAGTAACATATAATATATTGAGATTTTGCTCGGAATTTTGACGGATTTGAATCAATAAAATTGATGTTGGGAGTTGAATATAATAAGGTTATCATGAGTTTTGTGACGAAGGGTTTCATCATTTTTCTTCAAATTTTTTTTTAAAAATTTCACCAAAATCACCATTTTTCCTTCTTCAAAATCAAAATCAAAATAAAAATTTGATTTCCAAAAGTTTAATCATTTGATTAGTCTAATCCATTCACTAATATTGATTAGTTAACTTAATCAATTTAATTAAGAGTAGATTAGGTATTACATAAAATATCAGGATAAGGGGATCATATGAATTACTATTTAATGACCTTATACAGCCCCAAAAAAACCAAGTTGTTTAAAGCTCCAATAATAAGATAAAAAAAAAATAATTTGGAATCCGACTCCAATTGGTTTTTTTTTTCCGTTTGGATGAAAAAAACAACAACATTGGCTTTCAAGGCCATTTGGATGGGAAAAAAACAACAATGAAAAAAAAATCCAACCGTTTAAAGCCCAAATAATAAGAAAAACTTGTTATTATAGATATTAATGCCATAGCCAACTGTTTATTCTTGGGGTGAACCCTAGTTAGCAATTCGGGATTTGACAAACGTAGAAAACGGTAAACGCGGTAAACGTACGAGTATTATATGATGTTGTAAAACCCAAATTCGGTCCAAAATTCGATCAACGGGACGTGATTCGTCAGTGATTCGGAATGGCATACGTACATGTATAATTCGATTTATAAATATATGTTCGGCTCTGAAAATTCGGTATCTATATATAACAAATAATTAGTATTTATAATGACATAGACTAATTTTTATACATATTTGTGAGTTATTTAAAGAAAAAATAAACTTAATATGATGATATTAATAATATATATACAACATTAGCCATTCAAGAGGACGTGGTATAGTGGTTTAGATGTTTGGTTAGTGAGTTTGAGATCTCTCTCACCTTCACCTTCAAATCTCTTCAATCATTTTTGTTTCATAAACGTTTCAACAATGTCTAATAGTGGGCTGTGTATGCTCGGGAGGCAGTAAAGTCCAAAAAGTGGGGCCTTTGAAAACGCAAAAGCTAAAGAATTTCTGGCGAATTAAGCGGACGTATTATTCGGGATACGTAAAGTTTTTGAACGAATAATTCCGGGAATGCCATATAATACGCGTCTTCAGTTCGGAGTTGCAAACGTACGCGAATAAGATGGTAAAATTCGTGATACGAAAAAATTCGTGGATGATAGGGTGAATTTCTAAAATTTGTGATGGTACGAGGCAACTGAATATAATAATAATATACATGCTTTGAATAGCGAGTATGTGACAATACTATGGAAAGATAGCTTGCAAATCCAGTTCTTCACTCAGTCGAAGAGTGAGATGGACGGGGTAGATTAAATCTATCTGATTTTAATCAACAACCTATACTTACCGGTTTTCCATTGATTTTTTTTACCATAACCAATCCATTAGTAAATGGTTTGGTTTGTTTCTACTTTATCGGGCTGGTTCGGTCCGTTTCCCGCGGAAAATCGAAAACCATGTTTAGCCCTAGTTATTACCCCAGATGATGAAAAATTATTAATTAAGTATTTACTTTCTTGATGCTACTTCTTAATGGTCGAAACATCACAAAAATTTCACCCCATCTGAAAATGTGACTTGATTGCTGGAGTTTTTTTTTCCCGAAGAAAATGTTATATTAAGAAGAAAATGGAGTTACGTGTAGGTAGGATTGCTGGAGTTACGTGTAGGTAGGGTTGACAATGAAACTGCTTTGCTCGCACATAATGAAATTAGTATTCTATCGAATTTTATAATATGTTCTCGTTTAAAAACCTTGGGAAAAGGAGAAAAAATAAGAAATAAAAATCAAAAACTGGGGAATGTCATGCAGATTCGGGGGGAAAACCTCAGACCATAAAGTTCATTCTTCTGTACGTGAAAAAAACTAGAGAATAGGTTAGCTCAATTCATGATTTTTCCTCCGTACCTGCTTCAGTTTTCCCCAACCTCTCAGATCTCACTAATACAGACACAAGTAAAAGTAACTACCATCTTGGAATTTGTAACTTGTTCTCTATGTGTAGTTCCCTGTTCCCAACTTGCGAGAACATTTCCATTGCTTGTATAGAGAATTCCGTGACAAAATTTATACAATCACCATATCTTAAAATCTTACCAATCCATTAATTTATTGGTATGAACTGTTCTTTTGACCTCCATCTCCAAACATTTCATTTTACATGATTCTCTGAAGGAAGTAGTAAATAATTCTCCGTGTTCTTGAAAAATAAATTTCTTATGGGCTCAATCATGCTTTAAATTTGTGTGGTTGTCCATTTCAAAAAAAAAAAAAAAATGAAAGTTGTTTTTGGTTATACCAAAAAATTACCGGGCATACTCAAGGTTCGGCTCACAACTTTTTTTTTTGCCTAGGTTTGCAAGGTTCGGATGATAACTTTTTAAGCCAAACTTAGACAAAATGTATGCCCGGTAATTTTTTAATATGCCCAAAAACAACAAGGATTAATTGGGGGCCGGGAGAACTAATTGGGGGCCATGATTTTTTTATACCCACACCCAGAATTTTAGGGGGCTTCCAAAATATAGTTGAAAGTACTATTTTACCCTTCCCCTAAAATTAATCCTAAAATCCTATTAACCTTAAACCCACCTCCCCCATTTCATTTCTTCCCCAAAACCATTCTTCTCCTCCACTCCCCCTCTGTCCGTTCATCATCCTCCATTAACGATCGTGGAGATTTTTTATTTTTTTCTTCATCTGATTCATTGTCGATACGGAAACTCTAATCGACGATTAACTTCTTTTACAAACATGGCACGCACGAAGAAATATAGGGTTTGAATCAAAGAAATATATTTCTCAGAATGGTAGTCGTTAACCACGAAGTTTGAATGTCTAACGATTTTTCATCCTTGGTTAACTATTTTTCAAGTTTTGTTAACGATTTTTGATTTCCATGAACGACCCTAAGAAAGCTAATGACGATTCTAAGAAAGCTAATGACGACCCTAAGAAAACTAATGACGACCCTTATAAATTGAATTGATATAGTGGCACTAATGCCGACCCTTACAAATTGTAATGACGACCCTTACAAATTGAATTTAAAATTTTAAATGACCCTAACGACCCATAGAGTATTAGTGACAGTGAGTAAAAGGTTTTTGAGTCGTTGGGTTATAAATATATTTAGTGAACGACTCTAAATGACCTACAAATGGAGTCGTCAATATTTTCAAAGTTGTTTAACTATTTTTCATAGTGGCATCTTATAGTCGTCAGTTTGTTCGAATATGAATGACGATTTTTCATACTGAATATGAGAGTCGTTTATGAGTGTCAGAAATACCTAACGACTCTTAAGGGTGCATAAAAAGAAGGACTAGAAATCCAAATTGCTTAAGAAGCTTGTTCGTAGCAAGAGTGACCATGTTGCACCCCCTCAACGTGCGACTGGATTAGTTGGTTTGTTGGAGACCATGCGTGTTCAACTAGAGGCAAGTATTATACTCTTTCACATCCTGAGACCACCAACCAAGATGTTAAGAACAATATGAAGTAGATTAGGAAAGCAAGAAAACGGTAAGCTTGCATTCCAAGGACACCGACCAAGCCTTATCAAAATAATGGATTTTGATATCTTGTTTGGGAGATGGAAATAGAGTTGGTACTATTTATATATGTGGGAATAACGACTCTCATTAATCTATGAAATGGCTCGCTAGGGTCGTTAGTACATAGGAATGCCAAATTAACGACCCTAAGAGTAACATCTTCAGAGAGTAAAAAGTTTTAGAGTCGTTTGGTTGTAAATATATTAAGTTAACGACTCTATGTTACCTAACTAGCTGGAGTCGTTAATTATATCACACTTGGTTGCCGATTTTTCATAACCTGCAAAAGTTGCAGGTTTAAGTCGTCAAAGGTTGTGTCAAGTAATTGACGACTCCTTAGAGTCGTTCGTTTATTACCCTCTCGACTTAACGACCCTCACTCTGAGTAGTTACATAGTATACATGAATCGACCACTTGGAGCATCATTTATACAATTTGAAGAGTATAGGAAGTTTACCTGATTGTTTTGAGCTCCAGATTCTTCATATGGAGGATTGGTTCCTAAATTTTCCCCCAAAACTCATTTTCTTCCTCTCTATCAAAAAATAAAAATAATTATATATATAATCTTAATTTTTACCCAAAAACTGATTTAATCTAACTTAAAAAATCAACAACTAATCTAACCTAATCAACTCAATTAACACTAATTATTTTTGAGTAGTTTAGGTATTTTAAAAAATTAGGATAAGGGATAGCACCAAAATGCTATTGGGAGACCAACTATTCAGGCCCCCAATTAATACCTCTAGCCCCCAATCAATCCTTGAAAAACAGCTTTCAAAAAAATTGTGTGGTTGTTGAATCTCAAGGTGGGCTATAGTTGCACTTCTAAGGCCCACAATAAGCAGCGCCATGCACCAGGCACAGCAGTCATTTGTTGCTTATCTGCGAGTCTATGACTTGGGTACAATTCTTTCTTCTTATCACATTCTTGTCTACTCTATATAAATAGCATGCAGTGGCGGAGACAATAATCCAATTTTATTTTTTTGAAATGAAAAAGTACAATTTTTTTTTTGAGCCTGTAGAGACAGGTTAAATACGAAGAATTCTGCCGATCAAAAAAATACAAAGAAATCTTTTATAAACACCAAACAAGTTACAATTGCTTTCCAATTTACCATCAAATGTGTGAAGGTTATTGTTGTGGGTTGAGATTACAGTGTTTCTGAACCAAACCGTAACCGTTAGCTAAAAATATCAAATTCTAAATGTAAAACATTTTCTCAAACTACACATGATGAATAACAAAAAAAGAGAATAAAGATACGAGATTGTTTTTGTGGATGCGATTTCATAAGCTATAAATTTGATAGCAATCCCTTGTGGCTAAGTTTGGCGATCTCCTTTACTTTTAACTCGATCACAGCGTTGGTGGGTCGATTTTTGATTGTTGAATACCTTGTGAGTTTCGGAAAATTTCTTTTAATAAGCAGAAATGCTAATTCAAACAAACATTTATTAACATGGTCACATTGCAAGCATACAGACATCAAAACAAAATTTCAGCAAAAGAAACATCTTGACAAATGAATGAAAAATCCTCAACAGACTTGTCTCAACTAGCATCTTAAAAGGTAAAATCTTGTTCAGATTGACCGTGCAATTCATTTACAAGGAGACGAGGAGGGACTTTCATGGAGAAAATAAGAACTGGTTCAATAAGATAAACTTTAATTCCTTGAATTATTAGAGGATCGAATAATGAACCTGATAGGTCATATGTTTCTTTCTTCTTCCCCTTCTGATGATTTATCTCCCAACAACTTCTTTACTACTTCAACCTCCATTTGCCACCTCTCTATCAGTTCTTAACCAGATAATCCTTCAAATTTGTTCTTACTTTAATTTCTCAATTGAATGGCCTACATTCACAAGTAATGATTCCTTATAGATTAGATACAAAATTTAATATGATATGGTGATTTAAGTAAGAGGGTAAAAAAAAAAATATAGGCATGGTTTACAGAGAAGGAGCACATGGTTAGATATCATAGTGAAAACTTAGCTATAGCATTTGGTATATTGACTATACCTCCAGGAAGACCGATTAGAGTGTAACTAGCATCTGAACAAAGTTTCATGACTTTGTAAATTAACCCAGTCAAGAAGGTTCAATTGATTAGCCATTTTGATTCTAGATCAATGAATAACAAGACCCAAATCTAGCCATTTATATGTAACTTCAGCTTGCAATTTGTTTGTGTGAACTAAAATCAATTATCATGTTTTGAATCATTGTGAGTTAAGTCGACTCATTCAACCAATACACTAATGACTATTTAATATCAATACGTATTGGATCAGGACATGAGGATAAATCAAAACAAAAATTAACAACCAAAGTATCAAAACAGATTTTTTATTAAAAGAAAGGTTTGGGACATATTACCGCAGAGCCAATTCTCAATAGGAAACTCTAAAATCTCTGACCTATTAACTACAAATTACAAGGAATCAAAATCTGTAGTCATGAGAGTAGTAAGTACAATAAAATTAACTCAGAATTAGCACCATCCATCGTTATGACTTCAGATAAAAGGGATGTAACAACACTAATAAGTCGTATAGGGAACTTATCAAATTCATTGTTTGAATAGAGACATTAATAGGTAGATCAATTGGCTAAGAACAAAAAAAATAGAGGGAATTGAAAATCTAAATTTCACCCAAATAAAAGGAGATAATCAGAGTTGAAATGGTACCAACTAATATGATGGGATACAAACTTAGAATGTCATTTCAAAGGAGAGCTAGCAAGACTATTCTCAGTCATATCACAACTTGAGAAAGATTCATTCCACATTTCTTCACCTTCATGTCTACAAAAAATTAACAAACATAGTATTAGTAGATCAAACATACCACAACAATCAACCCAAATGAATGTCAAACATGAATCTGTTCATAGATGAACCACAAAAATCAAACCCAAAGGAATCAATTATTCAAAAACATGAATCCAAATGAATCAATTACTTCAAACTAAATGATGCAGGGCATAAACCGCATCACTAAACCTCACAAATCCATCAATTACATAAAACCCTACCAATAATTGAACCAAAAAGAAACCCTAAATCAATTTAATCATCCAAACATACACAGATTATCCAATAATCGAATATAAACAAAACCTTACAAATCAATTACATAAAACCCTATAAATAAAACCAAAAAATAGAACTAATACGTAAACTCTACAATATACAAAAACCCTAAAACAATTTACTCATCCAAACATATACAGAAAACCCAATAATCGAATACAAACCCTAAAAATAAACCCAAAATTGAACAAATATATAAAGTCCTAAAAACATAATCTAACAATCAAACAAACAGAAAGACCTTTATATCAACCTAAGAGATAAAATCGAAAACAAAATAAACCGTAGAAATTATCTAACAATCAAACCAGAGATAGTTTGAGATTTTTCACTAACCTTTCTTATTTTTTGGTTTCTTCTTCTCCTTCTTCTTTCCACGGTTTAAATTCACCAGATTTACTTACTCCTTTACAAACTAACAAACTGATTTTTATGAATTTCAGAGAGAATCAAAAGTTTCGTTTAGAAACAGAGAGAACCAGGGAGAGAGGAAAATGGGGAAGAAGATATGACGAACTCATCCTTCTCCCCATCTTAGTAACCCTTTAACATCGAGTCCCGTTCATTTTCACATAGAGTTGATGAACTTAAAGAAAAGGATTACATGGTAATTTAACATTTGGTTTTCTCATCTCGGTCAAGGATAAATTGACCAGTACGACCGAGAAATTGACTTTCAAACGGATTTGGATGGAAATCATCCAACAAGAGTACATCTGTAAATGGGAAAAAAACGGGGGTACATTTTTAAATCGGGTTTAAATATAGGGGTACATCTGTATATAATCCGAAAATTTCTACAATGTCTCAAAACTCATCTCTATTTTTGAGGATTATACGATGCAACTAAAAATCTTGTAATTAATTTCAACTTAGGTTCAACATGTAAAATTAAATTTAAATCACTATACACCAATTTGTGCTAAAATAAAGACAACCAATCCATTCATTTTTGAAACTAAAATAAAAAATAAAATTGGGGTTTTCAGACCTGCGTGTTTTAGTATAATCATGAGTGATTTTCTAAAATTGGTTCACTCAAATTAACCCTGATTAGGCATCTGCAAATCTCTTTAACGATGGTGGAGTTGATGTTGGTGTTTTGTGGATGCTAATGTGTTTAATGGTGAACAAAGTTAATGTTGATATCGTTGATGGCGGAGGCGGTATAAAAGGATGATGATGGTGCAGACAGTGTAGAATCATGGTGACGGTAGTTACTGTGTTGATGATGGAGAAAGGTGACGCTGAAAAACGAGAGATAGTGGTGATTTTTCTGGATCTGATTTTTGTTTAATGATTTTGGAGGTGACAAAAGAAACGAGGAAGAAATGCTAGTATAATAGAAAGGGTATTTGAGTCACTTTTGATCTTAATTAATTGCTCTCCATTTCACCCAAACTAATATATTACCCGTCCATTTGATCCAGGAAAAGTACATTTTTGGCTATATAGCCCATTTTCTGTTTGTAATACTGCTAATGCAATATATTTGGTACCTTCAACTTTGCTGTAACTGCGAAGTTGAGTGATCCACGACCCAACACCATATGGTCAATTGATCGTAAATCTCTCAAGCTCCCATGCTTACATACATATGGTGGCTCTCTCCTTGGTCCACATATTCGTTTGATGCTTTTTTTATAAGTAGGTAACATCTATTTCCCTCTAATTGTTTGGTAAATGACCGTGGGATTGGGCTGCCTCTTATTTGAAATTCAGAATCTTGAAAGTAAAATGGAATCCAGTGCTCTACGGATCGCATTTATCAAGCAAAGGAGGGTTGCCGTTTCTGTCCAACTCAACCACGGATTATTGATTCATGGAGATCATTATGTTATATATCACTAGTGAGCCAAATCACATCTGTAAGTGTAGATATGGTACAACATAAAGTTGATATCTTGTTGTTAATATTAATTTATCGGTCGTCCATTTATATATGAAACTCCTTTTGTTTAGGAACTAATCCAAGTTTTCTTCCTATAAATCATCTGTATCTTACTTACTACCCCGCAAAATTTATTTCACACATTGTTCATTTAATCTAGTCCTCTTCTGCTATGGAAGCTTCCTATGTGCCATTTTCGTGGCTTGGCTATTCTATATCTCGCTCGCAACTGAACCCATTGTCGCACCCTTGTAATGTTCCATTCTCAGTCATGACCAATTTTTAATCTCAGAACAGTGAAAAACATGAACACACAAAGTCGTACGAAATCCCGAAACATTAGATTTGGTCGAGGCATATGCTTGAACTTTTTGTTTTTTTTTGCTCCGTTCTTTTTTTGTGTCTAATGAAATTATTCACTTGTGTGCACAAATCGAATTTGATCAATTAATAAACTATTAATCTTCACTTTTAATCACCTTTTAGTCACGTGATTTCCGTCTTTACTTTGTGGGATTTGCTTCTACTTTGATGCTTTCTTTGTTTAAGAGTTATCTTTTCGTCTCTTAAACTGTTTATGTGTTTACTTCCATATACATCTAAAGATTCTAGGTGTAACTCACCGTCATACGTCAGATAATTAGATAGAAAGTTATCAGCGTCAATAGCAACAACCCCGAACCCACATTTACTTTCATGTAGTTTTGCTCAAATTATTGACGTTGAATTATTGGCTCCCATGGAGTCATCTTCATGTGAGCAGATGTAGACATGTCTAAGGCACCTAGATATCTATGCATGCATGACAATTGCAGAATCTTTAGTTTTCAAACAAAAAAATAAGAGCTATTCCCAAGTCCCAACATTCAGAAAAATGGAAAGATTTAGATGATAATGAGAGGTGCCAATGGTGAAAACCATACACAAGAAGATGGTCTTTCATTCTATTAACTTGGCATCTGGATCTGAACAGTGTGTGACTCAGATTTCAGGGTGTGTTTCTGGAATGTCTGACTGGGGATATGCATAAATGTTTAAGCAAAAGGTCACCAAGTCGGATAAAACTTGTTTGACTTAACCAAATGTTACACAGAGTGATTGATTTGAGACTACTCAAGAAGCTAACTTCATTCATTCTGTCTTGTCATGTCCATCACAACATACCTGCAAAGTATTTCTGATTACCATAACCCCATTTTAATCATTATTTACTTGTACTATGTGAGTTAGAGGTGATAATAGCCCAAAAGAGAAACATTAAAAGTGATGCCACTACCATCAATTTTTTTTTCTAAAGTTCTGGAAGTGGTGGTAGTCTTCCACAAAGTTTTGCATTGAATCTCTTTTCTCATAAAAACTTTCGAAAAAACCAAAAGACCACTACCACCGCTTCCAAAAGAATAAAAGCCAGCAATCAAAGAAAACAAAATTAGGTTAAATCTCTTGGTAAATGAGACAAAATACATTCATCTGATTAATCAGAGATTTCCTCAATTCTTAAGTACATTATTGGGTCACATACTGGTATTTTACACTGAAAAGTTTGATACTTTGGGGGCTGCATGCTAATAGGGAGTACCAATTTGCTTGGGAGTGTACCATAAGTGAAGAATGTTTTCCTACTTAAAATTTGGTATGCCCCCAAGTAAGGTGCTATCCGCTATTAGCAATACTTTAAGGTCAAGCTCATAGTGATAACATGTCAGCAACAACAAGCACAATAAAGTTGAGTCCCTTTTGGTCACCATTAAAACTGTACTAGTATTTCTTATTTAGGATCTAAACCAACCACCATTTAGGTACTGATTTGATTTCCTTAAAATGTAACGGTTTAACGCTTTATGCATCAATCACTTCTTTGCAATTGATCCAAATCCAAGCATGGGGCAGCAGCTAATGTGTCATTCAGCCAGAGAAGTGAAAGATATTTTTCCTTGTTGGAGCCTATTATGCTTAGATTATCTACATATAGGTTGTTTGGTGCCTCCAATAATTTCATTTCATTGCATTTTTTTTTTTTTTTTTTGAATCCCAAGTACAAAGGAGTGGACCCCCTAAAAACAGTGTTGAAGTTACTCGTGGTACAGGAACTGCCATAATTAATGAAATGAAAGAAAGAGGATGCTGCTGACTACTGATTTTATTCCTTTTTGCAAAAATATCCATTTGCCATGCCAGGTGATATGATAAACTAGATATGTATCCAAACTGACTTCTTTTTATTTAATTTTTAGAAGTCAAAAAATTATTTCGGAATGTGTATCCAAACGCGTTATAAAGGCAACTCCTATGGAGTCAAAAATTATCCACATCTTTGTGATGATTCATATTTTATGGACTAGAAAGTGTTACTATGGATGATTTTAACATCCATATGTTTGTGAAGTCCAGAGGGACCTCCTCAAATGTGTGGAGGTACATATAGAGAGTCCATCCGGACACTTAGTGTTCGGATGTATTTTTTTTTTTGTTTTTTTTTTCTCATCCGGACACTTAGTGTTCGGATGAATTTTTTGTTTTTGTTTTTTTTTCTCATCCGGTCACTAAGTGACCGAATATATATATATATATTTCCTTTTTTTTTCATTAGTAATTTTTTTTAATATTTTAATGTAATAAAAAGAAGGGAAAAAATGTGGGTCCCAATTAGTGGATATTTATCTAGATCTCCATAGTGGAAAAAATCTCCATAAAATCCTGATTATCCCTATTTATATGGATTCTCCATGAGATGTGGATGATTTAACATCCATACCATAGGAGTTGCCCTTAGCCAAAGCTTATTTGATGCTAATAGCCGGTTTAGATGCAGAAGTAGAAGTCGGAAGTCTCGATTTTTTGCTTCACAAAAAGTCGACTTTTCTGTTTCTGGAAATCATTCTGAAATTCTACACCCAAACTGACTTCTAGCTTTTTGACTTCTAAAAGCCAAAAAGCTATTTCTGGATGTGTATCCAAACACGCAGTGCCTATATTTTTATGTATCATATATTCAATACAAAAATCAAAGACGACTTTTCAATGTTTGATCTTTGTTTTCTATATTTTGTATGTCAAATTCATATTTCTAAAATAAATTAAAGATGTACGTATGCATATGCCAAATTACGAATTGCTAACTAGGATCTAGAATCTTTCATACTACTATTAAAATTTCACGTTTTCGGTCTATGTCATTCTTTTTCTTTCCAGATACCATCTGATTAAATTCTGTATTTAATTCGATCAAAACCCTAGTTAGTAATTTTAACTATTTGAACGTATCCGAACTGACCGAATTCGAATGATATTTCCGAACTATCTGAACTCCGAACCTAGTTCGCGGATTATATTGACCTCACGAGCTCTCCCATAGGTAACTCTCTGACCAGCGTTCTGTTGACTGGTTTTTGTTTGATTTTGCTTATACTTCATATGTAAATACAATTATTCAATTAAGATATTCTATTGGTAGTTGTTTAACCAGTGTTTTTTGCGTTGATTTTTGTTTAAAAGTCTATAAACTCGTTTTAAAATACATTTATGCGATTAAATTGTTTACATCTTGTTAAATAATCACACTAAAATGTTTTTTTTCCATCTTATAAATCATATACAGATAAAATTAGTCTCGTAATAATATCATAATACTTATCAATTTATCATGTATGTAAGCCGAATTTTAAGTGGCGAACTCTCATTTCTAAAATGAATATACACGTACGTATGCTGTTCCGAACTACCGTCCGAACAACTGACCGTTGATCGGATTTTGATCGAATCCGACCTATCTGAACCCGTATAGTTCATGTACTTATGCCGTCCCGAACTACTACCTATATCTCGAATCGCTAACTAGGATCAAAAGGTGGACAATGAAGTATAAAAACCTTACAATCCAACCCCTTTTGCCCAATGTAGCAGTCTAGTTGTAGAAGAAAGTTGTAAGCTTCTCGAACCTGACGTGCGTCGTCCCGTGAGACCCACAAAAATATTTGTCTCCCACTTAAAGCGTGTTTAGATACAATTCTGCTTTTCCATAAGTCGAAGTCAAAAGCAAAAATTTTTGCTTCGCATAACGTTAATTTTTTGATTCTTGTAAGTCGTTTTGAAATTTTACAGCCAAACGGACTATTAGTCTGAGTCACTGCACAATCAGACATCACTACAGTACATACTAGATTGTGCCATTTTATCCAATCTCCTTTTGGTCCTCCTATTCCAACCACATAGGCACTTCGTGGGTTTCAAGATCGTGGGTCTCAACCACATAGGCACTTCGTGGGTCTCAAGCTCATGATCTTCTTCAATTGGATTGACAAAACCATGAGGAGAGATAGCTCTCAAATAGTAACTTTGATATTTTCTCTCGGTATGTGGCTGAACAGCAAAATTCTTTCTGTTAAGCTTCAATTTATGACCATTAGACTATTTTTACTGCAACTTCAGCTTGGAATTGGACCAGAACTTTATTAGCATCTGGGTTTCAGTTACTTTGTTTTGGATTCTAGTTACTCTTTGGATTCTCGTTACTGTGATACTCTTTGGATTCTCGTTTAGTGATTCTTCTTTGGTGATTCAGTTTCGGTGATTCTTTTTTTTTTTTCAGATCCTCCTCGCCCACTGCTCTGTGTCGTCGTTTGATTTTTTTTATTCAGTCTTCCCTCTTTGTTGTCGTTTCTCTTCATTGTTTTTCTTTCTATTCCCTTGGGTTTTCCTTTTTCTCTCATGCTTTCCTTTCTTAGTTCTTCTGGTGGTTTGGAAGGCTAACTGTTTGTCAAAATGACTAAGCATTCAAAATCATTGTTGATGGCTAAAACATTTAGAAAGTGGTACTGCAAGGGTGAAATAGAATCGTTACCTACTAATAACGGCATACGAGTAAGGATTTGTACAACATATTATAGCAACAGATGGAGAAGTAGAAGAAAAGGGAGACAAAGTGGGGTTGTATTCTGGAAAAATATTTTCATCTCCATCATTAAAACCAAGATCAGAAACAACATCTATATTACTAGAGAAAAATATGGATCTCTAACAAATGCAGGCACACAATTACACAAATGGCTTAGGGGTTTTGGTCAGATGCAAGAAAATGAAGCAACTGGAAACGACACAATCAATTATAATAGAAGAGAACTGAAAAGAAAGACAGATAAAGCTTGGTTATCTACTTTTAGACCTTCAATTTCTCAAATGCTGAAAAGTTCTGAAAAGATGTACGAAGTTGAATCAGCAAGAGTGTGCATACTCAGGCTTAAGAGAGTAAAATTAAATAGCAGGTGGAGAAATAGGAGACATGGACAGACATGCAACTTCATTATTGATATAGGTGGGTTGCAGATTCTCATCAGAGGTATCCAAGGTGAGCTACTGGCATACTTGGTTGGCACTAGAAAGGTGTTGATTGGAGTACATATGAAGAGGGTTCCGATAAAATTCATCACTGAAGAAGGTCTCAAAGCCATCGCTTCTGCTATTGGTACTTTCATTCAATGCAGAAAGCAAAGAGAAATGGGGCAAGCTAGATATTCTTCAGCAAATCCCAACAGGAATGCTACTGCTCCGTCCTATCAACAAAAATCTAGCATTTCTGGTACTAAATTTCAGGTTGCTCAAATTTAAGGAAGCTAACCCGGTTTCTTCAAAAATCCTAATTTTAGCTTATTTCTGGTTCATTCCTGAGAAAAATCACTCTTTGCATATATCCATGTTTAAATTATATGCTAAAATCGTAGTTTTTCCAAACTTTGCTTACCCTGTAGTTTCTTATTTCTGGCAATTCATTAGTATTTTATCTTGAACTGTCAGGGCTTAGGACCCAAAACAACTAGACAACAGATGGGTAAACTTATAAAAAAGCATGTGCCTAACATAGTTTTCCTGTCTGAAACTAAGAACCCAAATGAGTTTGTTAGGGATACTCTCAACAAAAACTTGTTTTACAATATTGCCTGTCAAGATCCTGTGGGAATTGCTGGGGGGCTTGCTATTGCTTGGGATAATGATTTTAAATTATCCATTTCCTATCAAGATGATAATCAGATAAATTGCCTTGTTTGGAATGAAAAAACTAAATCTAATTGGGTCCTTACTTGTATGTATGGTATTCCTTTTAAAGACTATAGGAATGCTAAATCTTGGGAAATGGTTAATTCTATGGGACAGAATATGAACCATCCTTGGCTTATCTTAGGGGATCTTAATGTCATTCTACATCCTCTGAAAAGAGAGGAGGAAAGGATGCTAATGGAGCCGAAATGAGGAATTTCAACACTGATTTCAACAACTTACGGCTGACTGACTTAGGTTTCTTGGGATTCCCTTTTACTTGGTCCAACCACCAAGAGGGCTCCAACTTTGTAGAAAAAAGGTTGGATAAAGGGATGGCTAATGGGGGCTGGATTACTACCTTTTCTAATGCATGTCTTAAACACTTACACCCTATAGGTTCGGATCATTCTCCAATTCTTTTAGTTACTTATATCCCTATCACTAAAGGACATAGGCCTTTTAAATAATTTGGTTTCTATGAAGAATAAACTGCTTGTAGAGACATAATCAGATCTTCTTGGGACACTAGACTTCATGGATCTAATGCTTATGTTCTAGCTAGTAAACTTAGAATGGTTAGGACAGATATTGGAAAATGGAATAGAAATTATTTTGGAAATATTACGACTAAGTTGGCTTGTTTAGATAAAAAAACTAGAAAATCTATTATATGATCATAACACTAGGTTGAATAATAATAATATACAGATCAAAACTACTGAAATTTGTAAGCTTCGGGGTTATGAAGAGGAGATGTGGAAAATTAAAGGTAATGAAAAATTTATCCAACTAGGGGACAAAAACACTCATTTTTTTCAACAGAATGCCATAAAACGTCAAAGAGAAAACAATATAATAGGTCTTTATGATAATAACAATAGGTGGATAGAAGGTAAATATGAAATTGCTAATTGTTTAAATATTGATTTTGAAACTATTTTACTACGTCTGCTCATGTGCTTAATTATGACATTATCAATCTTGTTCCAACTGCCATAACTGAGGATGATAATATTACTCTCATGTCTTCTCCTACCATTGATGAAATTTGTAGTGATGTTTTTGGAATGCCACCTAATTCTAGCCCTGGTGCAGATGGTTTCCCTGCTTGTTTTTTCCAAAAAAAAAACTGGTCTATTGTTAGCACTGATATCGTTAAAACTGTCCAATCTTTTTTTTCTAGTGGTCATATGCTAACTGAACTAAACCTGACTCACATCTATTTAATTCCCAAGGTGCCTCACCTTTCTAGTCCTGTTGACTACAAACCTATCAGCCTTTGTAACATAGTTTACAAAATCATTTCGAAAGTTATTGCTAATAGATTAAAACCATTCTTAGATAGACTTATCTCCCCTTTCCAGTGGGATTTCGTGAAGAAAAGGCTTATCTCAGACAATATTCTTGTTTCTCATGAGATAATCCATGCCATGAGGGAAAAAAAGAAAAATGATAACTATATGGGGCTCAAAATTGATATGTCGAAAGCCTTTGATAGGGTCGAGTGGGATTTTCTAATTGCTATTCTTAAAAAAATGGGTTTCTGTTTGGATTGGTGTAATCTCATTATGCAATGCATTAGCACTTCTTCTTCTTCTATTCTTATAAATGAAGTGCCAAGTAAGAGCTTCAAACCTACTAGAGGTCTGAGGCATGGAGATCCTTTATCTCCCTACCTCTTTATCCTTAGTATGGAGTCCTTTTCTAGAACCATTTTTAATGATGAGTACTGTGGGCTTATCTCTGGTTTTAAAATAAACAAAAATTGTCCTTCTATCAGTTACCTGCTCTTTGCAGATGACTGCCTCATTTTCACCAGGGCTTCTATTACTCAAAGTGTAAATCTGATAAAATTGCTTGACGATTATGGTAAGACTTCAGGCCAAATGATCAATTTTTTCAAATCTGGTATTTTTTTTTTAACCCTCATGTGAGCAATGGCTTTGGCAAAGAGATAATTGGCATTCTTAAAGTTAAGAAAATTAGCCTCAATGATAAATACTTAGGGGTCTTCTTCTTCTATTCTTTTCTTAAATTTTCTGTTGTTAATCATATATCTGTTGTTTCGAGGATAAAAAGAAGATTCAAAAGTGAAATAGGAAAGTACCGAGAAACAAGTGAAATCGGAAAGTACCGAGAAGCACTCGCCAACGTCAGGTTCCATATATCCTGATCAAAGGAAGACTCATATCTTCGAAAGATATATTCTCTACGACACATACGATGAAGACTATTTCTACATAGTTAATGGTATGGAGGTGGACAAGAAGGCAGCAAATTTTATCCACATATAGAAACTCTAAATCGAAAGTTCTTTTTCTCTCACTTGCAGATCAAAATGATGAGTTTTAAGAAATTGTTTCTTCTTTACTTTGTTTTCATTCTGATCTTTTCTCTTTTCATCTCTTCCACATTTTCATCACAACAATTACAGAGGAAACATAGGATTGGTGGTACAAGAAAATTGTTCTCAGTTGAAGAACTAGAGGATGAAGATGTTGGAAAATATACTAAGTGACAGATAGAGGGAACACAATACTAGAAATTTTATAAGTAAGAAGCATTCAAATATATCAAAATTCATAAACTTGGACATATCCTACTATGACCTTTCACAAACACCTTGTAAGCAGTAAACCTGTGTATTGATTTTAGTTAAATTCATCCCATGTGTTCACCATAAATACAATGAAGTTGTTTTTCATTTAATACCCATCCTCATATACATTCCAATAAATATAGCAAACACTGTTTCGATGTAATTCAGACATTCAAATCAATAACACAATTGAAAATAAAAAGGACAGATAGAATAATAGATAGAAATAGCAAACGCTGGATTAAGGCTAGAGAAATTCTATATGTCCTTAAAACGATTACGCCCCCACAATGATGTCGTATGATTTATTGACGTTTGTTTCCCAAGATACAACAATCTCCTTCTTGGTTGATGCAACACTTCAAACAATCAAGACACATCAAACTAAATTGTGCAAATATGTAATCTCTTTGACACAAAACAAGGATTAAAAACTTATTTTTTGAACTGGGAAATCAGAGGGGTTTTATAAAAGAATGGTGACTGTTATCAAAGGAGAAGAATCTCTTGCCAAGAGGCACCACGTCTGGTCCTTGGAGAGACTCAAAACCCTTCCAAACAGGCAATAGTAGTTAGAAATTAGGAACTGTTTGGCCAATGGTTCTATTGGGAACCAAATGTTAACCATATGTTAATCGTTGCCAACCCTTGCTTTAGTTCCTTCACTTATTTCTATTCAAATGATTAAGGAATTACACCTAAAATTTCAACAATCCCCCACATGAATAGAAATAGTCTATTAGAAAAGAAAACAACTCGAAAACAGACATTGAGATTACATAATGAAAGTTACAACGTCAGGATAGGTGGCTTTTGGCTTTGAACCTTCCCTAGTGAATTTTGTAGAATTTACTAGCCGCCTAGTGACCATTGGTCTTGAACTATTCAACTGTATAATGTAAATTGAGACACAAAATTCACATTGTTTCTTTCAGACACCTTTAGTTCTTACGGTTGTGTTCATTTTGGCCCCGAACAACTCTCGGTATTCATGAGTGCTATTAGAGAATATAGCCTAAGTATTCTCATAGAAATAGCCATGTTTCTCACTCATATAGGTGATATCCCATTAAGAGTAACCTGTCTTACTCCACTTATTTCTAAGTATAGGAATCACTAAAAGCATTTCTTACCCTTTATCACTTGTACATGCAACACTGTTTGGGTTTATCATAGGAATGAGTAGAAGAAGTTTTACATCTTTTACAGTGTTTTACTTCGAACCTTACATACGTTTGTTGTCTCTTTTAACCAAGATCATGTGACCTCCAATCAACAAGGTAGAGTTTCTTTTACGAAAGTTCATGTTACAATAGGCTAAAACCCATTCCCCTCGATAACTCATTAGTCTCTAGTTATCTAGAATTTTATTCTTTATTACGCGCGGTCTATTAAGACTATTTCTCTAGAGATTTTACATTATGTATCCAATACACATTTGCTTTGAAACAACCTTGGAATCCCTTTCCAAGTTCAAGCATCTAGCTACAAGTTAATCCAATCAATTCATGTTCTTAATACAAAACACCAGCAATTAGCGATGCACCGTAACACATCATTTCTGATATTAAGCCGGCATTATATCCAAGTTACTACAAATCTTGCTGATGCCCCAATTCTTAAACATGGATTATTGAACTAAGATACATCCCCAACAGTAGGATGTTTATTTCCTCTCAAAGGGGAGATTTGAATTTGGTCCATAAATGATAAGTCCTAGTATACAGTAAACATCATTAGTACTGTAAGTACAATTAGGATTCTCAAAATACCAAACCTTTAACTGATGAATTTTTCTATTTGTGTACTAAAAACACCCAATGTTGTTTTTGGTTTTCATCAGGAACCAACGACACTTGGACCAATGATTTCCACTGAAGTACTGGTGCAACATTCTTTAACCTTTTTTAAACTCACACCAAAATGGACTTAAACATACATTTCCTTGCTATGGTTAAACTAGAACAATACAGTTTTTTAATTAACTTGTTGTCTATACATCATCAAATCCAAAGTATACTAGTACAACATAGTCAAACTATATACTTTCATCATAATATGCATGATAGAAATTATCAAAATGGTTTCACTCAAACCATTCAATTGATCCGCTATTATTTTGTTTACTGACTAGTCTTTGGACATATTCAGGAACCACATACCACAATATACAACAGAGTACAAAGTGAAAGTTCATATGTACTAGTCTTAAAACCGAACCAATATAGAAAATGCATCGTTTCGACTTTTTTCGAAGGAAACACATTTTCATATCTTTTGGTCCATATAGGGTCAAGACCAAAATGAACTTAGTCTTTGCTTAACGTACTGCATCATGTATCAGTACAATGGTTTCACATTAACCATCCAGTACCATATATGTTATGACATAATCAGTAAAATTAGTTGCAAGCGCGAGATTGCGCAGTAAGCAATCATCAGACATATATGAGCAATGATCTTAAAGTTTCGCTATCTATCGCATAGTAACTCTAAATGGTGAATTTCAAAATAAAAAAAGCAATAGGGGGATTGGAAAATCACTCTGAACTTGGCTGACTTTCCCGCTCTTCAAAATTTTCAAAGAAACAAGACTCAAATTTATCAAATTTCTAAAAATACTTCCACAACTCCAAATTTTTTGCAATTTGGTAGGGAGTATCATCAGGATGTCTAGTATGCACTTCCAAAAGGATTAATGCAAATTCCTTTCCAGTAAAACGATATAGCAGAATATCTAACTGATGTGCAAAACTGAACTTTTTACTAAATTCACCCTAATGATCCCAAGTTTGTAAAATTTAGATGAAACAATTCTAAAATTTTCACATACCTTTTTCGCAACAATTGTCATTATAATCCTTGACAAAACTTTCGCTTTGAAGAGATTTCCTCGGTACACCTTACGTTCATGGCAGTCATCAAACAATGCCATTTTTCTCCTTTCTTTCTTTCTCTTTCTCTATGATCACAAGTTCACAATGGAATATAACTTAGTACATTTCATAAAGAATAATCGTTTTAAGATTGTTGGAAAATATACTAAGTGATAGATACGTTATAAGTAAGAAGCATCCAAATATATCAAAAGTCATAAACTTGGATATGTCCTACTGTGACCTTTCACAAACACCTTGTAAGCAGTAAACCTGTGTATTGATGTTAGTTAAATTCAACTCCTGTGTTCACCATAAATGCAATGAAGTTGTATTTCATTTAATACCCATCCTCATATATATTCAAATAAATATAGCAAACACTGTTTTGATGTAACTCAGGCATTCAAATCAATAACATAATTGAAAAGAAAAAGGACAGATAGAATAAGAGATAGAAATAGCAAACGTTGGATTGAGGCTAGAGAAATTATCTATGTCCTTAAAATGATTACGCCCCCACAATTATGTCGTATGGTTGATTGACGTTCGTTTCCCAGGATACAACAATCTCCTTCTTGGTTAATGCAGCACTTCAAACAATCAAGACACAACAAACTAAATTGTGCAAATATGTAATCTCTTTGACACAAAAAAAGGAGTAAAAACTTATTTTTTGAACTTGGAAATCAGAGGGGTTTTATAGAAGAATGGTGACTGTTATCAAAGGAGAAGAATCTCTTCCCAAGAGGTACCACGTCTGGTCCTTGAAGAGACTCAAATCCCTTCCAAACATGCACTAGTAATTAGCAGTTAGGAACTGTTTGGCCTATGGTTCTGATGGGAACCAAATGTTAACTAGATGTTAACCGTTGCCAACCCTTGCTTTAGTTCCTTCACTTATTTCTATTCAAATGATTAAGGAATTACACCTAAAATTCCAACAGAAGAAATACAAAAGCCAAAGAAGAAAAAAAACATCAAAGAAGACGAAGATACTCCAATAATCTCAATTAGTCTTCCAAAAACACTTATGAAGAAACTCAATTCCACCAAATCATCAAATTCAACTTCCACAAAGAAATCATAAGATCTTTCAAAACCCATTTCCACATCCAAGAATGAAACCCCAGAACTACTCAAATCCAAAAACCCAAAGCGGAAAACAAAAACCCAGCAAGAGAAAAAAATCCAAACAGAGAAAAAAACATAGACAAAACCAAAGAAACCCATAATTCCAATCTGGATGTTAGAAGATGATACCACATATTTCATATCATAATTCACAGAGTTACCATCAAGATTTCAAGAAACACTAATCCCAGATCTTGAAAGGATGTCAACAAAATCAAAAACATATATCATCAAAAGCAAAAGGTGACGGTGGGGAATTTTGCCATAAATTTTATTTTATGGGGCATTTTCCCAACGGGGCATCGAAATATAGGGCATTTTTCCAATTTTCCCGATAATGTACTTAGTTTTAGTGTTCTCTACTGAAACCGGATTAGGAAGACTATTGCTGGGTTTGCAGTTGGGTTGCATTACTATGTGACTGTGTTTCATAGAGCTGTTTTGAATCAATCACCAAAGATTAATTGGAAGATTAATGGAGTCTATGCCGTTTGTTTTCTGGTTATTTGTGTGTTTGCCGGTGCCGAAATAAGAAAGAAAGCTTATTTGGAAGACGGTGGTGATGAAGGCAAGAAGAGATAATGATAATAATTAAGATTTTTAATTTTTATTTTACTTTTAATTAAAATGTGAATCAAATGGAAGAATTTCATTTGAACTTTATTTTTCCAAGTTTTTTCTTTATATTGTGATATTACAAAACTTACTAAATAAAATAGATGCAAATTAAATAGAAAACAAAATCTTTAACAGTTTTAATTTGATTTCGATATTTTTACTATTTTGTTAGAGAAGCATTCGCCGCTTATTAGCATTGTATTTCTGAGCGATGCATCATCTGTGGTCTGTTTCCCTATCAGCACCCAAGTCCAAGACTATATTTTCGGCACCACAGTCCGCATCAGGATTTTGCTAAGTACTTCTAAGGCTTAGTGTAAAATTAGCAGTCTTTTTTTCAATAAAATGAGCTCTGTACTTTGATAAACAAGTATCGGTGGCTACTCAAATATCCCTAATCAACATCACATGAGAAGAATAGACTTGTGTTTGTTTCTTCTTCCAATGGAAAAGGAAATCTATCATTTATTACTATCACTTTCAAATCGGAACAATCTGGATGCAATTTATTTTCAGTAGTCATGGTAATGTTCCGATTGTCGTTACATACCGGCGGTGATCGTGAACATTATTTTACAACGCATCTTTATTTATCCTTACATCTTTAGGGGCGACCACAAAAGAATTAGGGGCGACACAAAACGACAAAAACTTTCATAATCTTTAGGTTATTTTAAATCCCGTTTTTTTAATAGCCAAACTACCCTTTACTATCGGTAGATAAATACAATCTGTAGTTAATAAATAATCGGGAGTCAAATTAGTTTATAAAGCTTCCGAATATAAAGTATCCCCAACAATCGGGAGTCAATTTAGTTTATAAATCTTATGATTATACAATGGATCTCTTTGCAAATATCCTACCATAATCGGTAGTAAGTTCATATGAGTCAAGATAGAGTTCAAATGATTTTTCAAAAATCCTCTTTTTCGAATTTTGTTGAGTCTATAATCGGTAGTAAATGAAGTGTTATCATGACTTCCGATTATACAGTGGATCTCTTTGCAAATATCCTACCATAATCGGTAGTTAAGATAGTTCATATGACTACCGAATACAAAGCCCCAAAATCATATTTTGTAAAAATCCTCTTTTTCTGAATTTTGGTTGAGCCTATAATCGGTTAGAAAGGAAATGTTATCATGACTTCTGATTATAAAGTGGATCTCTTTGCAAATATCCTACCATAATCGTTAGCCAAGATAGTTTATATGACTACTAAATATGGTAGGATATCCCGACTCTCTTTGCAAATATCCAACCAATGGTGTCTCTTAAAGAAACTCTATGGAAACAGACACGTTTTGTGAAAATTTCTGGAAAACCGAATAGGTTTTCAAATTCATTAACCGAAAAAAAATTCGGGCTACGCCAGCTCGGATAGCGGCAAACAATCTTGAAAATATCCAACACATATAACTATTGAATATAGAGTACCCCCAAAATCAGATTTTGCAAAAATCCTCTATTTTTCTAATTTGGTTGAGACTATAATCGGTAGTAAAAATAGTTCATATAACTACCGAATATAGAGTTTCCCCAAACTACCGATTATGGATTAACCACCCGATTATGAAGGGGCATATAAGTATTTTCAACCTATTTTGTCTTCTGTGTCGCCCCTAATTCCATTTGGGTCGCCCCTAAAGACGCCAAGTTATTTATCCAGGGATTTTAACCATTTTTCATGTTATCATGCATGACTATAATCATATTTTTTTTCCTTTAAAATCGTTTTATTAAAATGATTTAGCAGTTCAGATAAATTACGTTCCATAAAAAAATAGGTGATAGAACTATGTTAACAAACCCCTAATTGGCGGTTTTTATTGCAGCATAATGTTTTCTACCTAAAGGATCATGATAAAAAAACTCTAATTAACTTGAAATATCAATTTTGTGAGTCGACCCCCCTATACAATACAATACTTGGATATCCATAACTCAACCTATGATTACTATCATGTTGCATGTAGTCTTCAACACATGACACGGTGTTTTTAACTTTGTATGTCTCGTGAAAACACTTTAAAATATCTCTAATATGCTTTTGTTATCGGAGTATTCTCATTGATATAATACAACTTATGTTATCTAGGTATCATCATTAACCTAAAAGAATTTATTTTTGTTTTTTTATTCGTTTCCAGGATATATATTATATGGTGATCATTTATTAAATGCGAACATCACCCACTCATTAGGTGAAAATTTATGGAAATCAAAGTATAATGCGACTCACTTGGATCATGTTAATTAGGCGTTTTTATCTAAAAAATTAGAGGATGCAAGGGGATGTATTCGCCGAAATATTTTCTAAGTATCTCAGAATAACGTTAGGTTCCTAAATAACAATTGTCCCATGTGTACTTTGCAATTGCTTGTTAGATAATATAATTCCCGACACTTGGTACATCTTATTCTTGACAGTGCTATCTCATCTCCCTCTTAATTATGTGTTTAGGTCCTGGTCTACACTGTAGTGTAGTCTCACAAGAAGACCAAGAACAGGTTAGATGGTACAGTAAATTAGACTTGCTTAATGTACTCTTAAAAGAACCACTAAAGTAAGTTATCATGGAAAGTATCTTTTCTTTATTCTTTAACTAGATCTTAACATGTGCCGTAACGAAACGGGATGTTTTGTCTCTAATACGATATTGTTCACATTCCTCTTGCTTCATTTTTTTCGTGAGTAATTATTTTGATATTCAAATAGGTTTTGGGAAACAAAATGAGTTACTTGATCTTTTTATTTTTTACTTAAGCATGTTATTCCAATTTATTATCTGGACGGAGTAATAATGTTGTGCCAACATGAAAACAAATACAAAATATAGTAAATAAAAATTTTCCCCATTTGTTGTTCCATCATACCATAATTTCAAATTTTAAAAAGAATATTTCATCTAACAGTACATATACCTAAACTGGCAATCCAACTACATGATGTTTATGAATACATTTGTTCCGAAATTATTGTTAACTAAGGCTCTAAGGAGTGAAGCAAAAACCCATTATATTTTCCCTACTATAGATAAACACTATTTATTTATTTTTTGCAAATGTGAGAGTTATAAAAATGAAGAACCCTTGGCTATTGGAAGGCTTAGGTATACACATGTGAGTTGAAAAAATAAACTTATAATACTAAATCAAAACATGTGTAAAATTCTTTCTCAATCATATTGATAACATAAAATTGAAGAAATTCGTGGATAAAAAGATTTCATACCAACTATGTTAAGTAGTGCATGAATGTCGTTCTCACATCTAGTGTTACTCAAGTAATTTGGAGTTTTAAAGAGCATAGTCATATTTATATTTGTATCTACATAAATTCAACTAACCTTCCGAAGAAAAATTATTAGTTTCAAGGTATAGACGACACAAACTTCTGTCGCCTTCAATGTATACAACACACACTGGGTTTAATCGTCCTTGAGATTAAACAAATACCCCAACATTAGTCAAATAATGTCTACAAATACGGGATCGAAACAAAGTGCTAACGTGAAAAATGAGAGACTAACATCAGTGCTACAAAGAATTATATGTATCAAAGTTTGTTAACCAAACATGTATTCAAATTAAAAAGTCATCAACTTAACACAAAAATATAAAAGAACCCAAGTTAAATCGATACTTGCATAAACAAAACTTATAAGAGAATTTTGTAATTATTAAATACCTTTAAAATCACTATTAGAGATTTAATTGCATGCCTCGTTAAAAATTATGGTAGGACGAAATCACCAGATTAATCTGTGGAAATTTCACTGGATATGTAGCAATTCATAGAAGTTTACACTGGTGGTGATGCGTTCCATCTAAGTGTTGTTCGATTGATTGTTTTTTTATGAAGGTTTTGGTTTTCATTGGAGAAACCGAGAGGGAGCGTTTCATTATATTCATTATCATTTAGAAATCCAAGATCAACTCGCCCTCTACTTAAGGGATCTCAATACAACCTTAGATTTATCTATTGGACGGAGAAACCTTGATACTAAATATGTAGTTTTTAGTGTTATTTATTATATAACGTGACATCCAAATGTTTTTTTCTTCTTCTTAATTTTCATGTATTTTAACCGAGTTTATATTAGCATTAAGACGATCAACCACATTTTTAATTTATAGTGTTAACCTTTTGTAGAAGCACATAATTAACATAGTCAATTACTACTCATCAATACCGGCCAGTACCACAAACCACCAGATATCACTTCTTTATCCACCACCACCATTTTCCATCCCTCGTAGAATATTGGGCACACTTATAACTTTTAATCCCACACGTCATGTATAAAGTTTAGATTTAACAAACTTAGGTCTTCAATTAATTTATTCAACTATATGTTTTTTGTTAATACTGAAAATCATGCTGCATTTAACGGTTACCAAAGATAGCAGTGGTACCAAAAACAACCATTTTGTCTTATATGATTTGGTATCATCCCAAAAGTATTTGTTATCCGCCTTTATTGATCGTGTCAAAAACAACCAACTATACTTTTCACAATACAATGTTACCCGTCATGTAATTTGTTTTTTATTATTTTTGATTCAAAAAGAAAAAATCAATACCACCGCCATTAAAACCATCCAGCGCCACTATTTCTTCCACCAAAACTAATGTTACCGCCTCCACCACTTAGTAACACCTTCCACCACTTACTTCTTCATCTACTACCACCACCACCACTAATATCTATTGAAATAATTTTTGTCAAAATTATTATTTATTGATGGAGATATGTATTAATATTAATTAAGGGACATTTATGATGTAAAATTAATAAATCATTTATCATGAGAAATTAATGAGACATCAATTAATAAAACACTTATATTAATTAATATTTAAGTTGAACAAACCATGACCATATATTTATCTTCTCTCTAGACAAATCACTTATACTAATTAATAAAACACTTATACTAATTAATATTTAAGTTGAACAAACAACCACTGTTGATTTATCTTTTCTATCAATTCCAACCAAGGTGGAACAATGGTTAGAGGTCACTTATACTAAAACACAACTTAATTTAGTTTTCATTTTTATCCGAAGCTAAGAGATCTTTTGCGTGTTGTATTGTATGTTGCTTTTTTTGAAAGTTACACAATATGAAGCATATATATGTTCTTGAACAACGCTATTGTTCCCTTCGTCACTTACTTTCAGGAAAATAATCGCACTTTAATGGGGCGAGGGAAAAAGGATGATGCACGTGAGATGCATAATTTTCATCAGCAGTACTACCAAGAAAATATTGAAGCATTGGAGAAAGCTACTGATAAAGCCGATCAATGAGTTTCTTCAATAAATTCCAGTGTCTTGCTTAGCCAGTTTGCATCTATCGTTGCACAAAAATATATCCAAGTATATACAAAAACTATTTAAATGAGTACTTTTTTAATATTTATGTATATACAAAATTTGTAATAAAACATCACAATTATCACATTGGAAACTGACAAATAAAATCAAATGAGTATGAAGATATTTGTATTAAGTTGTGCACAAAAAAATAAAAAAATCCATTTTGAAGCAAAGAAGGGTTTGGTGGGAGATATTGAATGTATTTAATTGGCGGTTTTAGTTGCAGCATAATGTTTTCTACCTAAAGGATCATGATAAAAAATTTCTAATTAACTTGAAATATCAATTTGGTGAATCGACCCCCCTATATAACTTGAAAAAATCAATAAGATACAATACAATACTTGGATATCCATAACTCAACCTATGATTACTATCATGTTGCATGTCGTCTTCAACACATGACACGGTGTTTTTAACTTTGTATGTCTCGTGAAAACACTTTAAAATATCTCTAATATGCTTTTGTTATCGGAGTATTCTCATTGATATAATACAACTTATGTTATCTAGGTATCATCATTAACCTAAAATAATTTATTTTCGTTTTTTTTTATTCGTTTCCAGGATATATATTATATGGTGATCATTTATTAAATGCGAACATCACCCACTCATTAGGTGAAAATTTATGGAAATCAAAGTATAATGCGACTCACTTGGATCATGTTAATTAGGCGTTTTTATCTAAAAAATTAGAGGATGCAAGGGGATGTATTCGCAATATTTTCTAAGTATCTCAGAATAATGTTAGGTTCCTATAATAACAACTGTCCCATGTGTACTTTGCAATTGCTTGTTGGATAATATAATTCCCAACACTTGGTACATCTTATTCTTGATAATTGGTTGTCGTGAAAACTCTTGACACTTGGCATTATACAAATATCAAGATCTCCTCTTACATATTTTTCTTTCAATGATCGTACAATTCTTGATGCATCATAAGTATAATTAGATGAATGACTATCGCCAACATGGAACAATAATAGGAACGACATCCATATTGACATAGCCAGTTAGGTATTTTCCATCGTTAATTATGTCGACCATAAATTGTCATCTTCTTCCACAAACATAGAACATCATTTGGTTTTTTAGTGGAGTCACTCCAAAGAGTTATCTTCACATTAACTTTAGTGATCTTCATATTAACTATGAGAAACAACATCTACCCTAGTCAAATAATATAACCTAACATGTGAACTTGTCTATAGAGAGATTGCGATATAGCTTCCATTCACTTCGTTAGATTTCCTAGGTATTTTGTTCTTATATATGTAACTTCAATTGAATATATCTGGCAATAATAAAAACTGAAATTATGTTGTCTCCTTGTCTTCAATCATTGCAACCAAATTGTGTATTACTTTAATGTGAAAACTTTCATGCTAAACCCATGTGCTAATTAGCGGGAAACTATAAATTGTGAGCAAAATTGTACAAAGTAAAATAAAACTTAGGTCATTTTCACAAATTTCAGTATTTCTTTCAAGTAACAACTTTTGGATTGTGTTTGAAATTAAGTTTTACATAGACTGAGATGTATATCCACTGTTATTTATTAAGTACTGTGGTATTTGTGATCAGATGAAACATAAGCTAAAACAAATGGTATTTTATGAAAACGTTGTTTTGTAAGACTTGTTGTGTGAAATTTATTAGATAACAATGTTCGGCTAAATTTTAAAAATTAAGGATCATTTATACATATAAAAAATAATGCATTTAAAATATAACAAATAGTATGATAATCTATAATTCATGCTATTGAAAAGGTAAGTACGCATGTAGTTGTTACATTTAACGAAAATAAATTGCAAACTTAGAGACATGATTTTCCGAAAGTTAAATTAGATCCTTAAGCTACATTCATGGTGTTTTCCTTTTATCGTACCCTAATCTATATGCTTTTATGACCCATACGTAACAACCCAGTTCAATACAAAATCGTCGCCCAAGTATCAGCTTTCTCAACAACCATTATTGGCCCGAAAAGTATATGTTCTGATTGGTTCTATATTTGTGTAGTTGAATTGTATTTTCACCCCAAATGTTGTAGCTCATGTTCTCCCCTTGCTTGTAACTTCTCCACCTCTTGGATTACCTATGTTCCTTGATTTCTTGTCGAGATCTTTTCCAAGGAAATTCACTGAATCTTGTAAAGTTAAGTTCTTCATTTCATAGTTAAACTCCTAAAGTATCTTTTTTGTTGCTAAATAATAACAAAAACCAATAATATTTTTTTTCCCGCGTGGGTGTGCACAAAAAGCATGGAAATTTAATATGTGATGCAATCTTTAGTATAATGGTTTTTCGTAATGGTTTAGGAGAAATGAGCATCCACGTCGAAACACTAAACTTGTAAGAAATTCCACAAAGAAATGGTATTGCATCACTAACATAGTATTTTCTTCCATCATTGTCTTCTTCAGCAAGCTTTCATGATGAAATTAGAAAAAAATATGTCATATTTTAAGCAAGTTGACACATAGGTTATATAAATTATAAAAAAAAATAGAACTGAGGAGCGACGAAATATGATCTTATAAAATACAAAAATGAAAAGATAAAGAGAAATAAATTTAAATAAATAGATGCTTGCATAAGTAATCTGGATTCATAAGAAGGAAACAAAGGTCTATCCCTTCCCATAATTGGATGAATAAAAGAAGGTGGTTGGTTCCACTATTGTGATCCAAAGAAAATACTCCACTTTGTCAACAAATCCTTCCCTGCATTACTCTCCCTAAAACTATGGGAGAACCTAAAGTGTATGGAAGAAAAAAATTCCATACAATTTTCTAATTGAACAACTAATATCCATCGAACCAAAGAGTAACAGAAAGAGCCATGAATGTATGTATAGAGTCACCCTAAAACCAAAGTTGAGTCAATCATCTAATTTGAGCTAACCTAAAACAAAATAATATATCAAATATTATTAAATGGAGAATAATATATCATAGGTACCTGTAGAAACTTATTCCCTTTTCTCTGACGGTTTCTTCTGCGAAGAATGAAATTATCATTGCAGTTTGGTGAGAGATTACGATTAAAAGATGTTGCATACTATGTCCTACCAACAACACAAAATACATAGGTGAACGGTATATAAAATATTAGTTTATGCACCTACATCATTCTGTGACCGAAGAAAATAGGTGACCAAGATTTATCAATGATTTATAATTTTCCGATTTTTCTTTGTAGTAATTAAAGATTCTTTCTCTCGGATGTTGTTAAGATTAAATTAAAAGGTTTAAATAAAATAATAAAAGAGAAAGATACTGGGACGAGGAGTTCACCGGATACATAACATAAGGAACAATTAATTATTCTCAACAATTATCGCTAAATAAGTAAAACAACACCGACTATTATTTTTTCCAAGGTAGATTATCAAAACATTAGTTATAAATCGTAAGCATGGGACATAAAACATCTAAGAAAGCATGACCCATCTAATAAAATAATAACTAATTAATTTAATCAAATCATAAATCAATTCAAAATAGTGCTAAAGTCATATAGAGAATAAAATAATTTTACCCATGTATATAATTCGGATTCCTCCTTCGACCCAGTGATGGGGTTTAGCTACTCATTACTACAAAAAGAAAGAAAGAAAAAAATAAAAACTATTGTTGCTCAGTACAGGCTCCCGGCTCCCCACCTAAACTCTCTATGCTTCCCAAATACATTTTTATACTCCACGGGTGAAGAAAATCCTCGAGTAAATGCCAAATATTTTCGTTTTAAAAGTCTCGGAGATTTTATTCTTATTCCGCTTCTTCTCACCTTCCTCTGAAGCTTTCAATGATTTCCAAAATAGGTAGAAAAAAATCTGGGATATTTTATCTCCTCTCAAACTCCACGTAATTCCCAAATATTGCAACCAAACACCCCGATATATTCTTTCTATGCATGCTACTAAGATAATTTCCTTTTTTTTGTATTTCTTTACATGTCTGGGCATTTCAACACTTTCCTAAACTATTTATATTGGATCTATATGAATCCTCTGTGAATTTCCTCTCATAATCTACGTATCTTCTAACGATTTTTCATTCCCTATTTTATTCAATATTAAATGGAAATCTTCCCTTTAGAATCCGAAGCAATTACCAACCGTGTGTTGTCATGACAACTCATCCCAAAATAAAATCTGTGAAAAAAATCTCAATAAAATCTTCCCAAAATCAATACAGGAAATAAACAGGTGAATATATTATTTTCCCGCCAATTTTCTCTTTTGTACGTGAGGAAGATGGAGTACTGCCCCTTATCCTGAGTGTTGGAGTGTGAATAGCAATAGGTGTTGATTAGTAAAGAAGGTGCCCCTTAACCAACAGTGAGAATCCGAGTAACATGTGTCCTACGGGGTACAAAAACCACTTTTCGAGCAACTTTCTCCATAAAAGCTTATTTCACAAAAACACCTACAAACAAGTTTATTAGTGATAAAATGAGTCCCAGCTAATGCATTTATGGGTGAAAATGCGTCGCACTTTCGTGCTCATCAAATTCCCCCACACTTACATTTTGCTAGTCCTCGAGAAAAACAGAAAGCTGACCCGCTATACAGTTGGTCATATAATAAGAGACTTAGACCCGCTACACAGCTGGTCATGACAAATGCCACATACACAAGACACACAATTTTTTATTTTTTTTAGGGACCCGCTACACAGCTGGTCAAAATATATAAGGAAGGAAAATATAAAAGACCCGCTACACAACTGGTCACAATAAGGAAATACGTAAAAATAAACCTGATACACAGCTGGTCATAAGCCTAACAACTATAATTTTTATTTATTTATTTTTTTAGACCCGCTACACAGCTGGTCATAATATTTATATTTTTATTATCTTTTTAGACCCGCTCAAGAGATGGTCACAATACGCAAGAAAATTCCTGAAAAAATTAAAAGAAAAAGTTAATACCCACTCCCCCACACTTAAATATTACATTGTCCTCAATGTAATTGAGTCATCCAACGTAAAAATTAAGATGGGAAATTCAAGAAAAAAAAGGTAAAATAAAAATAAAAATAAATAAACAAATAATTATACCTACTAGAATGTACAAAAACGGATCCCCATAAACTAATAACCTGAAAACTTGGGGATCGACCCAAAATATAATATTTACAAACGACAGCTTCACAATTATTTTATGAAAAAATGGGGACACTGAGCGCTAGAAACCAAGATTTACCCCTAAACCAAGTTTTTACTGCACATGGAAGTGCGTAAATAACAAAATATGGGGATTCTATTGAGACTGGGAAATTTTCAACTGGGTCATGCACGGTATCAGGAATAGGCAAGTTCTCTGGGTACTTAGATGCAAAGTAATCCAACAACACTTTAGAAGCACACAATTCTAACCCTAAATTAGGCAACTTTTGGAAGTCTAGGGGTCAAGAAACAACCGCTAAGTCGGGTGAATAATCTTGTGAGGTAGATTCATCTATGGAATTAGGAGAATCATCCACACAATCATCCACAGGGTCATCTATATGTTCTATTTGGAACAGAGAGTCACTACAAAACTGATCATCATCATCATCATCATCATCATCATTAAATAATCTTTGGCATTCTAGAATTCTTAATCTTTGTTCCAAACTAGGTGGTGTGTGTTTGTAATACTTCTCATATATAGTTTGATGTGATTCTTCACTTACCATTTGTTGAGCAAAAACTCCATACCGTTGCATATGCATATATTCACCAAGCGTCATCTCTGATGAAGTTGCCTGATAATTAGAATTTCTACGCATATATTCCGCCAGCGTCATCGTAGGTGACGTCTCCTCAAAATAAGTCATCATCTTCAAAAAGTACCTGAAGAAATACAAAAAGAAACGCATAAAAAGGAAAAAAAAACTAAAATTAAAAGAAAATACTGTACAAAATAAAAATAAACCTAAAAATTAATAATCTAAAAACAAATCTGCGTCGCAACGGCGCCAAAATGATTTATAATTTTCCGATTTTTCTTTGTAGTAATTAAAGATTCATTCTCTCGGATGTTGTTAAGATTAAATTAAAAGGTTTAAATAAAATAATAAAAGAGAAAGATACAGGGATGAGGAACATAAGGCACAATTAATTATTCTCAACAATTATCGCTCAATAAGTAAAACAACACCGACTCTTATTTTTTCCAAGGTAGATTATCAAAACATTAGTTATAAATCGTAAGCATGGGACATAAAACATCTAAGCAAGCATGACCCATCTAATAAAATAATAACTAATTTAATCAAATCATAAATCAATTCAAAATAGTGCTAAAGTCATATAGAGAATAAAATAATTTTACCCATGTATATAATTCGGATTCCTCCTTCGACCCAGTGATGGGGTTTAGCTACTCATTATTACAAAAAGAAAAAAAGAAAAAAAGAAAAACTATTGTTGCTCAGTACAGGCTCCCGGCTCCCCACCTAAACTCTCTATGCTTCCCAAATACATTTTTATACTCCACAAGTGAAGAAAATCCTCGAGTAAATGCCAAATATTTTCGTTTTAAAAGTCTCGGAGATTTTATTCTTATTCCGCTTCTTCTCACCTTCCTCTGCAGCTTTCAATGCTTTCCAAAATAGGTAGAATAAAATCTGGGATATTTTATCTCCTCTCAAACTCCACGTAATTCCCAAATATTGCAACCAAACACCCCGATATATTCTTTCTATGCATGCTACTAAGATAATTTCCTTTTTTTTGTATTTCTTTACATGTTTGGGCATCTCAACACTTTCCTAAACTATTTATATTGGATCTATATGAATCCTCTGTGAATATCCTCTCATAATTTACGTATCTTCTAAACGATTTTTCATTCCCTGTTTTATTCAATATTAAATGGAAATCTTCCCTTTAGAATCCGAAGCAATTACCAACCGTGTGTTGTCATGACAACTCATCCCAAAATAAAATATGTGAAAAAAATCTCAATAAAATCTTCCCAAAATCAATACAGGAAATAAACAGGTGAATATATTATTTTCCCGCAAATTTTCTCTTTTGTACGTGAGGAAGATGGAGTACTGCCCCTTATCCTGAGTGTTGGAGCGTGAATAGAAATAGGTGTTGATTAGTAAAGAAGGTGCCCCTTAACCAACAGTGAGAATCCGAGTAACATGTGTCCTCCAGGGTACAAAAACCACTTTTCGAGCAACTTTCTCCATAAGAGCTTATTTCACAAAAACACCTACAAACAAGTTTATTAGTGATAAAATGAGTCCCAGCTAATGCATTTATGGGTGAAAATGCGTCGCACTTTCGTGCTCATCAATCAACATCCTAGCTGATGGGAAAATATTATATGCTTTCGACAAAGATAGAGACAGCAGGTAGAACTTTCTCAATCCTAAGATGCAGAGACTATTTTTTTTTTCCAATAGCAGATGCTAAAACAAAATGGTAAGAGAATAGAACCATGTAGTAATGGTGGCTAAATTACCTGGCATTGATTCAATGCGATTCAATTGGGTGTCCAGTTTTCTGGGAAGAAATTATACACTTAGTGACTTATCATCACAAATGAAGAGAAGTATCACTTTTATCTTTTCAGATGTTAAGGCCTAAGTTTGACAAAGTTCTCTTGATGTAGTGATAACTCTTTCATAGCCACAAATCTTTCTTGAGATGATATATGGCATTTTTCTCACATGTAAACCTATGCCGCACTACATTTTGGTACATACATTTAGGTTTGGCTTATCCAGTGGGAGTCAAACCCACAACTACATGGGTGAAACCATGTGCTATGTTGTTTTACATAAGAGGATAGCAAGAAAAGAGTGTACCTAACATGCTGCTTCATATCCGAGTACAACACTAATAGCTTACCCCTAATATTTATTGAATAACCTCATATGTATCTTACCTTAATCATATTTTCTTCCTCTTCTTGAAGAATGAATACCACGCTACCTGATGTCACCATTGAGTGTTTTAAGAAAAAAAAACATGCATTATACAATAAGAAGATTTTTAGGTAAGAAAAACTCATAATCTAAGATCTTCAACACCATGTTGTTAGAGCACTTATCGGTCGAACTCGCAAGTGTTTCTATCTCAAGCTTGTTTGTAAATTTTGGTTGATCAAAACTTTATACTTGATTTCTAGTATACTTATAGCTATGTCTCGGATTATGATAGAATGTGTAGTTGATTTTTACACTTCATGGCGTAAATCAATTGAAGAAGAAGATCTACTGAAGAGCTTGGAGGAACTTCATCAACAAAAGGTATGTGGAGACTAAATCTTATCTATCACTCAGAAGTTTATTCTATTATATCTCCTAAAAGAGACTAAGTCGTATAGGTACATAGACTCTTTCATTATACACATTTGATATTTCGAGCTGAGTTTATCTCGCTTATCTATTTCTAAAATATGTGTTGGAAGCTTTTAGGTTTAACTAAGTTATTCGTATTCTTGATGAGTTTAGTTGGAAACTAAATATTAAGTCAATGGATGATCATGTGAAATTACCTTGAACATCTTACATGATTTGTGTGAGACAATCATTTGTTGTTAACTCCGGAAGTTTTTTAATGATCATTCAATCACTTGAAAATTACTTAAAGCTAAGGGTATGTGTAATTTTACTATTTTAGTGTTCCAAGGATGTTTCAATGATTGAAATAAGAGTTCATAACGATTACCCATGTATGGATACAAGACAGTATGTATACTTAGTATAGAACTCTATTTAGATGATTCAGGTCCGCAACTCTTGTTTGCATACCTAGTAATGGATTTACCTGAAAAGGTCTAGAACTCTTGTTTGAATTCCTAGTATGAGAATGGGTTTACCTGAGTTAGGTTCCGGAACAGTTGTTCACGAACCGAGTTTGCGAACGGCTGGTCAAGGCCAAGTTTTGGAGCTTCTGTTCGCATACCCAGTTTGCGAATATAGTGGTCAAGTTCTAAAATCGGTAATGTACGATTTTCATACTCATGAACTAAAATATTTATGATATAATTAAGGAATGAAAATTAACTTTGCAAACCATGGCTTAATGTTCATGAATTGATTCTTGAATAGGTACTTTGTACAATCATGAATCAAACGGATTTTGATTCAATTGGTTCATAAATATTTCTATGAGATGGTAAACAATTAAATAACTCTATTGAATCACAGCTAAATTCATTTGACTATTTATCATGATTGATTGATCTTCATATTTGATTTAGAAGTGTTATATGAATATGGCTAAGACATAAGTGTTCATGTGGCTAACTTCGGTTAACTATTATTGATCCAACAAGTATACATGTTTGGGTATGGTTCATCCATATCTACATATAGGTATATTTCATTTGTGGGTAACAAGCTAAGACCACCTAATGGTGGAGATTAATTTGTTAATTTCTAAGATGACTTAGTTTGAACTTTAAATTAGAAGTTCATCTAACGATGAGTATCAATTGCTTTGTTACTAAGCTATCTTATCTTTGATCGTAAGCAACCCTGATTTGAAAGGTTATATAAGGGAGAATTCTATTATTTGGGTTAACGACTTGAAGACTTCATTGGGGTTCGTGAAGCCAAATCCAAATATTTTCTCTGTAGTTGCGTATTCTGATCTTACTTGTTCTATCTTATTGCGTTTTATCTTCTCTAAGATTTACTCGATATTTATCTCCGATAAGTAAGATATAAAAAGTAATCACAAAGTTCTATGTCTCAGACTTTGTGATTCCACAATAACTTATTCTACCACCATACAGTTAAGTTATTATGTTCTAATATTTCTAGGTTGCTTTTCGGGAGTATTAGATCAGATTATTAGTTTGTTCATGTTCACCTTGATTTATCAAAATACATAACAAAACTTCATAAACATTTATGTGGGAGACAGATTTATTTATCGGAATAGTCTTATCTGTGGGAGACATATTTTTTTATAAAGTCTTAGACTTTGGGTCGTAACAACTCTTAGTTGTAAGTGAGATCATTTAAGGGAATCAAGTGCATGGAATCCGACTTGGTTCAAGAGGCATAAGTAACTCAATTGTACCTTAATCGGCATGAGACTTGGATAGGGCTCAACCACATTCCAGTCTGAAGTTAGCTTGTAGTAGTCTAGAGTCTGCAGCGGCTTAATAAAGTGTGGTTTTCAAAAATGGACTAGGTCCCGGGGTTTTTCGGCATTTGCGGTTTCCCCGTTAAATTTTTTTCTGTTGTCTGTGTTATTTCTTTTCCGCATTATATTTTTACATAATTGAAATATCACAGGTTGTGCGTAGTTCAATCAGTTGATAAATCAGACCTTGTTTGATAGAACTTGATTGATACTTGGGCATTGGTCTTTGGTACCGTACAAGTTATTCTATCTTCAATCAGGCTCACGGATTTCTATCTGTTTGATTTTCTAATTGAATTGAGAAAGAGATAAAAATCATTGATAACAAAACCTATAGGAAATGAATTTCTCTGATAACAAAATGGACAAACCCAACATCTAGATTGATAATCAACATGACCATAAGGATTTAATACTGCACCGCATCGATTACAAATTAATGGATCATACGAAAGTAAAGGGAGATCAGTATATTTCATCAGTGGAGTATATAATATACTTAAAGGAACCAGTGCCGATACTTCTGATTTTGATGTTTGCCATGAATTCCAAGAACATCTTAATCCTTCTATTACTTCTAATTCGTTGAAATCCATTTGGCCTTTTACAGATTAAACCCTATCCCGAACCCTAATTGAGAGTGAAAGATAAAGGAGAACTCAGACGTCATGAAATATAAAAATTAGCGGGGTTTTTAGGGTGGATATTAGCTAAAACCAACCTCGCACACATAGACAACGGGTTTTTATTTTCATAACCAACCCCACACCCACAACGGGCGGATTCGAATTAAAAACCCACAGGTTTAATGAATACGGGCGGGATTGGGTATGATGGGAGGGTCTTGTGCGGCCCTACTTCTTCATATCTTGTCACAAGGTGTAAAGTCTTGGAGTAGGTCCTTCCGCTCCCATCATTTCTTCCTCCCATGTTCATTACATATTCATGTCCTATCACTAGGTGAAGGGTCTTGAGTAGGTCCTTACATTGCATCCTCTCTTCCTTCCATGTTCATTACTTTTTCATGGAAAATGCTAGATATACTCCAAAAAGTGTACACCAAAATTTTGTACCACTATGTGTCAAGTTTTTATTGGATCTACTTTAAAGCGGACCCCCTATTTTTTCTGGTGGGGTAGAGTGGAAATGAAATCTATGGTGGATATAGATGACATATAGGGATTAAAATGTTGGTGTAAGATGGTGGTGTATACCAAGCAGCTTCGTTTTTTCATATCCTGTCACAGGGTGTAGGGTCCTGGAGTAGGTCCTTACACTCCAATCGTTTCTTCCGAAAATGCTATATGTCCACCAATGCCTTCCCCCACTCCTTTCTACCGCTTATGTGTCATGCAGGCATTGGTGGACTTCAATAATAATGGGACCCCCTTCTTTCCCATGGGGACCAAAATGGGTAGAATTTAAGGTGTGGATGAAGCCACCTAATGGGGGAAGACAATGGTGGAAAAGGTTAGTGGAAGTGCAGCACTTTCGCGTTTCTTCCTCCCCACCTTCATTACTCTTTCATATCTCATCACAAGGTGTAGGGTCTTGGAGTAGGTCCTTACACTCCCATACCCATAGCAAGCGTCCTCTATCATACCCTTGCGTCATGCTCCTTCTCACTGTTATACCTCCAACATCAATGTCACCTTCCTTGGTGTTTCATCTGATGTATCACCCATCATTCTTTGCTTACTTGTGATATTGGCATACGTCATGTCCTCTTCTCACTGTAAGATCTCTCATGATTACCGTTATATCCTTCTCTAATATCTTGGGTATCTACAAGTACCATCACCACTCCGTTGCTTACTCTTGATACTGACAAGTATCACCAACCCCATTGTGCACTTACCACTCGTTTCCACTTGCTTAACCAGTCCATGTAGGAGCAGAGTCCCCAACACCATTTTGATTCTGCTTTATTTCTTCTCTTTTCAACTTTATTGACTCTACTTCATTCATCCTGTCCGTCTCTTGCTATAATCACTATTGTATTCTACTAGCCGATTTTGGGTATCTACAAACTCATTAATTTCACCTTTAAAATTCTACGTCCAAACCCACCATAAGGTGTCATACCAATACACAATCCTAACACGTCATTAGCAAAGCAAAAGTCTAGCTCATTTATTCGGCCACGTAAATCTTTTTGCAAACATCACCGCCCTAAGAAAAAGAAAGACTTATGCATAAATGAAAGATCACAAGGACTTGCAAAATTTCCTTTCACCTTTTTTGTAAAAGAAGAAGTCGATACTCGATGCCAAAACCGTGGTAAATAAGTTGATTCAAACCAGGGTATAATAAACGGTAGGTAGCCACTAATTAATCTGCTATCGAGAATAAATTATCCTTTTTGAAATTTGAATTGCTTTTTATGTCATTATTTGATTACACCCCTGATAACCTCATGTATTACATTGTTGTACCCTCGCTTCTCATTTGACAGGAAAAGCCCTCATTCATCCAATAAAATGGCTTAAAAATATCAACTACAGAATGCTAGGTATTTCCAAGTGTGGTACAAACAAAGGTGTTGATGGTGGTTTTTAGTTTAGGGTTAAAATCGGAAAACGCTAAACCCTATCAGACATTTAAAACAAGCATTTACTATGCACATTTAATAAATTTTTTTAATATGTCTCTAATAACTACCGGGGTATATTTTTAAAATTAGGGTTACGACAAACCAAACCCTAATTCCCCCTTGTGCCGATGGCAAATCATGCCAGCCACACCTAGCCCAAGCTAGCCGCGCCATGCCAATCACACCGTGCCATAGCCATAGCTATGCTAGCCATATCTCGTGCGCCAATGGAAAATCATGCCAGCCACACCCGAACCGCGCCAAAGCATTCCAACCATGCTAGCCTCACCCTTGTGCCGATGGAAAATCATGCCAGCCACACCTAGCCCAAGCTAGTCGCGCCATGCCAATCGCACCATGCCATGGCCCTAGCTATGCTAGCCACATCTCTTGTGTCAATGGAAAATCATGCCAACCACACCCGAACAGCGCCAAAGCATGCCAACCATGCTAGACGCACCCTTGTGCCGATGGCAAATCATGCCAGCCACACCTAGCCCAAGCTAGACGCGCCATGCCAATCGCACTGTGCCATGGCCCTAGCTATGCTATCCACATCTCGTGTGCCAATGGAAAATCATGCCAGCCACACCCGAACCGCGCCAAAGCATGCCAACCATTCTAGCCGCACCCTTGTGCCGATGGCAAATCATGCCAACCACACCTAGCCCAAGCTAGCCGCTCCATGCCAATCGCACCATGCCATGGCCCTAGCTATGCTAGCCACATCTCGTGTGCCAATGGCAAATCATTCCAGCCAAACCCAACCGCGCCAAAGCATGCCAAACATGCTGGCCATACCCTTGTGCCAATGGCAAATCATGCCAGCCACACCTAGCCCAAGCTAGTCGCGCCATGCCTATCGCACCATGCCAAGGCCCTGGCTATGATAGCCGCGCCACCCTGCTGTCCTTCTCTTCACGACTACTAAAGTGAAGCCAGGTGACAATCCACGGTTGCCCTTCAATCCAGGAGAAAATCCTGGCCATCTAAAGTCCCCTCACGACTTTAGGCCCAAAACCCTAACTTGGTCACGCGCCTAGTCCAAGTTAGCCGCGCCATGCCAAACAATGGCCCCTCATACCGCACCACTATGCTGGCCTTCCTCATGTGGCTACTAAAGTGAAGCCAGGCGACAATCCATGGTTGCCTTTCAATCCCAGGAGAAAATCATGGCCGTCTAAAGTCCCCTCATGACTTTAGGCCCAAAACCCTAGCTTGGTCACGCACTCAGCCAAGCTAGTCGTGCCATGACAAACCATGGCCCCTCATGCTGCGCCACCATGTTGGCCTTCCTCATGCGGATACTAAAGTAAAGCCAGACTACAATCCACGGTTTCCCTTCAATCCACGAGCAAATCCTGGTCGTCTTAAGTTCCCTCACGACTTTAGGCCCAAAACCCTAACCATGCCATACAACCATGGAAAACCCTTGGCTCCTCATGCCAAGTCCAAACACACCCTAGCCGTGCCACCCTGTTGGATACCAAAACGAGGGCGTGCAACAATCAATGGTTGCCCCTCCTCTCAAGATGCAACATCTCGACCGTCAAAGGTCACCTGGATAGCAAGTTCCCCAAGCTCGACTTTCCAAGCCACAACAACGTTTTACATGTTTTCCAAAACATTCAAGACATCAACACAAACATGGGGATTCTTTTTGGGTATTGGTTTGGTGGTCTACAGTGTGCAGCGTACACTACGCCCCTCATAAGGAAGTGTCATAAGGATGAGGATCCTAGTAAATACAGGAGTTATGTGGGAAACGTTCATGGGACATAAAGGTGTGAGTTAACAAACTTTATGGAACATCAATTCCATAACGTTAACAGTTTCATGAAAACCAATTTCATACGTTAACCACTTTATGGGACATCAAGTCCATGCATACGGTTACCACCTCCTCACATTTACTTCCCCACTCCTTAAATAAACCTGAGTACGTTTCTACCTTGACTCGTATAAATAGGTCTTACCTATTTCCATTTGAACAACAAGTTCGTTCGGACAAGACAATACTCAGAATATTTACCTGCTAGCTCCCCTCGTGAGCTCTCCTACTTTTCTGAAAACAAGTTGTAGAAACCCAATTGCTCTTCCAGAAAAAACTATTCTAGTCTCACACTCTCCTTGCTTCCCTCCCCAAAACCAACCTATTCTCCTCCTCTTTGTGACCGGAGCAAGTCTGGAACAACCATTTCTTGGTTTAGGCCGGACTTGTATAGATTGATCTCTCGAACTTAAAGTACTCCCTTGCTGTACATTTGTTTAGGTGTTTAAACAATTTCTTACCTTCTATTAAGCACTGCAGAAGCCGCAACAGCACCGACAATCTGCGCCCTGGTCAAATTGGTCTTTACAAGTTCCTGGTCCATCATAAATCGTGTCCATTTCTCAAAGGAACGCAACGGACTTGCAGGGATTTTAAAATCGATAGAAGAAGCACGGTATTCTTTCCTCTAAAGGCAAAATCTTATAACGCCTCCTAGCCGAACCGATCGATCCTCTCCTTCGCCTTCTAAGATAGTCAGAAGAATCGACACATAGATGGGATGGTTTCTCCTAACCGTGGCCGATGTGGTGAAGAATTCATCATCTACGTTTGGTTTGGATTTGCAAACGTCTCTCGGTACAGCAGAACTCTCCTCAAGTGACATCATAACGAAGATTTTCTCAAACAACTACAATGGAGCAATGCGAAGGGATATTATTACAGAAGGTGCACAAAAATTATTTTCACCCAAGATGCAAGCCAGTTTTTTTCAAGGCCGTACCCTACGGCATATAATTATTGTCCAACCAAGGAGGAATGATTCACCAGGGGAACCATACACACGACCACGCCAAAACAAGGAGCAAACCCTAAAAAACTAGGTTTTCGTGAGAAGATATGGAAATTACTATCACATGCCTACCTTGCACAGTGAGTATGGGAGGTCAACATTACTATGGTATTCATGCCTAAGTGCTATGACAAGCTAGGGAAAAAATACCTAAGATTCACGCCAACATTTCTAAAAGGTCATGAAAAGGTACGCCTGCAACTAGGGTTTTCACCAACACAAATAAAAAAATGAAAGAAAAGAAAGTCAAAGGGAAGTACTGGGAGGCATACCTAGTCCGCTCGTCCACTACCAAGCAACAACAGAAGAAATAATGAAGGCGTGAATCAAAGGAAGAGGTCGGCCCTCCTTTTATACATGGTACGTGGGAGTTTGAACAAAGAAAGGATTTCCTATTTAGAGCCAAGAAGGGAAAAGAGGAAACCGTCCCCACAAAGATCAATCCTCATGCCCAGGACCACCCACACCATTGATGTGGCCCCCTGCTAAATCCGCACTGTGCCAGACCCCGCCTCGCCTTTCCATGGTCCAAACCGCGCCTCACCTTGCCACGGCCCTGGCCCTCGCTCCATCACCACGGCTCCACCGCGCCTAGCTGCCCCTGACGTGTTCCACCAAGCCATTGCCGCTGCCAAGACCACGCCACCTCTTGGCCATCCCAGATCCAAGCCATCTCTCCATTGTCGCGGCCCCCACCACGCCTAGCCGCCCCTGCAAGCTCCACCATGCCATTGACATAGTCAAAGCCATGCCACCTCTTGGCCCTTTCGGTCCAAGCCACCCACCTGCTCCTCCCTCCAAGATAGCGCCCCCTTTCTGTGACTAACAACATGGAAAGACAAAACTCGCTCTACCACTTAAAAGGTTAGTCGGACTCTCCTGACCATCTTTGCAATGATTTACGTTGTCCGTCACCATCATACGCTTACCCCGCAACAAGGCACCTGTTCTGAGCTAAGCAGGGGACTTAATATTGATGGTGGTTTTTAGTTTAGGGTTAAAATCGTAAAACGCTAAGCCCTATCAGACATTTAAAACAAGCATTTACTAGGCACATTTAATAAAAGATTTTAATATGTCTCTAATAACTACCGAGGTATATTTTTCAAATTAGGGTTACGACAAACCAAACCCTAATTCCCCATTGTGCCCATGGCAAATCATGCCAGCCACACCTAGCCCAAGATAGCGCGCCATGCCAATCGCACCGTGCCATGGCCCTAGCTATGATAGCTACATCTCGTGTGCCAATGGAAAATCATGCCAGCCACACCCGAACCGCGGCAAAGCATGCCAACCATGCTAGCCACACCCTTGTGCCGATGGCAAATCATGCCAGCCACACCTAGCCCAAGCTAGCCGCTCCATGCCAATCGCACCGTGCCATGGCCCTAGCTATGATAGCCACATCTCGTGTGCCAATGGAAAATCATGCCATCCTCACCCCAACCGCGCCAAATCATGCCAACCATGCTATCCGTACCCTTGTGCCGATGGAAAATCATGCCAGCAACACCTAGCCCAAGCTAGTCGTGCCATGCCAATCGCATTGTGCCATGGCCCTATCTATGCTAGCCACATCTCGTGTGCCAATGGAAAATCATTCCATCCACACCCGAACCGCACCAAAGCATGCCAACCATGCTAGCCGCACCCATGCGTCGATGTAAAATCATGCCAGCCACACCTCGCCCAAGCTAGCCACGCCATACCAATCGTACCATGCCATGGCCCTAGCTATGCTAGCCACATCTCGTGTTCCAATGACAAATCATGCCAGCCACACCCAACAGCGCCAAAGCATGCCAACCATGTTGGTCGCACCCTTGTGCCAATGGCAAATCATGCCAGACACACCTAGCCCAAGTTAGCCGCTCCATGCCAATCGCACCATGCCATTTCCCTGGATATGCTAGCCGCGCCACCCTGCTGGCCTTCTCCTCACGACTACTAAAGTGAAGCCAGGTGACAATCCACGGTTGCCCTTCAATCCCAGGAGCAAATTCTGGTCGTCTAAAGTCCGCTCACGACTTTAGGCCCGAAACCCTAACTTGGTCTCGCGCCTAGTCCAAGTTAGCCGCGCCATGCCAAACCATGGACCCTCATGCCGCACCACCATGATGGAATTCCTCATGCGGATACTAAAGTGAATCCAGGCGATAATCCACGATTGCCCTTCAATCCCATGAGCAAATCCTGGCCGTCTAAAGTCCCCTCACGACTTTAGGCCCAAAACCATAGCTTGGTCACGCACCCAGCCAAGCTAGTAGATCCATGCCAAACCATGGCCCCTCATGCCACTCCACCATGCTGGAATTCCTCATGCGGCTACTAAAGTGAAGCCAGGCGACAATCCACGGTTGCCCTTCAATCCCAGGAGCCAATCCTGGCCGTCTAAAGTCCCCTCACGACTTTAGGCCAAAAACCATAGCTTGATCAGCACCCAGCCAAGCTAGCCGCGCCATTCCAAACCATGGCACCTCATGCCGCGCCACCATGCTTGCCTTCCTCATGCGGCTACTAAAGTGAAGCCAGGCGACAATCCACGGTTGCCCTTCAATCCCAGGAGCAAATCCTGGCCGTCTAAAGTCCCCTCACGACTTTAGGCCCAAAAACCTAACCATGCCATACGACCATGGAAAACCCTTGGCTCCTCATGCCAAGTCCAAACACACCTAGCCATGCCACTCTGTTGGCCCTCACTAAACGGCTACCAAAACGAGGGCGTGCAACAATCATTGGTTTCCCCTCGTCTCAAGATGCAACATCTCGACCGTCGAAGGATACCTGGATAGCAAGTTCCCCAAGCTCGACTTGCCAAGCCACAATAACATTTTACAAGTTTTACAAAACATTCGAGACATCAATACAAATAGGGGGATTCTCTTTGGGTATTGGTTTGGTGGTGTACAATGTGCGGCGTACACTACTCCCCTCATAAGGAAGTGTCATAAGGATGAGGCGCCTAGTAAATACAGGAGTTATGTGGGAAACGTTCATGGGACATAAAGCTGCGAGTTAACAAACTTTATGGAACATCAATTCCATAACGTTAACAGTTTCATGAAAACCAATTTCATACGTTAACCACTTTATGGGACATCAAGTCCATGCATACGGTTACCACCTCCTCACATTTACTTCCCCACTCCTTAAAGAGACCAGGGTCCGTTTCTACCTTGAATTGTATAAATAGGTCTTACCTATTTACATTTGAACAACAAGTTCATTCGGACAAGACAACACTCAGAATATTTACCTGCTATCTCCCCTCGTGATCTCTCCTACTTTTCTGAAAACAAGTTATAGAAACCCAATTGCTCTTTCAGAAAAAACTATTCTGGTCTCACATTCTTCTTGCTTCCCTCCCAAAAACCAACCCATTCTCCTCCTCTTTGTGACCGAAGCAAGTCTGGAACGACCATTTCTTGGTTTAGGCCGGACTTGTACAGATTGATCTCTCGAACTTAAAGTACTCCCTTGCAATATATTTGTTTAGGGTTTAAACAGTTTCTCACCTTCACACCCGCAATTACCAAAACCGGTAGAAACTATTTTCACCTATAAACAAAAGGGTATTTCAGTATTTTGACAGTAGTAAAGATCTTTTGAAATGGAATGGCATATTTGTAATAAACAGGTGAAACAAAAACCAATTATCCAACACTAAACCACAATTACATACCCACTAGCCAGCATCCCAAAAAATAAGTTTAATTTTTTTGTTCATACTCTCTGTTTTTTCACTCCTCCCCATATGGCTTTCTTTCTCTCACAGGTTTAGCTCAAATGCTCTCTCATTCTCTCTACTTATCTTTTTTCCCTTCACTATTTCTCCCTCCCTCTCTCTCTATATATCTCTCTCTCTCTAACTCTCTCTCTCTCTCAAATTAAAACCAAAGGAGTTAGGGTTTTACTGCTTCAGTGCTCTCTTGGATTTTTAAGGACTTTCATATCTTGATTTGAAACTTACTTGTAATCCAACTTAAATCTTCATCTGATTTATTTGTTTCAGTAACAGTAGGGGAAATAGCTAAAGAAGAAGAATGAGAGTTTTGTTTGGAGTGGTTATTATAAATTTGGAGAATATGTCTTCTTCAAGAAGGAAAACTGGTGAATCAATCTTTGATAGTGAGGTTGCACCATCATCTCTTGTTGAGATTGCTCAAATCCTTCGTGTTGCTAATGAAGTTGAAGCGAGTAACCCTAGAGTTGCCAAGTGTCCTTTTTCTTTTTGGGGATTTTTCAGTAGATCTTTTTGTTTTTGTTAGTTGTTGTTACTGATTGGTTTCTTTTATAAGCTTGAAAATCTAATTACCAGTAGAGTTTGATTTGAATGTTGTTAAATGTTGGAAATAATTAGGAAATGGTGGGCTTCATTTGGCTTTATCTACGGTATACACATAGTATTAGGAGAGGCTGTGAAAGAGTAGTGTGTTTCCTTTTTCTCATGTATATTTTTTTTCCTATTTCCATGATGTATATCTGGTGTTGATATATGTAAGTAGTTCAGGAGTGGCTAAGTTTAATAAAAGCATATTTGAGATGATTATGTGGTAAAATAATCGTAATTGAAGTTTGACATGGATGCCGGGTGAAAATATCCATGTAAATCACACTAGTAAATAACAAAACACTAGCACCACCACTCAACAGAAGGGGAGGTGGAGGTTGAAATAACTGCATATGACACATCCTTAAGGCATGGCTCCTAAGTAAGTTCAAGTAAAACCAGAGTGCCCAACTGTGGTCTCTATACACTGACATGCATTCGCGGTACCACCTTAAAAAGCACCTACTTTCCCTTATATCTTGATAGCCGAGATTATAAATAACCTGTGAGGTAAAGCTCTTCTATTATGAAAGTGACCCTTGGCAAGAGATTGATCCGATAAATTCAAGGGAGAGAAAAGCTTAAACTCACAACTGCTATGTGTCACTGCTATCTCATCTCCCTCTTAGTTATGTGTTTAGGTCCTGGTCGGAAGCTACGAACGGTAGCAGTAGCCAGACCCGGCGGCTAGGGCCGGCAGCCAAGCCGGGCGGCAATCGGCGATTGCAAGAAGATTAATTGGCGATTTAAATACGATTAATTGGAGGAGATTAATCGGGTTCTGATTCGGTACATTTCGGAGCAAGATAATTCCATACTCCCGATTCAGCGGAACGCGATGCATTTTAATACCGTGGCCCTGATCACGTGTAGTGCGGCTCAACTTAATTTCACGGCCCTTGGATGATTCCGCCCCATTTCTCTTGCCTTGCGGATATGAACACCCCACTTGGGCTTTGTCTAAATATTTGTTTCGTTGATATCTTCCTCGTCTCACGTCCGAATTGGATGATTTTTGGCTCGATGCGATCGCATGTCAATATCCTACGACATGAAGATAAAATTTTACAATTGGAGAATAATATTTTTCGGGTAAAATCACGACATCAACATATTTGGAGTAAGGCGCTAATCAACCAGTTTTTCGATAACTTCTTCTTCGTGCATCCAAACCGAGTGATTTTCGGCCCGTTGAGATCGTATGTCAATTCCCAACATCGTGAAGGCGAAATTTCAATTTTCGGAGAAAATTAAATTTTTAGAAATTTAAAATAACAGCACGAGAAACCGTCACATTCAATCACCCCCGAAAATACTGCAGTCCAGTGGATCGAACTGCTGCAGTATTTTTCCTCATAACTACTACAGTCAGTTGATCGAACTTATGTAATCCAGTTTCACAGCAACAGCTGCTGGCCAGTTGATCAAACTGCCGCAGTCCTTTGTAATTACTACAGTCCAGATTGGTCGAACTGATGAAGTCCGACTTTCCCCAAAACTTTCTCAATACAGTTTTCCTCACAACTGCTTTAGTCCAGTTTTATGCATCACTGATACAGTACATTTGATCGCAGCTGTTAAAAATTCAGTTCTGTGACAACTGTCTTCAATCCAGTTTGGACTTAACTGGTGCATTCCAGTCCCATATACAAATCAATTTACTAAGTCGAGATGAGACGCTAAGGAAACTATACTAATCATCGTCGCTGGAAAACACCGACATAACCAATGGGAATCCTAATCACTTCGTAAACGAAGTCGCAGTAACATTTTCAATAAGGTAAGTATACAATTTACATATTTTTGCATCTTTACATATAATCATGCATACTTTTGTTCAGCGAGACACCTGAAATGTGGCGAGCATTTTCTCATGAGGAGATGCACACATTCCAATTCTGCGCGCATCTGAAATAGTGGGATTGGCCCCAGCGCGAATTCCATATAGCAGATATTTTTAAATCCCATGCGCGAGCAAAATGCAGCAAGGCAGTGCACCCTTTTGAGAGAATTGAGAAGCATGACAATCATTATCTTCTGGGGGCAAGTTTCTTATCACTTCAACGTGACTGACAATCGCTTGGGGAAGAGATATGTAACACCTCATGGTCTGTGAATAACTCTTTTGGGGCGAGATGTGTAACACTCCATATACTTGGGGGCGAGTTACATAGCACCTAAGCGCAATGCGGAATTAAGCTTCTGAAAATCGAAACTTCAGGTAACCCGAACTTCTTAATCCTCCAATGAATTACAGGATTAAGAGGGGGCGAGCATACACCATAATATTTTTATGCAATTATTACAATCAGTAATGTTAAACTGCCATAGTTATGTTGATTGAATTATTGTACTCCAGTTCAAAAGCAACTGCTGCACTCGGTTGGACGCAACCGATGCAGTCTAGTTTCCTGCGAATTCTGTACTCAGTTGGACGCACCTGATGCAGTCTGGTTGCACTCAGTTGGACGCAAATGATGCTGTCTAGTTTTATTTGCAAGTGTTACACCTAAGTTTATCGAAATGTTTAAGTCCAGTTCCCCAACTAATGATGCAGTCCAACTGATCAAAGTTGCTGCAGTCCAGCTAGGTTTCTATTCCTCTAGCCCAGCTGATCGCAGCTGCTGCAATCATGTTCGCACCTCCTGTAGTTCAGCTGGTCGCAGCTGCTGTAGTGAGGCTCGTCTTTCCTGTAGTCCAGCTGATCGCAGCTTCTGCAGTGTAGCTTTGTTCGTTGCTGCTGCATTCCAACTGATCGTAGCTAATGCAGTCCAGCTATGCTCGTAGTTCCTGCTGTCTAGCTGATCGCAGCTGCTGCAGTGTAGATTTGTTCATTCTTTGTTGCATTCAGATGATCGTGGATGATCACCCGATCTCTATCTGCTCGCATAATTCTGTTGTCCAGTGATCCACCACTGCAGATGTAGCTTTGTTCGTTCTTCTTGCATTCGGTGATCTTGGTGATGCCTCTCAGCTATGCTCGAAGTTCCTTCTATCCGTTGATGCCATTGAATGTAGCTTTGTTAAATTCTTGTTGCATTCGGTACGATAGCGATCACGAGTCCATCTATGCTCGCGATTCCTACTTTCAGCTAATGTGACCAACTGCGGTTCAACTTTGTTCTTTCTGCGCATTCCAGTTGATCTGGTGATCTGATCAATTTGATCCATGATGTTCTTCACAGATGTTGCTCATCGTTTCTGCAATCCAGCTGATCGCGGTTATTGCAGTTCAACTTTGCTCGTCGCAGCTGCAGTCCAGCTGATCGAAGTTGCTACAGTCTAACTCCTATTCGTCGTTCCTGCAGTCCAACTGACCGCAGCTGCTGCAATGTTGCTCGTCGTTGCTACAATCGCTGATCGATTCATTGCGATTGATTTTGCTTGTCGCTGCTGCAGTCCAACTTATCATAATTGTTGCAGTCCAGCTTTATTCGCAACTCCTATGATCCACCCGATCGCAAATTCTTTTGATGCGCTTTTTGTTCGCGACTCCGCATGATCGGTGATCGCAGCAGCTGCATGCCAACTTCATTCAATGCTGTTACCACTAATTTCCAACATCACTCCATCCTAGTATCACGCTTCCGTTTTAGTCTAGTTCATCATTCAGTCCAGTTTTTAAGATACAACAACGATTTATGCCCAATTTCTTCTCGCCAATCTCCCAATCACAATAGCCTCACTTGGGGGCGTCTTGATTGTGATTTCCGCAAAAAACAAGGGAAGTTCACCAATCACTTCAGCATCAATAACCCACACTTGGGGGGCGAGTTTTATCACTGACTAAGGAAAACGGATTTTTCTTAACCCCCAACAAGTTGGAGGTTAAGAGGGGGCAATGTTTGTACCATAAGTAAAAATACCACTTAATGGGCCAAATTGATACTTGAATCATCTTTTGGTCCTCATCCAAGCCCGCTAACCAGTCAACCAAGGCAGTCCACCCGCCTGCACAGACCGATCAATGGTCAAAGTCGGTCAACTATCAAAGTCATCGTCCGGTCAAGAACAATGGTCAAAGTCAACGACCGGTCAACAGTTAAAGTCAACAGCCGGTCAACAGTCAAAGTCAAATGTTGGTCAACTATCGAAGACAGTCGCCCCCCTAGCCAATTTTCGGTCTTGTAGCCAGCAAAGCTGCTAACCAATTCCCAGCCAAAAACTCTTCCGCAGCCAACTGGGTCTCCAACCATCTGCGACCAACCTCCATCGGTCTGTGACCAATTATCATAACAAGCATCCATCCAAACTGCCGTGCTTGATTGACTTGCCAGCATGCAGAATTTATCCAGTGTGTTGTTTCATACATAAATCACCATGAAGACATGTAGCATTAATTAAAGTGATTTGACCATTGAATTCAATGATTTTCATCCATTGAATTCTAGCGATTTAACCATCAAAGATCTGATTCAAGAGTTTCACACATGCAGAATTAATCCCAGCTGTTACATATAGAATTGAATATGGAGGCATGAATGAGCAGTTAATGCAATTTATGTTTATGTTGAAATTAGATATTGAATTGTATAAATAGGGAGGAGCAGAAATCATATGGAGGAGGCGAAGAGGAGAGAAAACATACAATTTAATAGAAATATCAATAAAACATTTCTCCCCAAGGGGATTATCCCGTGGACGTAGGCAAACCATGCCGAACCACGTAAAACCCGTGTCTATCTTTGTCTTCTATTTATCCTTTAATTTGCCTCCTAACCCTAAAAACACACCAAACTATCCATTCAATTGTGTTTCGTGCCCGAAAGTAATTTTGGGTACAAACAGAACGTTAGCGATTGGCCGGCCTCACACTAGAACAAAATTGGGTTTTGTTATCTTGTGCATTCATGCACAAGATAACACCCAATCATTGTATTGGGAATGTGCAAAAATAATTAAAAAATAAAAAATATTGTGTTTACTTGCATTGGAGAATGTAATGCAACAAAATTTACGTGTAATATTCATCAAATTCACAGGTACTATCGAGTGGTCCGGTGATTCTTATGCACTTTCAAGATGCGAATGTGGGGATTCGAATCCTGTAATTGTCAAATAAACTCCAATTTAAAGGAATTTAGATATAATCTAGGAATCACCGTTCAACCAATGAAAAAAAAACGGCACTTACAACATCACATGGTCATATATGGGCATGTCCAACCTTTCATTTTAGTTATCGTATTGAGCCAACTCGTTAATGGGTGTTGCACCAGAAGTCGAGTGATATCGTCATTTTCAACGGGTTATTAGTAATTATTCTTTTTTCTTCGGTCGGCCCCCACTGCTGTAGCAGTAATCTAGTTTTAAATAAAAATGAGTATTTATGTATGATGATCAAAAGTAAGGAAAAGAAATGCATCCTTATACAATGACTTTTTCAATCTTCTTTCTTTTAATTGGTCCAAACCTCAGCCAAGCTTCTTGAAATTAGAGCCAAAACAAAAAGAATTGCATTGTCGACTCGCTGTAATTTACCCAAATTTCACTCAAACGTGGCCCTTATTGGAAGGAATTAGAAGAAAAAATAATTTTTGTTCCTTTGAATTATTACTACATACTCCTTCTGTTTCAAAAGAAAAAAGATAGGCTTACACAGGGGGGAGCTAGAGCAGTGCAAGGGTGTGCACTTGCAACCCCTGCCCAGCTAGCTCCAAAGCCTTTTTTAAGCCTAATTAAAGATATGATGCTATATATAAGCCTAATTTTTGTTATTTTGCACCCCTAAAAAGAATTTTGTACCCAAAGAGAATTTTTGCACCCTAAAGACCCCAACTTGCAAATTCTGGCTCCGCCCCTGGGCTTACGCATGAAACAAGCGTTTATCTTTTTGAAACATAGATAGTATTTTATTTATTTTACTACTGAGGTAAAAACTTCATGCGGTTAAAAATTGCAGGTTCACGTGGCTCATTTGGGATCAGTTTAGGCCTTTAGGCACAATTTAGGGTCACGAGGAAAGTAAGACTACCCTTGCCGCCGGATTGTATCCCTCATGGGCGGGTCTAGCCCTTACGGTTCCGTCATTTATATAAGACGATGAATCAGTGATTCACTGATCCTAATTATAAACTGCTAGGGTTTTACTTTCGGGAGCTTGGAATCTCCGCTATCGCTTCAAATTCGGCGTCTACTAGTTTGAGAAGTAGAGAATGGGGTTTAATGGAGTTTCTTACTTCTCTTAATCTGAACCGGGAAGCACTCTGTGTCCTAATTTGCAAGTGACTAGTTGGTTTGGGTTTCGAGTTCATGATATTAATTTTGGTAGTGGAAGTCCTTGTGCACTAGTTCCGCCCATTACTCCATTTGAAGGAATGGTGATTTTTGTACCTGCGGATGGAAGGGTGGATGTAAAACTTACTCTATTCGCCAAGTAATTATTGATTTTACCCTAGTTTTTGAATTTTTGGTTTTTGGTATCTGATCATCTAACTTGTTTAGTTTGTTCAATGGTTACATCTGGGTGTGATAAAAGTTACACATTTGAGTTCGATAAATTCGCGGAACGTGATATATGCCTAGAATTTGTTAAAAAGATCGTTGGAAAGATACAAGCTACGCAATCAACTGCACCGGATGGCTGATGCCAAAGTGGATTCGGAGAAGTCTGCAACTACTCTGCATGATGAACAATCCGACTAGAAGAAATGGAGCTTCGGATGAAACTGCTTGCTGAGAATAGTGAGTTGCAGAAGCTGCAATTTGTTATTGGTGGTGTTTTGGCTGAATCTGAATTCTGGGCCACAAGAAAGAAATCGCTTTCTGTTGATGTTAGCAAGATGTCTAAACAGCAATTGGGATTCGAGTACCAAATATTATCTTGCGAATAATGCATGGGAAAGTATTCTGGATATACTTCCGAAGGAAACTAAAGAGGAGCTACTGTACTACTGGATATCCATTCAAGAATTATTGAAGCATTTCTGGTCGTCGTATCCTATTACAACAACATACTAAGCTGACTGAAGGATGCCATGGCGGATATCTACCCCAAGCTGCAGAAAATTAAGGAATCTGCACAATCAGATTTTAGGCATCAAGTTTCTCTTTTTTTTTTGATCAATACAACAAAGAATTTTATTAATAGAAGTGTAACAAGAAGAGAAGAGTTACAGACTGAGGAGAAAAGAAGTAGAAGAAAAGGAGAAACAGTGTTGTTCCTCAAACAGACAAGACAGCTGAGAGTAGCTACTGCCTGTTAACAATGAGACCCCAGTTATAATACATAGTTTGGAACGTAATGCCTTTAAACGAAACTAAACAGTAGACGTCAAAGACAAAAAGTAGAGCCTTGATCTTCAAAATCAACTTGTCTTGCGAGAACTCAAAGATCATCAAAAATGCACTTGTTTCTTAGCTTCCAAACTCCCCACACGAAAGCGAATGGTATGACTCCCACAGCGTCCTACCCACTAGAGTTAGTCCATCAGCCCAATGCTCGACGAATAGATCCGTAGCATTACCCCTGAGCACCCAGTCCCTCTGGCACTCTTTCATAAGGACCATCCAAACCGCATGTATCTTTGAGCAATGAACGAAAAGATGATCGATATTTTCTTCACTAGCCTTGCAAAAGATGCATCTGCTCGGCAACTGTCTTCCCTTCTTTTTAAGGTTATCTTGTGTTAGAATGGCTCTATGATGAATTAACCATACAAAGAAAGAAACCTTAGTTGGAACTAACCTTTTCCAGATTTGGTCAGACGGAAAATAGATACCTGTGCTCGTTGCAAGCCCTTGATAACAAGACTTGACCGAAAAAACACCACTAGGTTCCCACCTCCAGAACCTACTATCTTCAGCCTCGCTTAAGGTAACTCCTTCTAGTAGATGCAGCAGGGAAGACGCCTCTTCTATTTCCAGGTCTGTTAGCCTTCTCTTAAAATCCAAATTCCAGCTGACGTCCCCTTCAATGCTTGTAGTGGACAACTCGGTAATACTGCCGCCTTGCTTTCTGGTAACATTATACAGGTTGGGAAACATGTTCATCAGCACCTCATCCCCTATCCATCTATCCCTCCAGAACGCTGTTTTCCTCCCATTGCCCACCTTGTGCCGAATTCCCATCTTGAATTTATCACTTCTGTTGCATATTCCTCTCCACACCCCCATGCCATATGGGCGCTTTGTTTGCTTAGCATCCCACCCGTTGTTGTCACTCCCATGCTTCTCCTCTATAATTCTTCTCCACAGCGCCTCCGGCTCAGTTGAGAATCTCCACAACCACTTGCACAAAAGAGCGTCATTCATAACTGCTTCGAACTTTGATACCCAACCCTCCCTCTTGTCTAGTGTGACAGACTTTGTGCCATGCCACCAGAGCCACTCTGTTCCTGCCATCTATTGTTCCCCAGAGGAAGTTTCTCATTGCCCTTTCAATCTTCTTTGCTACCACCGTAGGAATTGTGAATGCAGACATCAAGTAAACTGCGAGAGAACTCAGCACGCTCTTGATAAGCACCAATCTTCCCCCATATGAGAGGTATCTCCTTTTCCAGCCCGCGAGTCTCTTCTCAACACTTTGAACAACCGAATCCCAAATTTTCTTGCACCTATACTGCGCCCCTGCTGTCATACCCAAATACCTGAACGGCAGATCTTCCAGTGAGCAGCCTAGAAGATCTTCCACCACCTCATCTTGTGTTGTGCAGCCAATGCTGATAGCTGTGCTTTTGGTAAGATTTATGCTTAATCCCGACACTACCTCAAAGCAAGTTAATATTGCCCTAATGGATAATAAGTTCTGCTCGTTGTCCGCGCAAAAGAGGAGAGTGTCATCCGAAATAACAAGTGCGAAATAAAGACGACCCTCCATTGTTACCTTGAAACCCGAAAGAAAACCGTTTTCCTTAGCTTTAGCGATCATCCTACAAAGCCCTTCCATCACCATGGTAAATAAGAAAGGTGACAAGGGGTCTCCTGTCCGAGACCCCTGAACTCCTAAACAAAGTTCCCGGTAACCCGTTTACCAAGATGGAGAAGTGAGCGTGAGAAATACAAGAACGAATCCAGTTCCTCCAAGTGAAACCAAACCCCATCTTCTCCATGACTTTTAGAAGAAAGTTCCAATTCACCTTATCATACGCTTTCTCCACATCCAGCTTAAGTACCCATCCAAACTTCTCTGATTCACCCTACTGTCCATACACTCATTCGCAATTAAGATGTTGTCGGTAATTTGTCGCCCTGCTATATAGGCACTCTGTGTATCCGAGATCAAACCAGGAAGAACTTTTTTCAGTCTCGTTGCCAATGTTTTAGCAATGATTTTGTAGGAGATGTTAATCAAACTTATCGGACGAAAGTCCTTTACCACCTCCACCGAATCCTTCTTTGGTATTAAAGTTATGAACGTGTTGTTGAGTCTCCAATCCAACGATCCCGTTGTTTCAAAATGCTTGACCACCTTCATAAAATCTTCTCCTATTATCTTCCAGTACCTTTCGAAAAACTCTACCGGGTACCCATCAGGGCCTGGTGCCTTGTTTTTCCCCATGTCTTTCACTGTTGCCACAATTTCTTCCTCCAAAATAGGATTTTCCAATGTATCCTTATCTTCCAAAGTGATCGATGAGAACTGAACGTTCTCCAAAAAAGGTCTTTGTGGAGTATTATCTTTGTACAGGGTGGTGTAGAATTTATCAATGTGATCCCTGATGGCAGCACCATCATCTTCTATTTCCTCTTCGATTACCAAACAGCTGATGAAGTTCTGCCTTCTTCTCTGATTAACGCATCTATGAAAGTAACCCGTGTTGTCGTCGCCCTCATCCACCCACTTTTCTTTTGCCTTACTTTTCAGTCTTAGAGCCTCCAGTCTAGCCCACCTTTTGAACTCACTTTTGAGATTGATTCTATCAAGTCTGTCCTCTAGAGTTGCCTCTCGCGCTTCCTCTTTCCGATCGATGGCATGAATGTTTATCAAAAGATCATCCATCTCTTTTTTAGTGCCGCCAAAATGGAGCCAGTTCCAAGTCTTCAAGTCTCCTTTTAGTAATTGCAGTTTCTTCCAGAAGATAAACCGGACTTCACGTAGCCTCGCACCCTTCCCACCATCCTTGATCAAGTCAAAAGAGAGCCGTCTTCCATCCACATTATCTCAAACTTGTAAGGCAAGTGGTTGCTCGACATCCCATGAGTATTGAGCAGCAGAGGGTGATGATCAGACGTCGGTCTAGGTTTCACACTCTGGGTAGTATTTGGAAACCTCTCCTCCCATTTGCTGTTAACTAGCATGCGATCAAGTCTGCAGCACACGGGATCCTCTTGAAAGTTCGACCATGTGTAATGAGCTCCGTACAAAGGAAGATCAAAAAGCTCACAATCCGAGATGAAATTCGAAAACTCAGTCATACCTCTGTTTACCGTAATGTCTCTGTTCTTCTCCTCTACAAAGCGAATTGTATTAAAGTCTCCAACCACGGAAATGACCGGTAAATCCCGGACTCCCAAGACTCCCGCAACTTCTTTCCAAACTCTTCTTCTTTGAACTCTGTCATTTGGAGCGTAAACCCCAGTGATAAACCACTCAGTCCCATCCCTTCTCGACTTGAACATACAAGAGAGTGTATATTGATCTTCTAATGTATCTAAAAGCTCAAATTCATCTTCACACCACATAATGCACAGGCCTCCTGAAGCCCCTTGTGACGGAACGTAATAGTGCTGGATACCATTTCTGTTCCATAATTCTCTGCACAAACTTGTCGAAATAACCTCCTTCTTCGTTTCTTGTAAAACCACGACATTTGGTTTGCTTCTGAGTAAAGCTTCATTGATGATAGCCCTCTTGGTCGCATCCCCTGCCCCCCGAATGTTCCAGTTCACTATGTTCGCATTCATTTGTAACCTTTTCTGCCCTCATTTGCCGCTCTTCTGTCTGTTTTAGAACTGCTTGGAACAAGGTTGCTCATAGTGCAAGCTAACCTATTCGACTCCCTTTGTGCTTTTGTAGCACTAGATGTGGATGGTTCACAGGCTTGATTTCCTGAACCAACATTTTCCCGACTGTTGCTTTCAGTTACTTCTTCTTCCGTGCTCAAGATGAGTAGTCTGACCCCCTCAAGTCCTTCATCTAGTGTTGCCTCGTCTATCTCTCTTCCAGCTTGTATTGTTTTCTTCTTCCTACCAGAACTTCTTTTTTTATTTTCCCCCAATTTTCTTCGAACAATTTCATCAATTTCTTCCTTCTTTTCACCTTGTGGAATACCAAATAGAACCATAACTGATTGTAGAGCACTATTTAATTGATTTTTAGCTGAACGATCTTCCTCACTCTCCGCAGTTCTGTAGTCAGTTTTGAGTGCTTCTTTGTTAAGCATATAAGGTTCTTGAGCTGTATTCACTGGACCCATTTGATTTAGTGGAGAAATCAATAAGGCCTCCCCTTCCGCTTCCGTTTCCACAGCATCTTTGCTTAGGCTAGTGTTTAGTTCCAGTGGTTCACCCTCAATAACAGAGATTGTGCTTTGAGTAGAGTACATAGAGAACCGAAACCCAGAATTAGGCGATTTTAGAATCCCCTTGAAACCCTCACTAAACACCATTTTTTTCCGGTTTTCCATGTTGTAGAAAAGATTATTCTGCGATCCCCCTAAGCCCAATGGTGAAGTTTTTTTATGTGGACTTGTGCCTAGCAAGCCTGGACCCGAGTCTTCTTTCCACCCCCCTGAGCTAGCATGTTGGTTAGTGGTCATTCCAATTCTGATACTTCTTTGATTTTCACCACCCGGAGAGGTTTCATCATTCTCAGTTGTGGCGTCACAGCACATTTGTTTTTTAATGAGTATGGGTGTAGTTTATTCGACATTATCACCTCATTATCTTCACGCGTGTCCCCCCACAATGAATTTAGTAATCGCTGTCTCCTGTGTTGTTCTGTCTCCACCCGTTGGCTTGCACAACTCTCCGATCGAGTAAGATTTTTCCAACCTCTCTCAGGGTGACTCCACCCCTATTCGACATCAAACCTGTTTCCAATAGGGCTGTTAGCTCGAATGGTGTGTAGAAATTCAAACTGGTTGCTCGAATAGCCTCCGACGCTGAATCTGGCCTTCCTCCATTCGATGGAAACGTTCCTCGCATTAAGAATGATTTAGCTACCTGAAACTGATCCTCATCCTGCCGAAGTTCCTTGTTTTTTGCTTTTGCTATTACTTCAGTGCTTGTCTCCTCTTCGTTTCGGAACATTAGCCTTGGTGATTCCTGTATAACCCTATTGTAATCTTCCAACTCAACTAACGTGCACATGATCTTGTCCAAGTTGCTCACAGTATGACCTCAAGCAAGAACTTTGATTTCCTTTCCGTCCAACAACATGGTCATTGTCCGGAACTTTGTCCATTTCTGTTTCAACGCAAATTGTTGCTTAAGTGAGTTTGAAGAATCCAAAGAGTAGCCTTCGATATTGCTCGTAGTCTTCCCCATTTGTTTACAATGCTTCTGAACGATGATTCCTTCCAGAGATCCAACGGTAGTCCTTTAATTCTTACCCACATAATCTTTTGAGAGAAGATGTTTGCTGGTATTTTTGACCATTCCCCCGTCCATTTCTGGAACTTGAGATAGATGTTTTTAATGTTCATTTCGTTAATGCTCAGAATTTGTTGTAGCTGAAAGTCATTCTCAGCTATGAACAATGCATGAGTTCCATCTAGTTGTCTTAGGCTTATGTTCCTTTTCCAGCCCATTTTATCCTTTATCGTCCTCGCCACTAGTTGCCATCCAGGGTTCCATCTTCCCGTTGAGCATATGATTCCAAAGTCTCTTATTTCCTGTACCTCATGTCCTGGATTCCAAGTTGTTGAGAAGTAATGTTTGTCCTGTTTGTTCACCTTCCCTTTTGTCACAGCTGTAGTGTATTTCTTCTCAGCTAGACTGATGGAGATTGTTGTTTGTTGCACCCCTTTGTTGATGTTTTGTTGCTGCGGTTTTGGAAAATCATGTAGCTTTGGTGGAGATTGTATCTTGTTACTCTTCTTTGTCACCACCACTTCCAACTGAGATGCCCAAGTATCCCATCCCCATCTGGCTCGACCCGCCGGAAAGCAAAAACTTTTCTTCTTTCCATTGTTGTTGGAAAAAAGGAATCGAGTAGCCCGGATGAACTCACCTCCTTCATTTGATAGTCTTTCATAGATCCATTTCCCTTCCTGTTCCACGCACTTCACCTGGTCATATAGAGCTACTGCTGTTGCAAAATGGTGCCTCAGAAAACCAATCAAAACATAGATGGATTCAAACGACAATGAAGCTTGCCACGAATATCCCTTCCCTTTTTCCGAGATTTGTATCAGAGAATCGTTGCTTCTAATGCAAGTGAACGATTTTTGTTCAATCTCAAATCTTCTTATCAAGTTAGACATGATGAACACCAGGAAAAAAGCTTGAATGAACCAAGAAAAGGACTAGATGATTCAAACTGAGGAAACCAGATTATGGACAAATGAAAAAAGGAACACACCCCACTAACCAAAGAAACTCAGACCCAAGGGGAAAGATCAAAATTGTTGATCCGTCCTTGGACGCCGGAGAGTATCAGTTAGCACACTCCCAAGAAGTTTCAGACCCAAGGGGAAAGATCAGCCATGTTGATCCGTCCTTGGACGCCGGAAAAGTTCAGGAGGCTGGGTTTATTATCCATCGTTATTCTTAGGAGGAGAGAGGAGAGAGGAAAAAGAGGTTCAACTTTGTTGATGACTTCTAAAGGCTATTTTTCTCGGCATCAAGTTTCTCTCCTAGTTCGACCAATGGTGCAGGCTCTGGACGCTGCATTTACTCATTATGATGCAGATTTGCAGAAGAGATCAACAAGGAGCTGAGTAAGATCAAATGGTTTTGCAGGTTTAGTTTGGGATTTAAAGAATGGGAATTTAGGAGTTTCTTACTTCTCTGAACCAGTGAACCTCACCATCATTGCAAAGTGGTTGAGGTATAAACACACTGCATTTCTGATAATATAGTCTATTTTGTTTACCTGACATAGAATTTGTTGCATATTTTACCCTAGTTTTTGAATATCTTGTTTATTGTATCTGATTTCAACTTGTTTAATTTGTCTTTGTTCTAGAATCTAGTTTTTAAACCAACTGATGTTAAGGTGAACTCAGATCTGTGTGTAGCTGGTCTCTGATGAAACATAAATTCACCTGAATTTTAATAAGGATAGTTGCCATTCGTCTGATTGTTTGCAAATATAGTTTCTTCCTATAGGCAATTATATGTATATACTACTATCTTGGTTGGTCACTATCACTATGTTGATGTTCACACATGCGCTCTTCTATGCTTCACATTAGAGTTTGTAATTGATCCACTATCTTTCTTATGCCCCTGTGATGAATACTTAATCAAAAGCTATGGGTTTGACATCCAAGTGGGGCTTTTATTTGTCATAGTTACTCTGATGGGGCAAGTTAGTTTATAAGGTGTTTTTGTTATGGAAGAGTGACACTCTTCATTCTGTTGACGTGTGTGAGGCTTACACCTTGATAATGCCTTTCAACCTAGAAAAGTGTCGTCTCGTTCCAATTTATGAAATCATATTGTGATTATTCACGTTCTGCCATTATATTGGTGTAATTATGCCCTTCTGATGAAATACTTATCAAAAGCTATGGGTTTGACATCCGAATGAGGCTCTTTTGTCATAGTTACTCTGATGGGGAAAGTTACTATTTAATGTTATGTGTAAGGCTTTTCTTATAAACATGTATGTACTGCTATCTGTCTTCATCAACTTATTGGTTCTTAAACTAACTAGTATCATCTATTGTTGGTTCTGTGATGATAGTGGTGAAAACGATGGCTTGTTGATTGGTTTTTTACAATGCTGTCCTAAATAAAATAAAATTGAATGATACCATGTAGGACATTAGAAATCATCTTAGTTGTTTAAATGCCTCCGGAATCACAAAATCTGGGATTTCTATTTCTATAGTGTTTAAACTTTAAAACTGAAACTGAATGAAAAAGGTTGGTTATTTTATTTTAGGGCTTTTTGATAAAGTACCCTGGTTTTTAACATTACACTAAAAAAATGCCCTCGTTTTTTAAACATTTGTTAAAGTACTTTTCCCTTGACCGTTTTTTTCAAAAAAACGATTAACATCAGTTAGCAACTGTTAATGCTTAGGTGGCGGGGTCAAAATGTCCAAAACGCCCTTCCTCCTTAGTAAAGTTGGATTTTCTTGAATCGTCAACTCCATTTCTTCTTCTGATCCATGAATACTAATCTGATCCAACTGAAATTTATACCACACATTCATCGGTATATCACAGGAATTTTATCAAAATTTCATAGAAAAGTAACGGTTAGAACCTAATTTACCACTGATTCTATAAGTTCATCTCAAACTGAATTTTTACAAGTTCACCTGTAAAACTCAGTTGGTTGGGGTACTTCTCTATCTCATATTCGAGTGAAATTTTTACAGAAACCCCATAGACTAAATGGGTTACTCCCATTAAAATTTCAGGTAATTATACACTGTACAACATCTATTTTCATAGGTTTCTATCTCTGCACAGTGATCTGAAATTTGTAGCAATGTACTCTGGACCTGGATGGTTTCATCACATATCCAACTCCGATCGTACTAAAAATTTAACAGAGATCGCATAATACTGTAACAAACAACATATATGAAAATTACGGAGATCCAATGGTTTGATTTAATACTAAGATACAAACAACAGCTATGGTTTTTGGTGCCAACTTTCTTTTAGTCTTAGATTTAGTGTAGGGGTTTATGGTAATTTTACCCATTTTCTTGACTAAGTAAACGACCGTGGACTCAATATGTGGGGTCAAACCGTGATAATAGACGGCAAGGGCAGTTTAACAAATTTTTAAAAATCGGGGGTATTTTTTTAGTGTAATGTTAAAAATCAGGGTACTTTATCAAAATTTCCTTTATTTTATTGACGGATGTGTGACTAGAAACATCATCTAGTTGGCATATGAAGACCATCCACCACATTGGTATTAAATTTTCCCTGCATCCGTTTTAAAATGTTATCATTACCAATATCATCTGAAATATTTTTGTCCACACTGTTCCTAACGCTTAGAAATCAGTCTCAAAATAGATGTTGCGGAGTTTCCTGATGCATTACCACATAAAGGACACCTGGAACACCTTTTTAGTATTAAAACAGGATCTTGACTGGTGCATAAAATTTTGAATTAAGGGTGGGTTTGGATGTAGAACTTTAAAGATGGGATTCATGGGTCCAGGGGATTTGGTGGAATTATGTTTCCCTCGCTACATTTGGTTGCCCAAATCCCTGGAATTACGTTTCCGACGGGATTCACTTTTCCAGCAAATCCTCTATATGGAGTCCGACCCCTCCCCCCAAAGATTTGCTGGAAACTTATCAGGGGATTTATGGACCCACCTTTTTTTTGTCCAAATCCTATATATATACAATTTCTAGCTTCTTAGGGAAATGCCAAACAATACATGGACTTTAACACAAGAAAATTTTATGAATCCCATTAATCTACCAAACATACGAGGGATTTACATGAATCCCCGAATTTGTAATCCCGTGGGATAACAAATTCCTGGAAATTGTAAATTCTGCAACCAAACCCACCATAAGAGAGATTGAAAATTGTCATGACCACTCTTATTTTTTTCAACCATGATTTATGGCACCCATATTTTGTGCACCCAACATTAGGTGTCATCCACGTTTGCATCCAACTCATCACCCCTATCCTTATCCATTGTTTTTTTTTCTTATTATCAAAAGCCTAAACGAAAATCAAATAAATTTTAGGAATCTTTTCATTATGACATGAAAACCAAAGCATGAAAACATCATCATATGATCAGATTTGATTTTTAATAATACATCAAACCCTTTAAAGGTTGTTCTTTCAAATGCAATGGAAGACTCCTTATTGATTTGGGTATTGTAAAGAAAATTGAATGCAGGTTTTTTTTTTTTTTTTTTGGCTCGGTCATACATAATCATGATGAAGAATCAACACTTTGCGGTTTCTTTTCGGATGTAAGAGACGGATTTATTTTAGGTTTAATTTTCTTTTTGAGTTTGAATGGTTCAAAATGAAAACTAAATTTAAGGAAAATGAGTTACGGATATCAAATTCCAAAGACACTTTACAAGATGAGATAAGTGATTAAGTTTTACTTGGTTAATAGTTATTAGTTTATCTCATCGTGATCTGATTAATCATTTTAAAAGATGAAAAACCACGAGATAGATTGGTTTTTAATCCAAATGTCTAAATGTCATTTTCGGATTTTTATTTATATACTGAGCTTACAAAAATAGGACAGAAAGCACGGACTTCTGATTGATGTCTTTTACTTATATGATCATGTCATTGTCAAGATAAAAGGCTTAACCTTGATAATGCCTTTTGATGTAGAAAGTATCAGTTTGTTGCAATTTATTAAGGTGAACTCAAATTTATATGTAGTTGGTCTCTACACTCATGAGATATTATAAGTACAACTAAGTTTGTTATGTTGAATCAACCTTCACCAATTCCACCAATCACTCCTCCAATTACACCATCAACCTTTACCTAACATGGACTTCCTTGTTTTCTACACCTACTCCACCAACCTTTACCTAACATCACTACAGGAAAATATACATCTACAACTGGAGTTCTGCAACCTTTTCCTAAAAGTCGTAGAACATTTCATGTTTTACAACTTTTTTCAAAGGAAGAGTTGTAGAATGGCATCACTACCCACCCCTAGAACCAAAGGGTTGCAACAAGAGAAAGAACGACAACCCTTTAAAGAAAAGAGTTGGCATCAACCATCCTTACATTTCACAAGTTTGGGGTTTTTGTGTTATTTTTGTATGAAAATGTACAACAACCTTTATAATACACTACGGGAAAAATCATCATTTACAACACTGTATTAGGGTTGTAGTACCCCTACTACAACGCTTTTTTGTGTATTGTGTAGGTGGGGTATTGTAGAAAGTCCAAGCTTTTCTACAATACTTGACTAAGTGTTGTAAAGGGTGATGGGATTCATGGTTCGACAATATTTTGCCAAAGTTGTGATTCTCTTTCAAAAATTTTTGAAAGCCTAACACAACCCTTGCTTGTTGTTGCAGGATTATCTTGGACAACACAAGATGTGTATCGTAAAGATATGTAACACAACACTTGTATAAGTTGAAGGTCTATCTTAGACAACCTAGGATGTGTATTGTAGAAATATGTAACAACTCTTATTACTATTATGAATAAGATTTGCACAACACCGGTTAGGGTTGTAGAACTATGTTGGACAACACCTAATTATGTTGTAAATGCATTATTTCACAACCTTTGGTTTGTGTAGTTCAAATATGGAATACAACTCTTATTAGAAGTTGTGTTCATATCACTATTTTGAAAAAAAAATTATAGCTGAAACCAAATTGCCGTAAGTATTTCACATTCACATTAGCCTACTAGTATAACACATTTACATTCATTCAAATGACCATTTATTATTTATTTAAAAATTAGTATTCATTGTACAATTCATAACTTAATTCATCAGCTAGACACTTAACTTTAGAAAAAATATCCAAGTCTACAAGTCCTAGCTAATAGGTTCCAATGTTTCTTAGATACAAGTGTAAAGCAAACCAGCAAATCCTAAATCTCCACAACTTGTAGTCTACTTTTTTCCCATATTGGATAGATGCAGTTGGATTCAGATTATATTATCTGAGCAATCATCATTACCAGCGACTTCATATTTCCTTGGTACTTCCTGCAAATAAACAATGATAGTTTAGATCTCGAGCATTCAAAAAATAATACAAACAATAAGTAAAACAGAGTTAAAACTCTGTCCAGAAAACTCCTCCCCAACCTAAAAGCCTAAGAGACACACTGTTTGGATTGCTATGCAACAAAGGCCCTAATTGTCTATTTATAAGCTTTTTCTACTTGATGAGTTGTCTGGTATTCTGTACAAAATTTATCATTTTACCATAAAGTAAAACTAGTCAACCTGATTCGTTAAAACTAGTAATTAGTTGATAAGAAAAATGCATCAATAAATTAAAATTTAAGAGTAAAAGTTTAAAGGTGTGTGAAAAAATGAGTTACATCATGACCTCCACTAACCATTTTTCTTAATCATCAAGTGGAAAAGTGCTGGTCCTATCGGGTGTTTCTTTGGATTATGTTTATGCTATAGTTAATGAATGTAGTAAGTACGAGCGTCAGAAGAAGAAAGACTAAAAATATGAGACTGAATAAATCACAATCTGGGAAAATACGATTTGTTTATTTGCAATAAAATAATCGTGATTATTAATTGAATTGTTGTGGGATTGATTCCACCCCTAATCACTAAGTTAGATATATCAGTGGTTGGTATTATAATGGATATCATATTCAAATGAAGAAGAACAAAAGAAATAGATATATATGCATATGACAAAGTAAACAGTGTAACTAGCTAGTGATGTCCATTGGTTCTATTATTGTCTATCATTTCAACTAGTCATTAACAATCGGAATTTGAGCATATTGTTGTCCACTCAAAAAACATTCTAAGATAGTACAATAATAAGATGCATAACAAAACTTTCAGATCAAAATAACATTGGAGCCAAGTTTGGATAAGTAGATGTAAGTAGTTACCTACGGGCGGGATATCCAGACATTTTAGAACACTTAATCAGTCCTACGTGCGGTAATGTGAAATACTTTATGGAACCGCTGGTAGAAGTGGATTGCAGGATGCACTCATTATACTCTCGAACATATTTTCATCAGATCTGTCATCTCCAATGCACATGACGTAATCTGGTGGATTCCTACTACTGACCATGCTTGAGAAAAGCTTTTCTACAACCAAACCATTACTTACTCCCTGCAGGTATATTAACCAAACTTTCTCAGCTCCCAATGCAAAAGTATGGATAATGCAAACAAGAGATAAGAGTTATATTACCTGTGGTTTAACTTTAACAACATACTGACCCCTCTTGACTTCTACTGGTTCACTTGCCAGAATATTTTCTAAATGATCGAGCAGCTCCTTGACCCATCTGTCCTCTCTGTATATAATTGCATCACAGGCTCTGCCATCCTTTTCCAATCAACGTCGGCAAGTAATGTACTAGATACCCACTCTGAAATCTTATTCCATCTGCAACAAGTAAAGAAAATTTATCTCCCCTAAATCATTCAAATATCAAGCACACCAAGTCATGTAATAACGAAAATTAAGCATATTATAAAATACATAGACACCTTATAGATGGTGAGAAACCTATGAACTCAGAAACGACAAGAATGCTTGTACAAGGTGAACCTTTCTTCATATCCCTTAGAGAAACATACAGCGAACATAGGACTCTTCGATCAGCAAACAACACTACGAGATTCACTAGTCTATTGTTCTACAAGCAACTTTTTCAAGCAAGTACTCAGTATTGTAAATTATTTAGTAGTCAAAATGAAACCATAAACCAAATAACATGAAAATACACATCATTCCAAATTGCCAATCAACAATCTGGCTAATAGTATCATGACTTCTTTAACATTCCACGTGAGTGAGATACCAAAAATGAAGTCCAAAATTAAACAAAAGACAACTTTATATAAAACAGGGGAAACACGGTTTCCAATTAGAGTGTATACTCAGTACATTCAAATGAAATGCATTAATACTATTAAAATTTTTAGGGATGCTACACGTACCGGGGGAAAACTCCCCCAAAACCGAGCCCTCACAGTTTGTGGGCCCCGGGGGGAGTTAACAGGGGGGGGTATAAAAGATGTGGGACCCACCACTTTTTTAACCCACCCCGGTTTCGCCTCTGTTTTTCCCTCGGTACGTCTCTCTTTTTTGTAAACTTTTAAAGTTGAACAGTTAAATATATTACATATTTAAAGATTAGAATGTCTAGAGTTGGGCCTATTTTAGATTTGATGACCAACACCATCCCCTAAATTGGCAACGTACTAAAACGTGTCATCCAGATGTCCACCACAGTGTTAACAAATCATACCTCCCTCGTAGGAAAAAATAATTGATAAAGGAGAGTACTAAGGGGATGTTCCATTTGTATTCAAAACAATATTACTCCTATACCGATGAGAAGTCAGTTTAGATACAATTAACCAAAGAATACAAAAATGCCTGACTAATTATTTACTAATCCAGTAACACCTTAGATAGTCACCTAGCAATCAATAATTTCGAAACAAATTGCAATTTTTAGTTCAATTCACTCCGAGATCTCAAACATCAAATTGGAAAATTTAAAACAAAATGAAAACAAGATCAAGAGAGAGTGAGAGATGTTACTGTTTTGGCGATGATGGCACCCCAACCTTCATCAAAATCTCTCTTCAGGACTGTAGGAACCATTGAGTACCTGTAACATCATAAGCGGGTTGCTGCTGTTGAGGATTTGGTGGTGCCGTGGTGGTGGTGGTGGTAATGGGTTATTAAGATTATGATTCATCAAATGCCAAATGCCTTGAGTTCTGTCCATTCAACACCATCAACAGCATTCGATTCACTACCACCAATCTCCTGCAACTGACCCATGACAATCAACATGAAAACCAATTTGAACATTAGATCAATCTTAACACCATCAACAACATCACTGCCTCAATCTCATTGCAGCACCAACAACTCAATCTTCTCTTTTTCTGTGTATTCTTCAAATGCAACACAAACCCATTGTTTACAGACCTGATTAATATCCTTATTCACTGCAATACACAGGTAATTTGAATCATCACTGCAATACACAGGTAATATCCTTATTCACTGCAATACACAGGTAATAATCTTCTTCACTGCAATACACAGGTAATTTGAATCATCCTTATTATCATCTCAACATCAAATTCATCTCCATACCTCCATCTCTTCTAATTTGTAGTTCAAGAACAAACAAATCACCATGCAATGCGTCTCCTTTCTCAGGGTGATCAAATTCAGACAAGGGCATCAGTATAGATTGCAGCTTGACTTTACCCCCTCTTCTATTCTATAACAATCAGTAGTAAAACAACATCCTTAATTAGAAAAATCGAACCCAAATACAGATTAATCAACCAAAATCATTTCAACACAAGCAATTAATAAAACACCTGATATTCCCTAAGTAGCTCAGCATGTTCCCTTTCCTCTACACTAGCTTCCTTAAAGAACCTAAAATATCCAATCAATATAAAATTAAAACAACAAAATCACAAAAATCAAAATTCAGAAAGGGATTTAGATAGTAAATTACTTAGCAAATCCTCTGAGAGAAACATTATCCCGGTCGAAGTACACGTACAAAGCGTGATACACATACGATACATTGTATTCCACACTGAATCAAAATCAATCAATCCAATTTAGCATCAAAATAAAAATTCAAATCGAAGATTTACTGAAAAACAAAACAAAAATATTAATGAAATTAGGTCAGAAAGAGAGGTAATTACTTGATTTGTTCATCAATGGCAGCTTCACAATCATCTGTAAACTTATGACGAGCAATAGATTGTTGAGGAAGATCTGGTACTAATTGAAGTTCTTTCTTCACTTCTTCAAATGGTTCAAAAACAACACCGGTCACCGGTCTACGATTATTCGATTCACTTTTCGATATACTCATCACAAATCCATCAGTTCTTCTCTGTGATGAAAAACTCACTGAGGAAGACGAGGAAGGGAATTGATTCACATTATCAACTGCAGATGTTGATAGTGAAATTGCGTCCGTCGATGAAGATGCTCTCAGAAGCATGGTGGCAGCTGTAGTTGTTGTGCTGGTGGATGCGGTGGTGCTCTGGTGGTGGTGGTGGTGGTGAGAGTGGATTATAGACCCATCACGATTCGATCTCATAAGAACCCTAATCTATCCAAAGATTCAATTGTTCATCATCTTCTCAGCTCAGATATTTTTTATCTTCTGAATCTGAACCTTTGTTCATCTCCAACAATTTTTTTAACAGATTCCAAAAATTGAAGGTCTCAACCTGTAAGAACACCTCCTACAGAACCTAACCCTTCAATTCCTATTTGATGCAGCATAACCTTCACCTGATTTTTGTCAGAGACAAATTCTGATTTTTGAAACACTAATTTTTCATTTATCTACTAAATCCCTGATTTCTTAATCTCTCCGTCTCTCTTTGTACAAGACAATCAAATATGAATACTCATTAGAACTCTGCAGATCCATATGAAAGAAGTAAATATCAAGAACACGAATTAGATCTGCAGAAGAAAAAAAGAAGAGAGGGAGGCGGAGGCGGAGGCGTAGAAAGAAAAGAGAAATGAAGAAGAAATTAGGGAATAGTAGCTAGATGTATGGGTAAGAGTGTGGTGATCCACATGATGTTGATTTACAGCCGTTAGATTAACATTTGGACAATCCCATTGGTTTAAATACAGCATACGGATTGAGAAGAAAACACAAAATTTGGTAAACCAAACAAGACTGCCGACCGTTAGATTGGCTTGTAATCCGCATGATTTGATTTCCTAAATTTTGGTTCGTTGGATTAAACATAATTACAATAAAACCACCATTATAAGCATAAACATAATTACAATAAAACCATTAGGCTTCAAATGTGACTATGAACTATGAACCGTAACGGTCCGAAGTGGGTTCGACTTACAAATTAACAGGAGTGGAATACAATAAGTTGGAAATTTCGTAAGAATGAATCCAACCATTATAGGCATAAACTCTAAATTCTAGTGACTTAATTAGAAATAATTAGACCATTTACAGGTAAGATTCCATTCCGAGATCGAAACCTGGCCTTGAATGGATCACATAAGCCAGAAATTGGTAAGAACGATGAATCAATTTATTTACATGTATGATTCTGTCGGAATATTCTCTGAAACCTTAAACAAAACCTCTTCTTGCAAATTCGAGGTATAACCTTGCTCCGAGATCAAGATATGGATGTGGGTGGACCACTATTAGCCGGAAATTTGGTTCGTTAGACCTGGGTTTCTCATTCGGATGAACTGAAGATGAAATTTATCATTTTTGAACATCACATGTTCAAAGATTACTAGAGTTGGACCTGAGTTTCTCATTTGGATGAACTGAAAATGAAATTTATCATATTTGAACATCACAGTTCGAAGATTACTAGAATTCGACCTTGGTTTCTCATTCAGATGAATTGAAGATGAAATTTATCAGATTTGAACATCCGGGTTCAAAGATTACTATATTTCTGAGTTTCTCATTCGTATGAATTCAAAGATTTGAACATCACATGTTCGAAGATTACTAGAGTTCGAACTGAGTTTCTCATTCGGATGAACTGAAGATGAAATTTATCAGATTTGAACATTACAGGTTCAAAGATTACTTGATATCGATATGAGTTTCTCATTCGTATGAACTGAAGATGAAATTTATCAGATTTGAACATCACAGGTCCAAAGATTACTAGAGTTGGACCTGAGTTTCTCATTCGGATGAACTGATGATGAAATTTATCAGATTTTAACATCACATGTTTAAAGATTACTACATTTCGATATGAGTCATTCGGGTGAATTGAAGATGAAATTTATCAGAAAATGATATATCATCGAAAATGATAAATATGAAGCTCAATGTTGATTCCAACTTCAAATGTGGTATAACGACAAGCTAACTATGAACCAAGAGGCTTCAGATTTCAAACTTAGCAGGATATATCATCGAAAACGATAAATATGAAGCTCAGTGTTGATTCCAACTTCAAATATGGTATAACGACTCCGAGATCGAAACTTGTCCGCTAGTTGACTACTGCAAGTCGGAAACTTCGTCAGAACGATGAATCCATTCATTTACTGGTAAGATTCCTTCAGATTATTCTTCAAAACCTTAAACAAACCCTATTCTGGAATATTGTATGCATACCTTGGCTCCGAGATCGAAACCTGGCCGTGAGAGGACTACTATAAGTCGGAAACTTGGTAAGAACGATGAATTCATCTATTTAGATGTAAGATTCCTTCGGAATATTCTATGAAACCCTAAACAAACCCTATTTTTGCATATTGTATGCATACCAGGCTCCGAGATCTAAACCTGGCCGGGAGTGGACTACTCTAAGTCGAAACTTGGTAAGAACGATTTAATCCATCCATTGAAGGTTCAAAATTAGCCACACTTTTGAGACCATATTAGAATCACTTATCAATTTCTCGAGACACAAATTAGATTGGGATGCACTTGTCTAAACCAAATAGTAGGTTTTGGATAATAATTTTGGTCTAATTTATAATCTGAATCCATCTTTAACACGAGATCGAAGAAATAGAAGTGAGTGCTCAAAATCGGCAGATTTGAGTTCCTCGTCGGTTTTTGAGACACGGATCTGATTTTCTTATAAGCTTCGCAATTTCGTTGGATAACAACACACAAACTTGTGTCTTGAAAACATTATCAGATTGAGATGCAATTGTCTAACCAAATAGTAGGTTTCGGATAACAAGGCTGGTCTAAATTATAATCGGAATCCATCTTTAATGGGTAACATTCCTTCTAATATTCTACTAAACCTTAATCAAACCCTATTTCAAGATATTGTATGCATACCAGGCTACGAGATCGAAACCAGGCCGCGAGTTGACTAATCTAAGTCAGAAACTTGGTAAGAACGACGAATCCATCTAATTACAGGTAAGATTCCTTCGGAATATTCTATGAATCCTTAAATAAACCCTATTTTTGCATATTATATTCAAACCAGGCTACGAGATCAAAACATGGCCGCGAGTTGACTACTCTAAGTCAGAAACTTGGTTAGAATGACGAATCCATCCATTTACAGGTAAGATTGCTCCGAAATATTCTACTAAACCTTAAACAACCCTATTCTACTAAAACTTAAGATTCCTTAGATTTGAACATCACAGGTTCAAATATTACTAGATTTGGACCTGATTTTCTCATTCGGGTGAATTGAAGATGAAATTTATCAGATTTGAACATCCCGGGTTCAAAGATTACTAGAGTTGGACCTGAGTTTCTCATTCGGATGAACTGAAGATGAAACCATCACTGGTTCAAACATTACTAGAGTTGGACCGAAGTTTCTCATTCGGATGAACTGAAGATGAAATTTATCAGATTTGAACATCACAGGTTCAAATATTTAAACAAATCCTATTCTGGCATATTGTATGCAAACCCTGGCTCCGAGATCAAAACCTGGCCGTCAATGGACTACTATAAGTCGGAAACTTCGTAAGAACGATGAATCCATCCATTTACAGGTAAGATTTCTTCGGATTACTCTACGAAACCTTAAACAAACCCTATTTCTGCATATTGTATGCATACCAGTTACTACGGATCGAAACTTGCCCTCGAGTTGACTACTCTATGTCGAAACTTGGTAAGAACGATGAATCCATCCATTTGCTGTGTAAGATTCCTTCGGATTACTCTATGAAACCTTAAACAAACCCTATTTCTGCATGTTGTATGCAAACTAGGCTCTGAGATCGAAACCTGACCGTGAGTGGACTACTCTAAGTCAGAAACTTGGTAAGAACGACGAATCCATCCATTTACAGGTAAGATTCCTCAAGAATATTCTACGAAACCTTAAACAAACCATATTTCTGCATATTATACGCATACCAGGATCCGAGATCGAAACCTGGCCGTGAGTGTCAGAAACTTGGTAAGAACGATTTAATCCATCCATTTACAGGTAAGATTCCTCCGGAATATTCTAATAAACCTTAAACAAACCCTATTTCTGCATGTTGTACGCATATCAGGCTTCGAGATCGAAACATGGCCGTGAGTGGACTACTCTAAGTCAGAAACTTGGTAAGAACTACGAACCCATCCCTTTACAGGTAAGATTCCTCCGGAATATTCTACGAAACCTTAAACAAACCTGAACTCCTCCGAAATTTATCAGATTTGAACATCACAGGTCCAAAGATTACTAGAGTTGGACCGGAGTTTCTCATTCGGATGAATTGAAAATGAAATTTATCAGATTTGAAATTCACAGGTTCAAAGATTACTAGAGTTCGACCTGAGTTTCTCATTCGGATGAACTGAAGATGAAATTTATCAGATTTGAACATCACATCTTCAAAGATGACTAGATTTCGATCCGAGTTTCTCATTAGGGTGAATTGAAGATGAAATTTATCAGATTTGAACATCCCAAAGTTCAAAGATTACTAGAATTGGACACGAAGTTTCTCATTCAATCAAGATGGAATTTATCAGATTTGAACATCACAGGTTCAAAGATTACTAGAGTAGGACCTGAGTTTCTCTTTCAGATGAACTGGAGATGAAATTTATCAGATTTGAACATCACTGTGAAAATGACCATATTACCCTTTGTGAAAATAAATGCAATAAATATTATCGAAACTTTAATAATGACCAGACTACCCTTATCAGAATTAAGTAATGTGAATATTACAGACTTTGAAAATGACCATATTACCCTTGATGGAAATAAGTGCAATAAATATTATGGAGACCGTGAAAATGACCAGACTACCCTTATCGAAAATAGGTAAAGAAAATATTACAGACTATGAAAATGACCATATTACCCTTATTGGAAATAAGTGCAATAAATATTATGGAGACTGTGAAAATGCCCAGACTACCCTTATCGGAAATAAGTAAAGAAAATATTACAGACTGTGAAAATGACCATATTACCCTTTGTGAAAATAAATGCAATAAATATTATCGAATCTTTAATAATGACCAGACTACCCTTATCAGAATTAAGTAATGTAAATATTACAGACTTTGAAAATGACCATATTACCCTTGATGGAAATAAGTGCAATAAATATTATGGAGACCGTGAAAATGACCAGACTACCTTTATTGGAAATAGGTAAAGCAAATATTACAAAATGTGAAAATGACCATATTACCCTTAATGGAAATAAGTGGAATAAAAATTATGGTGACTGTGAAAAATGACCAGACTACCCTTATTTAAATAAGTAAAGAAAATATTACAGATGTGAAAATGACCATATTACCCTTTGTGAAAATAAATGCAATAAATATTATCGAAACTTTAATAATGACCAGACTACCCTTAAATAATTAAGTAATGTGAATATTACAGACTTTGAAAATGACCATATTACCCTTGATGGAAATAAGTGCAATAAATATTATGGAGACCGTGAAAATGACCAGACTACCCTTATCGAAAATAGGTAAAGAAAATATTACAGACTGTGAAAATGACCATATTACCCTTATTGGAAATAAGTGCAATAAATATTATGGAGACTGTGAAAATGACCAGACTACCCTTATCGGAAATAAGTAAAGAAAATATTACAGACTGTGAAAATGACCATATATTACCCTTTGTGAAAATAAATGCAATAAATATTATCGAAACTTTAATAATGACCAGACTACCCTTATTAGAATTAAGTAATGTAAATATTACAGACTTTGAAAATGACCATATTACCCTTGATGGAAATAAGTGCAATAAATATTATGGAGACCGTGAAAATGACCAGACTACCTTTATTGGAAATAGGTAAAGCAAATATTACAAAATGTGAAAATGACCATATTACCCTTAATGGAAATAAGTGCAATAAAAATTATGGTGACTGTGAAAAATGACCAGACTACCCTTATCGGAAATAAGTAAAGAAAATATTACAGACTGTGAAAATGACCATATTACCCTTTGTGAAAATAAATGCAATAAATATTATCGAAACTTTAATAATGACCAGACTACCCTTATCAGAATTAAGTAATGTGAATATTACAGACTTTGAAAATGAGCATATTACCCTTGATGGAAATAAGTGCAATAAATATTATGGAGACCGTGAAAATGACCAGACTACCCTTATCGAAAATAGGTAAAGAAAATATTACAGACTATGAAAATGACCATATTACCCTTATTGGAAATAAGTGCAATAAATATTATGGAGACTGTGAAAATGACTAGACTACCCTTATCGGAAATAAGTAAAGAAAATATTACAGACTGTGAAAATGACCATATTACCCTTTGTGAAAATAAATGCAATAAATATTATCGAAACTTTAATAATGACCAGACTACCCTTATCAGAATTAAGTAATGTAAATATTACAGACTTTAAAAATGACCATATTACCCTTGATGGAAATAAGTGCAATAAATATTATGGAGACCGTGAAAATGACCAGACTACCTTTATTGGAAATAGGTAAAGCAAATATTACAAAATGTGAAAATGACCATATTACCCTTAATGGAAATAAGTGCAATAAAAATTATGGTGACTGTGAAGAATGACAAGACTACCCTTATCGGAAATAGGTAAAGAAAATATTACAGAATGTGAAAATGACGATATTACCCTTAATGGAAATAAGTGCAATAAATATTATGGAGACTGTGAAAATGACCAGACTACGTACCTTATCGGAAATAAATAAAGAAAATATTAGAGACTATGAAAATGACCATATTACCCTTAGTGAAAATAAGTGCAATAAATATTATCGAAACTTTAATAATGACCAGACTACCGTTATCAGAAATAAGTAATATAAATATTACACTTTGAAAATGACCATATTACCCTTGATGGAAATAAGTGCAATAAATATTATGGAGATTTGAAAATGACTAGACTACCCTTATTGGAAATAAGTAAAGTAAATATTATAAAATATGAAAAATGACTATATTACCCTAATGTAAATAAGTCCAATAAATATTATGGAGACTGTGAAAAATGACAAGACTACCCTTATCGGAAATAGGTAAAGTAAATATTTCAGAATGTGAAAATGACCATATTATCCTTGATCGAAATAAGTGCAATAAACATTATGGAGACTGTGAAAATGACCAGACTACCCTAATTGGAAATAAGTAATTTTCAGAGAAGGCTTCGCGTTGTTTGCGGCTCAGTCACTTGAGCATTACTTTTTGAGCATTATATTTTGTTTTACAACACTTATGAAGGGTTGTCATAAAGTTAGTGTATAATTAGTGTATTAAAGAACCACAAACTTAACAGAACATGTTATAGTGTAGGATGGTTAGTGGTGTAGACTTCCACGCTTGAGGCTCAGGATCGAACCCCCTAACCTTATTTTTTCTAACATTATATATTTTTACTTCAACAACACTTATAAGTGTTGTTGTAGCTTTCTATTTAAAAAAATAATAAATATCAAAACTTGTGAACTGAAAGGGTGGTTGATGAGTTAGACTTCCATGCAGTAGGTTCATGTTCGAATCTCCCATCTAACATATTTTTCAGTATCATATTTTTGTGTACTTCAACAACACTTATAAGTGTTGTGATAGGCTAAGTTACTACATATATGGAACAACGTTGTTATAGCTAAATGTTGTCACAACTGTTTTGCTTAAGGAGTTGTCGTTTGTTTTCCTAGCGCAACCCCTTGTTTCCTAAGGGTTGGCAGTGATGATATACGACAACTCTTCCTTTGAAACCAGTTGTAAAATATAGGACTTTCTACAATACTTAGCGAAGCGTTGTAAATCTCTAGTTGTAGATGTATATTTTTCCTGTAGTGATAGTTGTTGAAGACAACCAAAATATGAAAATAAAAATTAGTGTTAAGGGGATTCGAACATGAACCTACTATGCGTTAGTTTCACCCATCAACCATGCCTACACTATCACAATTCTGTAAGGTTTGTGGTTTTTTTTTATACTAACTTCATGTCAACCTTTGACGACCTTTATAAGAGTTGTAATAACAAAATATGATGTTCAAAAATAAGGCTCAGTCACCTGAGACGCAAAAATCGCGAAGCCAAACATTCACAGACATTCTACAATGACAATACACTTATGTTAAATTTTTCTAACGGATGGTTAAACTTTTTCACTTCTGCTAATTTTTTTTCACTTCTGCAAAATTTTATACCAAAATTTTCCGAGCCAGGTTCAGTATCAAAGTCTAGTATGTGTTAGTACAAGTCATCAACCATCCTTCCGGATTCGCAATATTGGTCGTTTTGTGCTTCTTTTTTCCATCACTAGTCAAAATTTCCTACTTTTGCTAAATTTTTCTCACTTCTGCAAAAAGGTTCTCACTTAAGCTAAATTTTATTCACTTCTGCAAAAAAATTCCTACTTTTGCAAAAAATTTCTCACTTCTGCAAAAAATTTCTCACTTCGCTAAATTTTTCTCACTTCTGCTAAAAAAATTTGTCATCATGATTGACAACCTTTATAAGAGTTGTCGTAGAGGTACAAACACTTCTGCTAAATTTTATTCACTCTGCTAAAAAAAATTCTCACTTCTGCTAAATTTTTCCCACTTCTGCTAAAAAAAATTGTCATCAATATTCACAACCTTTATAAGAGTTGTCGTAGAGGTATAAACACTTCTGCTAAATTTTTCTGACTTCCGCTAAATTTTATCCACTTCTGCAAAAAAAATCTCTCTTCTGCTAAATTTTTCTCACTTCTGATAAAAATTATTTTGGTCTCTGATTCTGCTAATTTTTTCTCACTTCTGCCAAAAATTATTTTCTATAACACATTCTAGAAATTTAGGCGTTTCGAGATTGGTTATAAATATCCAAAAGATGTTTTTTTTTTAAGGTTTTAGAGAATATTCCGAAGGAATCTTACCTGTAAATGGATGGATTCATCGTTCTTACGAAGTTTCCGACTTATAGTAGTCCACTTACGGCCAAGTTTCGATCTCGGAGCAAGGGTATGCATACAATATGCCATAATAGGGTTTGTTTAAGGTTTTGGGGAATATTCCGAAGGAATCTTACCTTTAAATGGATGCATTCATCGTTCTTACCAAGTTTCCAACTTATAGTAGTCCACTCATGGACAAGTTTCGATCTCGGAGCGAGGGTATGAATACAATATGCCAGAATAGGGTTTGTTTAAGGTTTCGGGGAATATTCCGAAGGAATATTATCCGTAAATGGATGGATCCATCGTTCTTACCAAGTTTCCGACTTATAGTAGTCCACTCACGGCCAGGTTTCGATCTCGGAGCCAGGGTACGTATACAATATGCCAGAATAGGGTTTTTTTAAGGTTTTGGGGAATATTTCGAAGGAATCTTACCTGTAAATGGATGGATTCATCGTTCTTACCAAGTTTTCGACTTATAGTAGTCCAATCCTGGCCAAGTTTCGATCTCGGAGCCAACGTATGCACACAATATGCCAGAATAGGGTTTGTTTAAGGTTTCGGGGAATATTCTGAAGGAATTTTACCTGTAAATGGATGGATTCATCGTTCTTACCAAGTTTCCGACTTATAGTAATCCACTCACGGCCATATTTCGATCTCGGAGCCAGGGTATGCATACAATATGCCTGAATAGGGTTTGTTTAAGGTTTTGGGGAATATTCCGAAAGAATCTTACCTTTAAATGGATGGATTCATCGTTCTTACCAAGTTTCCGACTTATAGTTGTCCACTCACGGCCAGTTTACGATCTCGGAGCTAGGGAAGGCATACAATATGCCAGAATAGGGTTTGTTAAGGTTTCGGGGAATATTCCGAAGGAATCTTACCTCTAAATGGATGGATTCATCGTTCTTACCAAGTTTCCGACTTATAGTAATCCACTGACGGCCATGTTTCGATCTCGGAGCCAGGGTACGCATACAATATGCCAGAATAGGGTTTGTTTAAGGTTTTGGGGAATATTCCGAAGGAATCTTACCTGTAAATGGATAGATTCATCGTTTTTACCAAGTTTTCGACTTATAGTAGTCCACTCACGGCCAGGTTTCGATCTCGGAGCCATGGTACGCATACAATATGCCAGAATAGGATTTGTTTAAGGTTTTGGGGAATATTTAGAAGGAATGTTACCTGTAAATGGATGGATTCATCGTTCTTACCAAGTTTCCGACTTATAGTAGTCCACTCACGGCCAGGTTACGATCTCGGAGCCAGGGCAGGCATACAATATGCTAGAATAGGGTTTGTTAAGGTTTCGGGGAATATTCCGAAGGAATCTTACCTCTAAATGGATGGATTCATCATGCTTACCAAGTTTCCGACTTATAGTAATCCACTCACAGCCAGGTTTCGATCTCGGAGCCAGGGTATGCATACAATATGCCAGAATAGGGTTTGTTTAAGGTTTTGGGGAATATTCTGAAGGAATCTTACCTGTAAATGGATGGATTCATCGTTCGTACCAAGTTTTCGACTTATAGTAGTCCACTCACGGCTAGGTTTCGATCTCGGAGCCAAGGTACGCATACAATATGCCAGAATAGTATTTGTTTACGGTTTTGGGGAATATTCCGAAGGAATGTTACCTGTAAATGGATGGATTCATCGTTCTTACCAAGTTTTCGACTTATAGTAGTCCAATCCTGGCCAGGTTTCGATCTCGGAGCCAGGATATGGATACAATATGCAAGAATAGGTTTGTTTAAGGTTTCGGGGAATATTCCGAAGGAATTTTACCTGTAAATGGATGGATTCATCGTTCTTACCAAGTTTTCGACTTATAGTAACTCACGGCCAGGTTTCGATCTCGGAGCCATGGTACGCATACAATATGCCAGAATAGGGTTTGTTTAAGGTTTTGGGGAATATTCCGAAGGAATGTTACCTGTAAATGGATGGATTCATCGTTTTTACCAAGTTTCCCACTTATAGTAGTCCACTCCCGACAAGGTTTCGATCTCGGAGCCAGGATATGAATACAATATGCCAGAATAGGGCTTGTTTAAGGTTTCGGGGACATTGAGCTTCATATTTATCGATTTCGATGATGTATCATGCTAAGTTTGAAGTCATAACCCTCACGGAGCTTCTTGGTTCATATTTTGTATGCCTTATACCACATTTGAAGTTCGAATCAACACAAAGCTTCATATTTATCGATTTCGATGATGTATCCTACTAATTTTGAAGTCAGAACCTACCCAGAGCTTCTTGGTCCATCTCTAGTCTAGTAATCTTATAACCTAAGTCTACTAGTGTGAACTAAAGCTACTTCATGACTTGTATGACTAGTCAAAATTACTTCATGACGTTTGTGACTAGTTGAAATTCAAACCGAAAGAAAAAAAGCACAATGAAAAAGTACAAAGAAAACACAAAGAGAACACACTCTTCTTGATCCGTATGCTTCTTGAGTCTACCAATGTGAACTAAAGCTACTTCATGACATGTATGACTAGTCGAAATTACTTCATGACCCGTGTGACTAATCGAAATTCAAAATGGAAGCACAAAGAAACACACCAATTATAGAATTCAATTCTTATTTTTCAGCTTCATTCTTAAATATTTTTTGGATTTGTTTATATCAGAATGTCGATAACAATGTCCTAAATTTATTAATATTTTTTTTGGATTTTTTTTTTCATGTCGAAGGTTGATAATAAACCGAATACATGAGTTCGTATTAGCAAAAAAAGAAACATAAATATTTCTCAATCCGTATGAGCATCACAAATACAATCTCAACCGTCAGATTATTTTCTCAATCCGTATGAGTGGATCAAACAAAATCTGGTCCGTCAATCATTTTCTTTCACCAAACCCTCCTCAACCACTCAAACTCTATCTGTTTTGCTCTATCTTCATCTGCTCTGCACTTCGTCTCCTCCACAGAAAATCTAATTCACTCGACCCATCTTCACTCATCATCGCCATCTCCTCTCCCTCTCTTCACCTGCTTCACCAAATCTCCTCAAAGACCCTATTTATTTTACATAAAATCAAACCATTTACTTTCTATGGTTCTCCTAGGTTAGGTTAGGTCTCGTTCGGGAAGAACAAAGACTCATGGAAGACATCAATGGTGAAACCAAGAGAAGAAATCGAAGAGATGAGGAGGAGAAGATTACATAAAAGAACTAGGGTTTCATATGATTCAAATTGACTGGGAGATTTGGGAATCGAGAGTTTCTGAAGAACTGATGAACTCGAGATTAAGGAGAAGAATGTCTTGTTGTCATTGCTGTGTAAGAACATGAGGTCAGATTGGGTTTATTTCTGAGATTGAGAAGAAGGTGCTGCTGCTATGAATTATGAGAAGAAATCAAAAGTTTTCACGGGTTTGTGGATAATTAGGGTTTGTTGAAGATAGATAAATTGAAGAATCTGGTGATAATAATGAAATTCAAGGGTTTGGTTGGAAGTGAAGATAGTGGTCGACTTAGGGTTCGAATTAGTATTGATTCAGAATTGAGAAGAGATTGATCAGGGTTCTGAGTTTACAACATCCAAGAAAGGGGATCTGGGAATGTTACTACAATGGGTTTCTGGAATAGGATGGATTCAAGGGTGTTCTGAAGCTTGAATCTGTGATGCTGCCATTGATTTTTGATGGGTGTTCTAGGTACAAAATATCGACTTCTTGAACTGGAGTTGCAGCTTCAGTCGTAGTTGGTTATAATGATGTGCAGCTACAGGAGTTGAAAACTAACTTGCAGGTAGTATACTCTACCAAATTTCCCCAACTGGGTTTGATTTTGCTTTTAATTAGGTCTAATTTTGATACTTTTGGTTCGTCTTCAGATTACTATTCAACACTTGAAGGAGATAAAGCTTATAGTTGTTGGAGAGCTTACTTTGAGCTTAAAGATCTTGAAGTGTGGGTGATGGAGAAGATTAGTTTGTGCTTTGATAATTGGTTAGGCCGGCATGGGTAGTATTGCTAACAAACATGGTGTGCCAAATTCTGACAAGTCTAGACTTATTTCTGAAATCTGAACTTAGTTGTATCATGGATGATAGAGAATGGAATTTTTCTGATGCTATTCTTAGGAATTTGGTTTACCTAAAATGTTTTCGAAATTCCTAGGCCTGTAGGTGGACAGGATATCATGTTTTGGGTGTGACTTATAAATTAGGAAGACTCTCTGTAAAATATGTTGTCGAAAAGAATATATTGCATCATCGTGTTGCCAGTTTTGAAGGTGCAAGGATTTATTGAGATGCAGGTGCATCCCATAGTCGACAGATCAAAACTGGAAGTTGTTAAGTTGATATTGCGCAACTCCATGGAGGCCTTGTTTATGCAACAAGGCTTGTAAATACCCTTTGTGATTAATTTTTGTTTTTTTAGGAAGTGTTTTGAATGGCTTGCTTTTACTTTTAAGACTACGCATCACAGGGGATTCAAACTCTCTTATGGAGCTATTAATGGATGGAGCAGGATGGTGAAAAATTTGTGGTTTATTACCTATCTTACTACTAAAGCTGAGTTATGGAATAAGATAAGGAACGCAGAGTTTTCTAAAAGAGATAGAGATGATTTTTTCGGCATTAAAATTAAGATTCATTGGATTATTCAGTGCAGTCCAGTGACTTGCGAGCTATTCTGGATAAATTTACCAAGAGAATAGTTAGATTTTCTCAGCCAGTAGAATGTGCTGCTCATTTGCAGCAGGAAGTTGTAGTTACTTTTGTTTGTAGGCCTAAGGCCTGTATCCACTACAAGAAAATTAAGCTTTAGGGACTACCTGGATTCGGTTGGTACATGGCCATTTTTAGTGTTTAGAGATCTGTAGCAACCAACATGGCAACAGATAGGCTTTGTGGCTGAAGGCTTATTTGCTAGAGACCTGTACCAACCATGTCGTTGGAAAAAATATCTTTCAACTACAATGAAGCGACTCAAGTTGAGGTTGGCATAAACATTCATTAACCATTAGCTCTAGTTGGTAAAGCACATAAATCATTCGTCGCTGAAATATTTAACCCACACAAATATAAGTGGCTCAAGACTTAAACATTGTTGATAGAGGTGGCCATTATACAACGTTTTCAGCCGCTACAGGGTTTAACTGGCTTAATCTTAGTTATTGAGAGTGCTGGTGAAGGGTTGGAGCCGATGTATGTCTTGATGGAGAGTTTCCTTCCACTGAATTTTAGTTACTTAAGGATTTAAGCTTCCGTAATGTTTGTTGGAAGAGAATTTCATCATCTTCTTTATAGTTGGCTCAAGGGTTATGCCACCACCTTTTTTGCTGGTCAAGGTTTCTAGACACCGGTTTTTTGGTTGCATCAAGTGTTAGCTTTGAGTTGGTAAAAAGTTATAGACACGCTTAATAGGCTGCTTACGGGTTAGAGCCATTACAAGACAGTCGGTCAAGGTGTTATTACTGTTGCTCAGAGGCTTGTCCTGTCCACAGATTTGAGTTTCTAGAGAGTAGTTTCTTGGGGATATCATGAAAAAATAAACATAAACTTCATTTTGATGATAATATTTAACTCATTTAACATTCAAAATATCCAAAATATATTCAAAACATCAACTACAATATATGGACACTTGCCTACACAAATTCATGGTAAGAGCAGAACATTTCAGTACAGTTGTCTTCCCATGCTGATTTTCATATGTTAAAGAACCAAAAAGCATTAGAAGTTTTTTTTATCATTTGAGTTATGCTTCAAAGAGATGACTCACATAGACTACGAAATTCAGAATTGGATCTGAAACTGCATTTTGACAAACATTTTGTGTACAGTTTGCTGGTGATGCAGACATAGAAGAGCTGGTGATTTCTAAGGCTATCCCCTTCCCTGTGACAAATTCAACACAAACCCATGGATTATAATAATTCAGACACACAAAACATTTCAGTTTCTATTAACTGGCTGCAAAATTTCATCTTTCCCTGGTTTCTAAGTCCTTGAATCAATGCAAAACCAACTTATTCTTGGCCATATATAGTTTTAAATCATAACAAGAAGTTGATATCATAAGATAAAAGGTAATCAAAGTTAAAGACCATCTCAAATAAATTGAAACTGGAGCTGTGACATCAATTTCAACTCTTTAGAATATGGAAGTACCTTGACTAAGCTCATTGATAATTTGTCGAACCTCTTGTCCATATCCACCAAGGAATGCGTATCCAAGACAGTCTACACACACAAAATGACCTATAAGCATTACCAGTATCTTCCTTGGCATAGTTAACAATCACATATGTATCCAAGACAAAGTTGTATACAAAATGGAAGTACGTTCACAAAAAAAACATAAATGGATTTAACCATATATATAGTGAGTAAGTAGTATACCAATCCAATAGAGGAAGTAGAAATATATGAAACCACTCCGATAACTATCAAATAGAGGAAGTAGAAATAAACAACCCTACTTCTCATACAAAACAGATTTAAGATAGGTAGATAATGTTAGAGAATAATAAAAAATGAAGTATACCCTCATTTGTTTATTCAATCACGATAGGTCATTGGGAGTTAAGAAAAAGTGGAAGAATAGAAAATGTGAGGAAGTGGAATAATTCGACTGAACTGGTATTCAAGTTAAGTGGACTTTACGTGTAATCCACTAGAGCTAGAGTTGGGGGACACAACTAGGAGCAACAAGCTGTCGTATATGCACTTGTGACGTCTGTGGGTTACCTGAAATTTTCAAGTGAGTTGGAAATAAAATGAACATGAAAATGGAGTAGATGGTGTTGCTACTGACGACTTGCTATCCATGAATGTTTTAGGTTCTGTATTCCAAAATTGGTATTGGTTAATGGCATACTGCATACCAAGACTCACCAGGGGGCGCAAAGTTCACTAAAGGTATGCAAATAACAATACCAAACATCCTGGAGACAGGATAATACATTGCAGGTTGTTATTGTTTGGATGTATACCACTGTCAAGTTTCCAATCTCCATCTCGTCGGTGGAACTCTCCTGACATGAGAACTGAAATACTAATTAGAAGAAAAAAAACCAAGAAAGAATGTAGAAATACAAGTGATGATTGTGCATCTACAAGCCTAATTTCAGAATTTGTACCCTGCGAATTCGAGGCAAGGCAACAGAACAAAATAAAGAAAGATTAAGGGAATCCAAAAAAGAAAAGCAACAGATATTTGCATACGGACTTACTGCATCATGAGGGTCTTTAGGTTCCTCCTTTCTGGGTTTGTTTGAGCAAATCAAAAGCATTTGACTGAGTTTGCTTCGACAAAGAGATGTGTTAATAACCAAAATGAATCAGTTAGGACTTCAAAAGATTAAATAGACTTAGGCAGCAGACACAACTCAAAACAATTCTTATCTTCCTCCAGTCATTTTCCTTGTTGACTACACTCAAACCAAAGCAAAATCATCTTACCTAATTTCAGCTGGAGCAAGTCACTTGTCAATCAAATGCTGGCTCAATATTAATGAGCAACAAGCACTACCTTAAGACCACTAGGGTATCTTGACACAGAAGCAGGAGGCTCACCTTCATCTTGCTCTTCCGTGCACCTCTGACTGGGAAAGCATCCTAAAAATTTCAAAAACTTCTCCAACAGAGAAAACATGTAGTCGCAAAGGACTTTAGGATTCAATGCCAAACAGGCACCCTCCACCGCCTGAAAATGGTATTCTCTATATCAGTATTCATCGTCTCAAGTACATAATAGTACAACCAAATTATACGTTCCAAACTAGACATCCTATCACTAAGATTAAAAAAAGAATGCATAATATTAAATCATCCATATCTTTCTACCTTGCTGAATCCAACAAGCTGTTGTCCCAAGCTCAGACCGCTTCCTCCAAAGAACTATACAAGTTAGTCTGTTAAACATGAGCATTTAGAAGAAGCAGTTAAAGATGATTTTTTTTTCTTCTAATCAGTATGGGAAATAGCATACTTGACTGCTCCATATCTAAATGCGCCAGCAGTTTGATCAAGTTTTGGTCGGACCACCCTTTACTTGCCGCTGGTAGAAATACATAAGACATTCATCAATTGAGCTTTATGTGCTGATAATTATGATTAAGAAAAGAAAAAAAATTGTACCTCATTCAGCAAGTAGAGGTTTACATTCAGCTATCACTCGATCAAGAAAGCCTAGCAGGTTATCCATACTGTGATTAAAAATCCAACCTTTAATCAGAATATACATAAATTTCTGAAAATTAAACAAAACCCTATAAATAAAAACCTAAATCAGGACTAATTGGACTTGAAATCTCCAAAATTCAACAAAACCCTAGAAATATAACAACCTAATCAATAGTATTAGGGTTATTTGGTTTTTGGTACTCAGGTTTTGACCCAAACTTGGGTTTGGTCTAACATTTGTCCAGCCTTTGCGTTTGATCTAAAGACCAACGTTGACCTGCGTTGACTCAGTTAATGATGACTTGTTTAACTATTTGACTTGGTTTATTTTTTATGCCACCCTTTAAATTATTATGTATTCACTAGCATGGCCCCAAAAATTGATAAATTTTGTTTTGCAGCCCATCATATACATGGACGATCCAGATTAGATCTTCATCCGTCTAAATAGTTAACAATTTAGTTTAATTAACCGAGATATCCATTAAAACCATCTGTATCTATCATTTCTTCATCACAGACAAAACCCCAAAATCTTAAAACCATCTTCATCTCCTTTCTACCCGAATTTATTTTCCCCAATTTGGTTTTCCCAAATCCTGAATCCTAATCCTTTTCCATTAGATCAAAACCCATTTATTTTTTTCTTTTTATTTATGATCTACCTGTTCAAGGAGCTATGATTTTAGATATTTTAATTCGTTTGGGTTCTGGAAAGTAACTTAGTTCGGTGAATTTATGAAGATCAAGCTTATGTGAATCATAGTGGATTCAAAAACGGGTAAATCATATAAATCATACTTAGGTAAGATAAATTTAGTGGAGATTTGAAGAACACATTGATGTTGAAGGGTTTTCTTAAAATTGGTTGATGGGTTTTAATGTGTTCTGCTTGAATTGTAGTGGGTTATAATCAACTTTTGTTTTAATCAAAAATTGAAGATATCAAGATTCAATTTAGGGATTTAAGGAAAATTGAAAAGTCCTGGCCTTCGATTCGGAAGATGAGATGTTCAATGATATTCTACTACACGGGATTCTTCTAGGTGACCATTCGAGTACACTGTTCGATGTTTCAATTTCTTCTTTGGGTGATTATTTGATGTATGTTTATGATAAGCTTTGGGTTAAGAAGATGAGATGTTTAAGAAGTCAGTACATACGTATGTTATGGTTTCATTCTGCGACTGGCTAGTAAATACACGCCTTATCAATGTTATTCTTTAGGTTGATCGTAAATTATTAATCTCACATATATATCTTGTTGAGCTATCTTGCTTTGTTAATTGCGCAGTTTGTTATGGGTTTCCAAAGGACCTTCTGAATGTGAACCTAATACTCCATATCTAATTATTGGAAAAGTTCTTTGATAATCCAAGAATTTCCTTATATTTATTTGTTAGCAAGGGTTTACAGAGTTTTTCTTACCAGAACAATTTAAGGCAGCAAAATAGGAGAAGAGAAGAAAAGGGGAAGAATCATTTTTGGAGCCCCTGGTACTGAATATATAATAATTTAAAGGGTGGCATAAAAAATAAAACAAGTCAAATAGTTAAACACGTCATCATTAACTGAGTCAACGCAGGTCAACGTTGGTCTTTAGACCAAACGCAAAGGCTGGACAAATGTTAGACCAAACCAAGGTTTGGGTCAAAACCTGAGTACCAAAAACCGAATAACCCATAGTATTATCTTCTCATCACAAAACTCATCAGAAACTTTTGATTTCCCAAAATCACAGTCAAATACTTTATTATTACAGAAACCAAATCTTAATACACAAATTAAACAGCAAACCCATTAATTCTTCAACATCGTCACCAACACAGCTCTCGATCCATCCTACTTCAGAGATTCTACAGAATCACCAAGAGATCTAACCATCATCAACACTTTAAAACTCAAATTAACTCCAACACCATCTTAGAAACATTATCACCTCCAATTTCTTCTTGATCTTCGTCTCTCAATTTCAGATATTCGTCTCTATCTCCCTGAGGTTGATTATTCATCATCTAAAAATCAACGATGACAAAACTGACTTAATTGATCGATCATCGATACAAATCTAGTTTAGTTGAGACTATTGAGTTGAGGAAAATGGAAGGAAAGGAAATAAAAGTTCTGTTTCCTTACTAACTTGGGAAGATAGAACTGAAAAGATAAGGTTAGGTGAGCGAGGAGATAAGAAATACCCTGACCTTTGACCGGTCACCCGGGTAATATGTCAAAATTCACCTGCAACTCGGGTAATGGGTGGACAAATATCTTAAATCACTGTATAAGCAGTTTCTTAGATGGGTTGGCGGGTTAACCCGCGGGTTAGACGGGTCAACCTTACTTATCCACGGGTCCTAAGAGCATCCGCAGCGGGCGACTAAGACCAAAAATATGGGTAGAGAACGAGACGTAGTGGGACGTACTATCGACTAAACGAAGACCATCGACTAAATCTCAGACTATATTTGGTACGCGACTAAGACTAAACCCAAATATAGTCAGTCATTGATATAGTTTACGCCCACCACCAGGCGTACGTAAAGTGTTCGCTCCATATTTTTTTATTTTTTTTGTGTGGGGCGAGGTTTATGCCTATGCCCCAAAAAAAATTGTTTATAATCTTTAGAGTGGGGCGGGCATTTATACCACCGCCCCATTTTTTGTTCTTTTTCATTTTTGGTCATCGGGTGTATGTAAAGTGTTCGCCCCACACCAGGCGTACGTAAAGTGTCCGCCCGACCAAATTTAGTATTCTGCCCACTACGTCACACACCATATTAAACCCAAATTTGGTCGTTTTTTTTACTCTTTAATCTTTAGTTTTAGTCGCACCACTACAGATGATCTAAAACCTCAACCCTAGCCCGTCCCTATTAACTAACAAGCCGGGTTAGGTCCTAATTGCCAGGTCTAGACCGGAGTTTCTCTTTCAGATGAACTAGAGACGAAATATATCAGAATTGAACATCACTGGTTCAAATATTACTAGAGTTAGACCCGAGTTTCTCTTTCGGATGAACTGAGGACGAAATATATCAGAATTGAACATCACAGGTTCAAATATTACTAGAGTTAGATCGGAGTTTCTATTTCGGATGAATTGAGGACGAAATATATCATAATTTAACATCACATGTTCAAATATTACTAGAGTTAGACCGAAGTTTCTCTTTCGGATGAACTGACCGGAGTTTCAGTGACTAAAAAATAAACTATGACAGGTTACATTGTGAGAAAATCCTGGTTTTGGTGTATTAAAGTAAGGTGATGCATTTATATCATCTAGATTCTCTAGCGATAAACTCGCCAAGACAAATTTTGTTTCAAAAGATGAAACTTTTCAATCGATACGATGCTCTAGCGATAAAATCGCCAAGACAAATTGTATCATCTTTGCGTACTTATTTAATAAACCACGAAACTTGGTAGTTATCATATCCTAGTGGCTGAAAGCTACTAACCACACCAACAAACTAATATCTTGGTACAAGTGTCTACCAAAAGATTGAATTGGTGGATACACATAGTGTCTTGAAGTATTTAACTTCTGGAGTACTTTGTAGTTGTCAAACTCTCGTGGCTGAAAGATACTAACAACGCCAATAATTTGATGGTTGGTTGAGGTGTCTACCAATAGGTTATTTAGTAGGTAAGATGAGTGGCAAAAGATATGTACCTTTTAGGGTACGATTTGGTTTCCCAAACATGATGGTTGGAGGCTAATAACAACAAATACGATATTTCGGTTATTTAGTTGTTCATGCTAAATCCTTCCACCCAATATCGTTGCTGAAAAACTGGTGGTTAGACATTTTCGCCAACCATAGTTGTATTTAGTTACAAACAATTGTTGCTGAAGAATTCCACCAACTGTAGTTGGTAAGAAAATAGTCGCTAAAGCCAAGTTTTCTTGTAGTGATCGTGTAATCAAGGGGCGGAACATTAGCTACTATCGTCTTAAATTTCGTGCTTATTTTGAAGGGGTTGGTTGCATTGACCCATTTTTCTTGTGTTCCAATCTTTGCTAGTAATAAATTATTTTAACTTAGCATTTTTTTTTTTTTGAAGCATTATGTTTACTAGTACTTTGCATTCTTCAATTTTTCTGGTGGAATTGCTGGTGCAGAAAGAATGTCAGAGACTGACTCGAGTGATAGCAGTTTGTATTTTCAAGAAGAAAATGAGCCATCTGTTTGTTTATCATCTTATAATCATTCAGGATGGAGAATGACTCCTTGTCGACGAGGAGGAGGAACTAGTTTGTGCAGTGGTGCTGAGCAGGTAAAGAAGACACTACTTATCTACGTGTTTTGGTGTAATTGTTTTTCAATGGTGGTAGCATTAATAACAATAACCTACTTGCTTCACCTTCCAGGCAAGTACATCAAACCGAGCTCGGGCGAATGCAATCGATCAATTTACTAAAATGGGATTTGATGAACATTTAGTTATTAAAACAATTGATGAAAAATGGAGAAGAAAACACAGATGCAATACTAGAAGATCTACTCACATATAAGGTGAGTTGATATCTTATCACATCATTAACTCGTATAATTTAGTGGTTTTATCCACGTCTTCCAAATGCTATACAACCATCTGTTTTAGGTATTTACTATACATTTTTTGTTGTGGGCATATATGGCAATTACTAACAACTACTTTTGCAGAATATTGAAGAATGATCTCCACAAGGCGTCCTTTCCTGTCCGAATTCACCGGATTCGAGTGGGATAGTCTTGGAAATATTTCTGATTTTTCAGATGCAGAGAGTTATATACAAAATGATGGACAAGAACTAAATATTTTCTCCATGTTAAGACCAATGAGGTTGGTCAAGTTAGCAGCATCAATAAATGCATCCATAAGACCATGAACAAATCCCTACATTAATGTGCTGACTTCTGTTTTTTTTCCCTCTTATTCTGAGAAATATAATTTCTCACTTTCCTTCAAATTTTGCATTTTTGGTGCATCCTTTAAATGTATTCTCATAAAGTCATGAGTGCTAATCTGCAGTCCTCTGCGCTACACATTTGTAAGGACTAAGGAGTTTTTTTAATTTTAATTTACTGTATTGTTGTTCTTTGCTAATGCGAATTGTTTTCCATGAATGCCAGTGTATGACTATTGGTGTTCAATGTTTGAACTTGAACTCTGATCTGCACTATTGTGTCTTTAATCTGTTAATGGAGTCTGCATGTTAATATGATAATCTCTTAATTACAATTCAAGCTTCCGATTAACTTGACCATTTTTTGATGTGTTTTGCTTGGTGGTGTTTGTTTTGATTATTTAGCAGGATTTTGTGGCCTGGGAATGGTGAGCAGTTACACAATTCCAAACTCGAATCAGCATAGTTGCATACTGGGGTGAATGTTCTCATAGACATGTTAATCTTCATAGTCTTTTTAGAGTGTGTTTTGGAAAATCTACTTTTGTAACAAACATGTATATCATTGCCATTTTTTGAATGTGTGTGTTTAAGACTGGATGGTTACCTTGAATGAATGTGAATATGTCACAGTGGTACGTTAATGTGAATTATTTTTGGAAACTCGGTTTCGTCCCTAATTTTTTTTCAAAATAGTTTTATGCACACAACTCCAAACAAAAGTTGTAGTTACATATTCATCTACTGAAAACACGAGTTGTTACTTCAAATTTTACAACCTTTAAGGGCATTGTGTTAGTAGAGATTATGACTACACTAGACAAAGGTTGTGAAAGAAAGGATAACAATATAAATAAGAGTTGCGTGATATTTTACAACCACTCTAACAAGTGTAGTACTAGTGCTATTCCCGATCATTAGAGAAGTTGTGTTATAGGATTTTACTACACAAATTAAATGTTGTGAAATCAAGTATTATAATATAAATAAGAGTTGCGTTAGGCTTCCAAAATAAAATCGAACGAGAATCACAACTGAACCACAAGGTAGTCCAAACTTGAACCACAACTACGTTTACGACTCTTAGCTAGAAGTTGCAATAAATCGGGGACCTTCTACAAACCCCCCCCCCTTCCGCAACCTATATAAAAGTGTCGTCGTAGATCTACTACGACACTTGTGTGGGGTTGTCGAAGTATATTTTTCCCGTAGTGCATGGACTTCCTTGTTTTCTATACCTACTCCACCAACCTTTACCTAAGAGCATCTCCAATGCTAGAGGTCAAGGTCATCCTACATGGAGGTCTTATTTATACCTTTTGGTGGTTGGTCACTTGCTACATGATAAAAATAATATAAATATGACACCCTCTACCTAAATTCCATCTCCAATCCCTAGGGTCTTATCTAACACTTTTTATTTAAATTTAGAGACAAAAGATGATGTGGACTTATGACTCAAGGTCATGAAGAAAGTCTTATTTAGACTTTCTCCTTTACCCCCACTTTAGCCATATCATCTTTTTCTATGACCCCAACCTTTGCATTGGAGATGAAACTTTGGTGAAAAAGGTCTTAAATCCTAGGTGTCATACTAATTTAAGACCTTTACCCATTGCATTAGAGATGCTCTAACATGGACTTCCTTGTTTTCTTCATTTACCTACTCCATTATTTAATTCTTGTAATGTTGGTTATAAATACCTCCCATTTTTGGAGATAAAGAATAACAATTATTTTTGAGTTGAACCTTATGTTTAACATGGTATCAGAGCTCCATGGTGAGTTGAGTGATTCTTAGTAATAGTGAGTGCTTCGTTACTTCGATTGATCCTTCTTCCGCTGGCTTAAAATTCTTGTTTTTCTTTATACACTTATTGAAACAAGTAAGTTGTATTACCAATTTTATGATAAACTTGTTATGTTGAGTTTATGATTGTCCTTTTTAAATCCTACTTAATCTTTTTAATCCATTTATCTTGGACTAAGTAAGTTGTACTGCTGTTTTTTCTTCCGTACAAACAGTTATCATCTTTGATCAAGATTTTTTTATTTTATCTAATTGAGTTTGTTTTTCTTATAAGAAAACCCATGTTAAGTTTGTTTTCATATATTTGGTTGATTTGTCGAACTTAATTTCTCTGTGCAAGAGAGAAAACTTGATTTGAATTTAAACTCTTACTGTTTTTACCATTATAGGACTTGTTCCTCTTATTTGACTACTCATATAATTTTTAGCTGCTAGGTAGAATCTAGCCGGTTTGTTTTTCACCCCCCAGAAATAGTTGTGTGCACAATCAGTTCATTTGTACCTTTTTAGTCATTTGTTAAAAAAAAAAAAAACGCTTGCCAAGTTTTTCCCAAGCTGCTTGCGACCTGTATTCATACTTCATATAATTTCTTCTTTAATCGTGATAATGTCTTCCGTTAGACGTTGTGTTTACGGTGGAAGCAATCCACACTTCGTGGAGAAATGTTTCAAGAAAATTGGTTATCCTGATTGGTGGGACGCCTATAAAATACAAATAAATATCGACCAAAGAGGGGTAGATACATGTAGTTCAATGATGACTACGACAACCGATACTCATTATTCCGTGCTGGAATCTCATTTTTTGGTTAACCCGAACCTTTTCCAGCAATCAAGTAAGGTTGACGTCGCTTTACTTGCTACTGATTCTGGAAAAGATCATGGTTGGATTCTCGATTCTGGTGCTACGGGTCATATGACATTCGATGCCTCTATTTTGAAAGATCCGTTGCTACCTGCGTATATAACTATTTCCAACGCCAATGGTGTACCGTATCCGGTTACTGGAGATGGGAGAGTTGATTTAACACCTTCCTTGTCCCTAGAACACACATTATTTGTTCCTTCTCTTTCAAATAATCTCTTGTCTACGGCACAAGTAACAACACATTTAAATTGTTTAGTACTAATCTACCCCACTTTCTGTCTTCTTCAGGATCTCGGCAACGGGGAGATAATTGGGCGAGGTACTAAGAGAGATGGTTTATATTACATCGACGATGTTTGTGAAGGGATATCTCTTTCAGTTAAAAGGTCTTCTTGTGCATCTAAAAATCAGATCTTACTGTGGCACCTCCGGTTAGGACATGCTTCTTTTGGATATTTGGAGCACTTGTTTCCTGATTTGTTTAAGTCTTGCAAACTGTCAGACTTTAAATGTGATACTTGCATTCTTGCGAAGATTCATCGTACTACTTACCCAGATAGTTTCAGTAGAAGATACGTCCCATTCGATTTAGTTCATTCTGATGTCTGGGGACCTTCTCGTATTACCAGTACTTCTGGATTTCGGTGGTTTGTTATCTTCATAGATGATTGTACTCGTATGACTTGGCTCTATTTAATGAAGAATAAAAGTGATGTGGCTGATCGTTTTCACGCATTTAATAAAATGATTCAGCCATAATTTTCGGCTAACTTAAAGGTCATTTGTTTTGATAATGGTGGTGAGTATGTTAATGAAGTATTACAAGGATACTTTGGAGAACATGGAATTATTCATGAAACTATTTTCCCGTCTACTCCATAGCAAAATGGTGTGGCGGAAATAAAAAATTGCCAGTTACTTGAAATTACGAGGGCATGCTTGATTGGGTCAAATATGAAGCCAAAATTCTGGGAAGAAGCCATTACTAGTGCAGTATATCTTCTTAATCGAGTACCAACAAGTGTTTTAAAATTTCCAACACCTTTGGACAAATTGGCTTCATTTGTAACAATACCTTCTCATCTTAAGCTTCCTCCACGGGTATTCAGTTGTGTTGTTTTTGTACATCTGCAGAAACATCTACGTACAAAGCTAGATCCTTGTTCTATCAAATGTGTTTTTATTGGTTATCATCCATTCCAGAAGGGTTATAGGTGCTATCATCCTCAAAGTCATAAATTTTATGTTACTATGGATGTCAGCTTTTCTGAGCAAGAAATGTTTTACTCATCCGATGTATCTAATTCTCCTCTTCATGGAGAGAGTGTTATTGAAGAGTTGAATTGGATGGATTTGTTTCCGACTAATAGTGAAATAAATATGAAAGCAAATAAAAAAAGCATAAGTACACATCCAACTGTCAATAGTTCAAGAATTGATGATATACAAGTCACAGAGCCGGTTCAAGAGTTTGATATTCCTGTTTCCGAAGAAATTGACACCCCTGATCTTGAAGCTCCATCTCTCTCTTCATCAACAGTACCTACATCTAATTTTCCTCCAGCCGGTGCCGATGTCCCCGAGGTAAGCATAGATTGTTCGATTAATACTAATGATACTTGTGAACTACCTGACACCGACATGTACCAATTGCCACCAAGGAGTAATCGTGGAGTTCCACCAGATCGTTTTTCACCTGAAGCAATAAGGAAGGTGAAATACCCTATTGTGAATTACGTGTCAACTCATAGATTATCAAAAGAGGGAAAAGCGTTTGTCAGTCAAATGGCAGATGTTACTATTCCCAGAACAGTAGAAGAAGCACTATCTAATCCGAAATGGGCTGGTCCTATGAAAGAGGAGATGGTGGCACATGAATAAAATGGTACATGGGATATAGTCTCACTACCAGAAGGAAAGAAACCAGTTGGCTGCAGGTGGGTATATACTATAAAGCATAATCCAGATGGCTCTATTGACAGGTATAAAGCAAGACTTGTGGATAAATGGTTTACCCAGACTTATGGTATTGATTATTAGGAGACGTTTGCTCCTGTTGCAAAAATCAACACTATTCGAGTATTATTGTCTTTGGCAGCAAATCTAGGCTAGCCTATACAACAGTATGATGTAAAAAATGTTTTTTTACATGGTGACTTGCAAGAAGAAGTTTACATGACACTACCTCCAGGTTATAATGCTCCAAACAATGCTAATGTTGTGTGAAAGTTAAAGAAGGATTTATATGGTTTGAAACAATCTCCCAGAGCATGGTTTGGTAGATTTTTTATTGCAATGAAGAAGTTTGGGTATATACAGAGTAATGTTGATCGTACCTTGTTCCTTAAAAGAGTGGGTGACAAGGTAACTGCTCTTATTATCTATGTAGATGATATGGTGGTAACAGGAAATGACCCTAAATATATGAGTAATCTAAAAAATTGCTTGTATTCTGAGTTTGATATGAAAGATTTGTGTGGACTTAAGTACTTCTTGGGTATTGAAGTTAATCGATCCAGAAAGGGAATTTTCTTGTGTCAGCGAAAATATGTGATTGATTTGTTGAAGAAAACTGGTATGACTAGTTGTACGCCAATTGGGTCTCCTATGGAACAAAATCATGGTATTGAAGAATGTTCTTATCAAATATCAGCAGGCAAAGGAAAATATCAGAGGTTAGTTGGTCGATTGATTTATCTTTCTCATACAAGGCCAGATATTGCTTATGCCGTAAGTGTTGTAAGCATATTTATGCATAATCCGGGTCAGCAACACATGGATGCAGTCACCAGGATACTAAGATATTTGAAGTCCGCACCAGGTAGAGGTTTGATGTTTTCAAAACATGGACATCTTGATGTATCAGGTTACACTGACTCAGACTGGGGAGGTAAAGGTGACAGGAGGAGATCAACATCTGGGTATGTTACCTTTGTTGGAGGAAATTTAGTGACATGGAAGTCTAAGAAACAACATGTTGTTTCCTTATCCAGTGCTGATGCAGAATATAGAGCAATGGTAAAAGGCATTTGTGAATTGTTATGGTTGAAAATGCTTATGGGAGAGCTTGGTTTCCCATCTGAAAAACCTATGAAGTTGTTTTGTGATAATCAGTCAGCAATCAAAATTGCAAAGAATCCGGTGCAACATGATCGAACGAAGCACATGGAAATTCATAGGAACTTCATTTATGAGAAACTTGAAGAAAAAATTATTGAAGTACCATATGTCCGAACAACACAACAGCTGGCAGATATTATGACTAAGGCCGTATCAAATAATATATTTAACGATTCACTTGTCAAGTTGGGCATCTGTGACATATATGCACCACCTTTCGGGAGAGTGTTGAATCAACCTTCACCAATTCCACCAATCACTCCTCCAATTACACCACCAACCTTTACCTAACATGGACTTGTTTTCTACACCTACTCCACCAACCTTTACCTAACATGGACTTCCTTGTTTTCTACACCTACTCTACCAACCTTTACCTAACATGGACTTCCTTGTTTTCTTCATTTACCTACTCTATTATTTAATTAATGTAATTATTTAATTCTTGTAATGTTGACTATAAATACCTCCCATTTTTGGAGATAAAGAATAACAATTATTTTTTGGGTTGAACCTTAAGTTTAACATGTTAAAGATAAGATAGTTGCCATTAGTCTGATTGTTTACAAATATAGTTTCTTCCAATCACTTTGTTGATGTTCATACATACGCTCATGTATGCTTCACATTAGAGTTTGTAATTTATCCAGTATCTTTCTTATGCCCTTGTGAAATACTTAATTAAAAGCTATGAATTTGACATCCAAGTGAGGCTTTATTTTTGTCATAGTTACTCTGATGGGGCAAGTTAGTTTATAATGTGTTTTTGTTAGGAAGAGTGACACACTTCATTGTGTTGATGTGTGTGAGACTTACACCTTGATAATACCTTTCAACTTAGAAAAGTATCATTTGTTCCAATTTATTCTTGAAATCATATTGGGATTAGTCACGTTCTGGCATTATATTGGTGGACTTTCTTTCTTAATTATGCCCTTGTGATCAATGTGATGAATACTTACCAAAATCTATGGGTTTGACATCCAAGTGAGGCTCTTTTGGCATAGTTACTCTGATGCGGCAAGATAATGTGATTTCGCTAGTAAAGCGTGATGCTCTTCATTGTGTTGATGTGTGAGGCTTAAACTTTGATAATGCCTTTTGACATAGAAAAGTTTCTTTTTGCTGCCAGATGCGCCACATTGTTTCTTTAAGTGTACTATTCGCTTCTGCCTGCTCTGCATCCATTGCTTTATCTGGGCAGCATCCTTAGAATCAGTCCCAGACCTACATGACCAGTTTCTTTAATAAATGAGGCATCATAGTTTAGTTTAAGGAAGGGGGCATTAGAAGCAGTCCAAGTATTCAGAATTGGTTGGATACTTCCTGACTAAAAGCAGTTCTAGTCATCGCATTAATCAAATCTGTATAAATTAATGTTAAAGATGAAAACTCACAGTAAAAGAAAAAATGTTGCAGAGTTTGCCGATGCATACCAAGGGCACCTCAAACACCTGTATTTTAGTGTTAAAGATGAAAACTCGATCTTGACAAGCTAGATAGGTGCATAAAATTTTGAATTAAGAGAGACTGAAAATTGTGATAACCGCTCTGATTTTTATTTATAGCTTGACTAGATAGGTGAACAAAGATTGGACAGAGAGCACGGAGTGCTGATATTTACGATCATGCTATCGTCAAGATATAGCCACACCTTTTGTTTTGACTTCGTACTACACTTGGGAAGCACACTAGACTGCGACTAGCTTGTAAATTTCTGTTTTGGTAATCTTAAGGATTTGATCTAGTTGGGCTCATCCTTCTTGTAATTGGGCTGGCGTTCCGTCATAAATGTGAAAACTACTACCACACCCATTTTTAATATTTTTTGAATCATTTTTTGGGGACTACTCAAAAAAGATGGGAGACTACTTTGTGATAGAAATGTCCACCCTACAATGATAAGGGGTGTCCTAAAATATGGAAATGACTAACCTACCCTTAACCTATATATATATATTACCACCTCCTCCCATCACCACCACCACCTATATATATATATATAACCACCTCCTCTCATCACCCCCGCCGATCACCACCACCGACCACCTCGAACCACCACCACAGCCACCTCTATATATAGCTTAATTTCAATCATTAGCAAAACAAAATCAAAATTATAACAAACCCATTACTTGTCATTCGTTTTTGGTTGAAAAAATGAGAAGTAATCATCAAAATGAGCTGAAAATGGAAGTTGCAGACAGAAGTTCGGCTATGAATTATGTGAAAAACTTTGTCGAACTAGCCGAACTCAACTTTAATGGAGGTTTTTCTTTTTTCCAGAGAAAGGTTTGGTTACGTCACAAAAAAAATGTCTACGTCGCAAAAAGTTCGGTTTCGTCGCAAAAAGTTCGGTTACGTCATAAAAAGTTCAGTTACGTCGCAAAAGTTCGGTTTCGTAGCAAAAAGTTCGGTTACACCGCAATTTTTTCTCTTGACCGAACTTTACTCTGAAAAACATATATATTGAGTTCGGTTACGTAGCAATTTTCTTCTCCTAACCGAATTTTTCTCTGAAAGAAAAAACTTCATTAAAGTTGAGTTCGGCTACCTGTGTTTTCAGAAACATTAGCCGAACTGTCGTTGCAGATGAGTTCGGCTACATGTTCTTCAGATGTTGTTGCCGAACTTTGTTAACCAAAACGAAATCAATTTGTAAATTGTTCATTTTTAGGAATGTTTTGGCCAATTCAAGCATCATTAACTAAATTTGAAGTATCCGTGAGTACCCAAAACATCATACTCATGTTGTGGCTCTTAAAGACAAAGATCTAACTTTTTTTCTTCCAAAACCCTCATCTTCATTATCATCTTCATCTTCATCTTCTTTTTCTCTCTCTCGATAATTCTGATTCTAACAAAACTATCATATTAATAACTCACTAATCACTAACTAAACAGTAATTAATCATTACACTAACACTAACTAATCAATAAACTAACTAATTTAATTACCAAGGGTAAATTTGGTATTAAAAAAGAATTTAGATAGGGGGTGACCCAAAATTACTTCAAATATCCTACCAAAAATGAAAGAGTAGTGCCCCACCTTTTTTGAATAGTCCCCAAAAAATCACATTTCCACTGTGAAACCCACGGGCAGAAATCTTCATGCTTGCACCCATTTTTGTGGGTTAAATTTTCCTCACACCCATATTTACTAAAACTATTTCTTCCCTCTTTTTTTTTTTCTTTTTTTTTTCTTCGATGACTTCCTTTATACTAGATGGAGATCGAGCAAGCTTGTTGCTTCCAGCCACAGTCATTTAATCAAGGATCAAGAGCTCCATCAGAGACCATCAAAAAGAATAAGAAATGGGTAAATCGTGGCTCGAGTTGGAGGCAGATTTGGACAGATTTTAGGTACAAAGACCCAGCAGATGCGTATGTTTCTTCTGTGTCTGGTTCTATGGAGTTACGATGGGCAGTGACAAGGGTTTTGTTGGATTATTCAAATTCAACCAAGAGGAGTAATGGATGGTACGAAGTGGCTGGCATTTAGGGAAAGTTCTGAAGTCGAGAAGAATAAGGAAGAACAGAGTGAATTTGCTGGCATTCTAAACCAGGAAAAGGAAAAAATTAAAGTTGTTGCTAGAATGAATTGCGTGAATGATGTTGTGGGTTTTTGAGAGTATCTTAACAGCAACAAGAACGAGGGGAAGATGCTGAGCTTGGGTGGTTTTGTAGATCACATTTGGAACTGAACTGGAGTTGTTTTGGGTGCAGTTTGGGTTATATTTTGAGATAAAATTCAAATGAATATATGGGTTAACCAAGAGCTCGAAGTAGGTTCGGAATGATGAGCATTTGATGAAGTTTCTTGACCTGAAATGAAGGAGAAGAAACTAATGATGCTGCCATATTTTGTAGTTTGTTGCAGTTTGAATTGAGGATGAAAGAACCTAGCTTGTTGCCATTGACAGTGGGCAGTACATGTGGAAGATTGAAGGCAATATTTGAGTTATTAAATGAATGAATGTATGGGTTTTGTCGTCTGTGAAACTGGGTTTGCAGGGAAGGAGATGATCTCATAAACCACGAGAGAGTTCATGTCTGCATCACCAGTTCCTCGCATACAAACTGTTTGTGTAAATGTCTGAGCCACCAGATTACACAAATTCAAGTTCTGTCGCCAATGGTTTGATGTACCAGTTTTTCCTTGGACTTATGTGAATATTTGGGAATGGTTAGGATAGGGTTGAGTTTGAGAACAACACGAAATTATTGGTGCCAGTAACATATACAGTTTTGGGTTTTATTGTGACCGAAAAGTTAGGTCTGAAGACAAGCTGTTTCCATTGAGTCTGGTGGGTATTTTGCCCTGGGTTATGACATGGAATCGAAACCAATGAAGAGACATAGGTTGGGTACGACTTGTTATGGGTCTTGAATAATGTTGCAAGCCGAGAGAACAACAAGAGAAACTGATTTGTGCCGTGACTTTTGTGGGTTCACCAAGGATTAGAAGGCCTGTCGAGACTAACACATAGCAAGGGAAGTTGGTTCTCATCATAACTGGATCATATTTTTAGGGCACTTCGAGTCCTTTCTTGATCATTTTGTCAGTGGGGTACATTGTTCATGTTTCTACTCTTATCTACATAAAATGGTGGATTGCGATGGTGCTAACTTTTTTCTTAGCATTGAACCAAAAAAAAAAGAAAAAGACTGCATAACTTGTCATGCACCTACAATAATATCTGCATAACATGTTATGCAGTCGGGAAAATGGATACCTAACATGTTATGCATCTACAAAAGTTGTTGCATGACTTATTATGTAGTCCTGAAAACGGTTGCATAACACGTTATGCATCAACTTTTTTGTCACCATTAAAACCGACAAAAACAAAGACCGCATAACTTGTCATGCACCTACAATAATATCTGCATAACATGTTATGAAGTCGCGAAAATAGATGCATAACCCTGTTATGCATCCGAAAATACGACTGCATTGCATCGAGAAAATTGTTGCACAATCTTTTATGCATAGAGAAAATAGATGCATAATGCATTATGCATCTATTTTTTATGTACGCACTAATACAATGGCTACATAACTTCTTATAGATGCATAACTTTGTTATGCAGACGCATAATTTTTTATGAAGTGGAGAAAATGGTTGCATAATTCGTTATGCGTCTGCAGAATGTGTTATGCATCATTTTTGGTGGCTGTATAATGGTTATGCATCAAGTTTTCAAAAAAATTGCCTAAAATGATGATCACCTCCGATTTTTTCGTGAAAAACAAAATTTTGATATTCTTATTTGTACTCGTGGCGTAGCTCTCTTAAAAAGATTTCCAACGATATAAAATTTGTAAAATTCCAAGACGCGGATTTTTAGATATGTTATATCCAAGTTGCGTTGCCAATTATACCCCTGATGCATAACCCGTCATGCGGATGCATAATCCGTCATGAAAACATTTTTAATAATTTCATATAATTATGGGTGTCACGGAAATAATTATGGGTGTCACGATACCTAAAATTAATTGTGGGCGTGACAATAAAAATATTATTTCTTTTGTTCCCCAATAAAATTTGGAAAAAAAATAAAACCTATTTGGAATATGACTCGCATAGGCTATTAGATATATATATATATATATATATATATATATATATATATTAATAATGCCATAGGCAAATGGGCCATAAGCCTTAGTAATGCTTTGTATCCGGGGAGAAAATCCCAGGAATACCACCCTAACTCAAAGCTGCGGGTCCCACCTTTGCGCATTTATAATGCCAATGTCTAGAGGCTTTCCCCTCGTCCGTCAGCTCCTCTCACGGGATTATCCCGGTTTTTCTCAGCGTCAACCTAGCATCACTCAGCTGTTTATTCACGATAATGCTTAATCCACTATGACATTCCTGTGTGACACGTTCATTATGGGCCCCACCCCAATCCTAACAGGCCCCCTCTTCTCAGCTTGAGGGGAGCCCACCGTAAATATGTCACGCGGGATTATCCCAGATACCTAGCTCACGGTGGCCGTATCATTACTCGTTTATCCATGGGAGTGAACTTCTAAAATTTGTGACGAGTACGAGGCAACCCCATGTGGAAATTTTGATCATGTATATGCTTCATTGTACTACAACTTGCCAATCCAGTTAATGAATAAAAAATAAAAATAAAAATATACTGTGGTTTGAATTGCGAGTACACGACAATACTAAGGAAAGACAGCTTGCAAATCCATTTCTTCACTCAGTCGCCATCAGTCCGACCTGTCTCGGGGCGGAACATAGGGGCGGACGAATGGTGTATCAATTTCCTGGACGGCTGAGATCTATAAGGAGTGAGGTTTAAAGATATGAGTGGCGCGTGTCAAACTGATTTAAATGGCCGGATTTCATTGGTAGTTTGGTACACCATTGGTCCACCGTTTTTGGACCACTTTTAGACTTTTCCCCATCAGTGGAACCCCATCCTTTCCTTTCCCATCAATATTCAGAACCGCTAATAGGGAGTACTAATTTACTTAGGGGTATTTCATTCCAAAAGGCAAGGCATTGTTTGTCTTATATAAGAATTTCATACCCCCTTAATCAGTTGACACCCCCTATTAACAATCTCTCCTCCCCAAAACCTCTTAACACTGTCCAGTCTTCATTGTCCACAGTGTACTATAATACAAGTCTACAACTAGAGCAAGCTACACAAAATGACAAATTCCCACTCACTCACATATTCTTATGATACTCCCACTTCGTTGTGTCAAAAAAAGATACTCCCACTCCTAATGTAGGGGTCTATTCTATCTATCATCCACCATGGCATTTGATCTTTCCTCCTGAAACACACCATTGACCATTGTACAATGCTCACAAAAAACAAATGACCCATCTGCAAGTTCCTTTAAAATGACACTGCATCTTTCAAAACTGAAAAGCAACACTATCCAAAACCAGAAACAAAATTAGTTGTGCTCCTCAACAACAGTACTCCCCCCTCTTTAAAAGTTTAAAAACTCTAGTCCTCTCACTGAATCACAAAACCACACACACATACCCTTTGTTTTGATAAAACCACTAAAATTTAATCTTTTGAAACCTCTCCTCAGAAAACTCCATTATCAAAATGTCTATTGTTCCTTGCACTGAAGCTCTTCAAAGAATGTCACCTGGTCATCATCATAGATCTGTTTGCCTTAACAATGAGTACAGAAGCTTAAGAGATGATCTCTTCACAGTAATGCCGCAGAACCCACATTACAAACCGCTAGATAAGTACTGTGAAGTTGTTCGGGAAGGTATTAAAGTTGGGTTGGATGTAGTTTTCATTAATCTTGCACATAAATTTGTTAACTTGACTAGTCTTCTTGAGTTTTCAAGTGATGTAGAGGAATATGTTGCACAACTATCAGAACTGGATGACATGGGTTATGATTGTAATAAGCTGTGGGAACGATTTGATACTCTGAGAGAACTTTCACTAGAAGAAGAGGAAACTAGAGTGAAATTAGAGGAAATTACTTCGAAGAGGAGAGACAAAGAAGTTGAAGCAACTGTAACTCATACTAGGATTTCCGAGTTAGAATCCGAGTTGACCAAGTTGAAAGCTGATTTGAAGATTCAAGATGAAGAAATTGAAACTTTGAAGCTTATGGAGAGGAGCTACATTGAAGAAGAAGAAGAAAAGATCTTGCAGAAATTCAGATCTGTTGCCACAGCTCCATGGGAGTAGTAGTAGTAGCATCATCAAACAAATTGGGGTTTTTAATTTCTTTTCTATGATCAATTTTACAGTACTATCTTGTAATTTTTCTGGGATTTGGTAAAGTTGTGTCTTTCTTAGTTGTAGAAAGTAGTACTTATAACTTTGGGGATGCAACTTTAATGTAGTATATTTTCCTTCTCTGGTTTGTCTTCAAGAATTGGTATGGCTAAACAAATTGGTTTACAAAAAAGTACTAAATAGCTCCTTAACATTGAATGATCTAATGCTTCCTTATGGGTGTCACAGAACAAGCAAGGAAATAAGCACTGCAAGCCGATCATACAATTCAAACTATAAGTTTTCATGGTTACAACTTACTAACTTACAGACATTGCACTACAGCATAACTTGGTGCACGAATCATTTCAGTGTAAAATGGTTAAGAATTGCCCTTCGCTTGATGCTTAGGTAATTGACTACTTATGAAACACGATATGTTGTAAAACTAGCGCAGTAATATATCTAGACATAGCATTCTTCAGGTAACCGTAGTCTTTCGTCTGATTTCCGTATATAAAATCGCGTGAGTATCAATCTAAAATATGATCTCACCAAACAACCACATAAATTTGCATGGTGCGACAGAAATGATGATGAGAATTGGACAGATTCGCAACAGTGTAGGACGAGATATTTGCATCAGCAACCAAAACTGACAGGGACATGTGAATTGAATCAAGGACACGTTGGAGATTGAGCGTATGTTTCTCCCAATCTAAGACGTTGCAAGGATGGGAAGCAGGTATCTGTAGCCTTTTAAGTTCTTAGTCGTTCTTTATGAGGTAAAGGAGTATATTACACAACTATTAGAACTGGAAGAGATGGGTTATGATTGTATGAAGCATGGAAACGATTTGATATTGTAAGAGCACTTTCAGAACAAGAACAGGCTGCTAGCCTAAAGTTAGAGGAAACTACTTCAAAGAGGAGAGACAAAGCAACTTTAACGCATGCTAGGATTTCTGAGTTAGAATCCGAGTTGAGAAATTTGAAAGCTGATTCAAAGACTGAAGATGAAGAAATTGGAACTCTGAAGCTTATGGAGAGGAGCTACATTGAAGAAAAAGAAAAGATCTTGCAGGAATTCAGCTCTGCTGCGACAGATCCATGGGAGTAGAACAAATTGAGTTTTGGTCCGTACGTTATAAGGTCTTTCTTAGTTGTAGAAAGTAGTTTAAACTTGTGGATGTAATATGCTAACCAACTTTCATGTAGTATATGAAATTCACTTTCCAGTATCATAATTGAAAGATAAAAGTACGTAGTAAATAAATTGCAATTCTCTCAAAAGAGCTCAATTGAGTAACTTCCATACCTTTAAGAACTTGCGAAGTAAAAAGCTGAAACGAAAATATACCCCTAGGAAATAACACTGCTAATCACAATTGCATTATGCGTTGGCTATCACGCAAGATTGGAAACCTTACGGACTCCTTTGTGTAGGGGTCGTAACAAAATACACTATCTGAATTTTGTATTAAGATTTTAGTTGTACCCGCAAGAGCTTCAAATTTAATTGGACGTTGATACACATCAAGAGTCCATGCACAAGGTAAGGAGATAGTCTCTTCAATCCAATCGTACCGTTCCATCCCATCAATTTCATCTTTTTTATTAAGTATCTTAACAGAGGCTTCATAATCCGATATACGTTTCAATATACCAACATGTCCATCGAATTCCATTAACCGAATTGCAGATCGTGGATTTTCTCCGTTAATTGAATGATACTGAAATTTTTCCTTTAAGACATCAAATTCCGTTAACATTATTCCTTCCCATCTTTCCCCCGGGAGCAACCAATATATAGATCCGTTTACATACACTCCTGTACCCGCCAACCAAGACCTAAGTGCATCTTCCCAACTTGCACAGGAAAATACATCGTCACCGAGTCTTCTCCATATATTTTCTCCACTGCCCATCCATGTATTTTTATCGATAGTCAAGACTTCAAATTCCGGGAAATTACATTTTCTGGGATATGATATACAAATGACTTTATGTTCTTTTCTGGTTGGATCAAATCCAAATGCAATGCAGCTAACTTCGCGAGGTCTATAATTTTCACTTGTTTCTAAAGCTGCAGTAGTTTTAATCCAAGGAGATTTCTCTCCAGTACTAGGATTATATATAACAAATAATTCCTTATCCCAAGTGGTAATACATACCAAACCATTTACAGTTTGTCTAGGTAACCCATAAGGAGCACGATCCAATTCTAATAGTTTACTATTTTGTAACCCTATATCAAATGGAGTAGTAGTGGCAAATCGGAAAATACCTCCTCTTCCCCCAACATTATGATCCATATATATAGATAATAGTTGCCGAGTTTGATATCCTCCTGCAGGTTGCAAATATAATCCCTGGGACAAGTTCTGCAAATAAAAAACATGGTTATTATAAAGCTCTTTTTCAATCTTTTTGTTCTTCTTCGATTTCCACCAATTCTCATCGATCTTTCTTGCACCAGAAAGTACTATCTCCTCTTTGTTATTAAGAAGAGGAGGAGGATATCTCTTATCTCCCAATATGCTAGACCCTAGTCTTCCTAAGTAAGGTGTAGGAGGAATCAATGGTCTTCTTTCCAAAAAGCTAATATTACTTGGAGGAGAAGAAATCTTCTTCAAAACTGCTCTCATCGCCATTCCTGCTCGCTAGTACCCTAAGTATCCTGAATTGGGCATGTATAAGAACTCTTTTTGAGAATGGTGAGTCTGCAACCAAAATAATTTTTCTTTAGGTTTTGGAATTGTTGTATGAAAAGGGAGTATACGGTAAAAAGGGAGGGAGTATACGGTAATTTTCAAATATGGAGAAAAACAAATTTGAAACCAAATAAATTATCTATTGCTTTTTTTTTTAGTGAATTTTGATATAAAGATCAGCACCAAAACCACAATGTACGGAGATTTTAAGCAGAATCGAAAGGGATCATATCACAATGTAGGACGAGATATTTGCATTAGCAACCACTAAAGACATATGTACACTTGCATGCGTAATTAATACGATTTGCCTAGCCTTCTTGGAACGTGTGGGAGCAGATTACAAAAGTGATATGGACATATGGTACTACAGCTGCTCTGGAGCACTTTGAATCACTGTAATTATGATACAAATATTACGGTGAACTTTGAATTCCTAGCGTGTTACCATCAGTCACTGCGACTGAAACTATTTCGACATCATTCCAAAATCCTCTCCAATACTATGGTGAGAGTATTTGACAATATTAAGGAAAGGAAGCTTGCCAGTCCAATCCAGTTCTTCACTTAGTTACCATCAGTCAAACCCCACTCTTTCCTTCCCATCGTATTAACAATGCTGCTAATAAGGGTACGAATTTGTTTAGGGGCGTATAATTTCAAAAGGTGAGGCGTACGTATTGACAAAGCTGCTAATAGTGGCATGATGATCAGATGAAGTAGATAGTGTGATAAACCTCTTCTAATGTTGATGAGGTTATCATTATAAGAAGGAAAAAAAATATCAAAAGTAACTTTACATGGAACAAGAAGTGAAACTAGAAGAGAATTACATGCATGCAGAAGCTTCGTGTTTAGATGACTGTAAAAAGAAAAGAAAAAAACGACTAAGACTGTATTAAACCTTGGGGTAGTAAGTAATTTGTTTTGTTTCTAGTAATAATATAAGAAAAGCAAGAGACTAATAATAAGAAAATTACATAGTCCTATTCTAAAAAGAACTAAACTTGTCCTGATTCTAAAGCACCTGCAGTGTTTTCCTTGATAGTTTTCTTGATTGCACGAGAACATGCGAATACGACTACCACTATAACAAAACAGATAATGGCAATACATATTACAGTTAGGACAACCGGAAAATCTTTAGTAGGTGCTCCATCATCCATTGTAAGTTTCGTTTTATGAGACGATGACCATACAATCCAAGAGGACGACTTCTGATGAGGATTATCATCATGACTGTTAATTCCATCGATTATTTCATTGTGCAAATTCAAACGCCCTATTGGACTCAACGTTGCTCTGTAAATATAACCCACCTCCTGCTTAACTGGTTGTGTTCTCTTATAAAACACTTTAACTATTTCATCATCAGAACCAGCAAGATACAACTTACCACTAACGTCTAAACTTAGGATTACTGGCGTATTTAGCGAACCCTCGAGCGATTTTGACATTACAGATATATGGTTACTATAATCATCGTCTTGGTCTTCGTGTATACCAACAAAACCATCAGTATGTCTAACTGCTAACCTGTAATCACCAGATATAAGATCAACTCCAGGTCTTAGCTTTTGACCGCCGAGAATGGTATCAGTAGGATAATCGAAACTTTGCCAAATAATTTGAGAGTCTGAACCATATAAAACAAAGTTGCCATTATCATGCATCTTTGCATAGGACACTGGTTCCGGTACATCGGGTAGCAAAAGTTTCTCTTTATTATCTGGCATAATCCGCAGCATCAACTTCCCTTCATCGGTGAATAGAATTGAGGATGGTTTGTGTAACGGAAGATCATTAGGTTTAGCAGTCCAAACAAGAGTTTGTTCTGACGATTTAACAAACCATATACCAACTACATATCGGTCAGGCCATGATAACTGGTAAAATCCAAAAGCAATGTTACCCGAGGGAGAAAGCCAATAAGGACTGCAAGAATGTTGAGGCAGAGATTATGTAGGCTCAAACCTTCTTATTAAATAGGAAGATAATTACCTTCTTATTTTAATCACCTCTTGTAATTCTTAGATTTTGATATGTAGATCAAAACTAAGATGAATATCATTATGGAAATCAATGATTATGATAAATTAAACTACATATCAAAATATCAAAATCATAACACAAAGCAAAAGATAAAGGAGAGACAAACCGATATACGTGGTTCGGCACTAACGCCTACATCCACGGATAAACCCCGTAGGGTGAATTAGATTACTGCTCAATACTTGAGAGGATTGAGTGATTTACATTTACATTGAACTCCTATTTATAGAGTTTGCTAAACCTAGGAGATAATACAATGCGTTATCTTTTGTTTGACTAGGTATTACATTTGTAGATAATTGATTGCGTAATTATCTAAATAAACTGCACACGGTCTTCACGGCTACATCGGCTCACTACACGTTCACCTTGATATATCTTGTGGATTGACTAAATATTCCAACACCCCCCCTCAAGTTGTACACGGAGGGAATTGAAGTGTACAACTTGAACTGGACAAAAAATGCACTTCAGACGATCTAACATTGAGTCCTTTAAACAATCTTGAACAGCAACACCGGAATGCTTGAACGGTAACACCGAAACATAGTCTTCATTGTGTGTATATGGAACATCTACGGAGTAGTTACTTGAGATGCGACAGTGCCCCACTGGTGAATGAATTTTGATCTTAGCAGAAGCTTTTAACTCCACCATTTAGCATTGTCCAGATGATGTGACATAGATAATGCAGACGACATACAAGTAAAAAATGGATTTGATTGATCAAATCTGTACTGTAGAAGATTTTGAAATTATTATCTTCAATAGGTTTGGAAAGCAAACGATAAAATGTTTGGATTGAATTAACTTCCCGAGAGTTGGGAAATATATTTTGGGAATAAAAAGAGTTTCGGATAGAAACGAATATAGTTGGATATCAAAGAATATATTCAGAATTGGATTTGTATTTCGAATGTTTTTGATAAAAGGAAAGACTTTATAAAACAACTTCGAGTGAAGTTTGGAATATGTGCTCCAAAACAGAAAATGCACACACAAAAAAACAAACCATAATGGAAGAAGCATTGAAAGATTGCTTTAACTGTTAACAGAGAACATGAATACCATTTCATTAGGTATATAAGAAAAGTGATTAAAAAAAAATCATTGATCAGACTGAAATGATCAGTAACATCAAGTTTTGCTTCCTGGATTGCATGATCAGGAGTACAAACAAGTAGTTAGAGAATATGAGTTTATAGTGATGGATGTGAAGACCAGAAGAATAATAATGAAAACCTCTGGTGTTTGCTATCCACAAAACAAAAAGACGACAGATAGCGATTCCGACGACATAATAGGAAAACGATAAAATAATGGATCGATATATTGATATATCAAAAAAAAAAAAACGGATTTTTTTTTTTTTTGGGAAATAACTTGATTACAAAAAATTGATTGAAAATTCTCAAGGAAAAGATTGAGATTTGAGATAAAATTAATGATCGATGAACGAGAATGTCAAAGCACTTCACGCTTTAAAGTTCAAACAGATCGACCACAAAGATTACCGAAAAAAATAAGAAGCAGTAACTATGATAAATCAATTACTGGAGAATGCGAACGTGAAAAACGTAAGCATATTTTGAAAGATTGACCTTTCTAGGAGGAGATATATTTGTAAGTTCTAAAGACAGATTGATACGTTTAGACCAAGAACAACAAGATCTATTGGGTTTATGTCGACCACTATGTTTTCATCATAATGTCCACTATGAGTTACCTTTCATCATAATGTCCACCATGTTAGCTTTCATGATAACGACCACCATATGAACGTTTTATAATGTCAAGCACTTGTGCTATGTGTCGACATAATCCCACTAGACTTCTCATATTTCATTGTATATAAGCCTGGATTATATTCGTTTGTAAACACACAGAGAGATAACAGGAATGAGAACAATTAAACATTTATGTTCTTATTAACATTTTATGTTCTTCTTTACATTTATGTTCTTGTTTACATTATGGTATCATAGAGCCAGAATATTTTTCCAAATTTTCTTGTAGTAACAATGGAAGAAACCACCGTCATCCCACCATCATCCTCTTTACATACTTCCAATCCTTTGTATGCTCTAGCTTCGAATGATGGTCCAGGGACAGTCATCACGCACGTTGTTCTTAAGGGATCCAACTATGAAGAATGGGCAAAAGCGATTCGGGTTTCGTTGGGAGCAAAACGCAAACTCGGTTTCATCAATGGTAAAATACTTAAACCTACAACTGAGTCTAATGATCTTGAGGATTGGTGGACGGTCAACTATATGATTGTCGCTTGGATTTTTTATACTATTGATCTGAATATTCGTTCTACTATTTCTTATCGTGATACGTCGTATGAATTATGGGAAGATATTTGCTTACATTTTTCTGTTGGAAACGGTGTTAAAATTATTCAATTAAAATCGGATGTTGCTGCTTGTAAACAAAAAACTGGTGAGTCGATTATGGCCTATTATGGACGGTTAAAGAAATTATGGGATGATATCAATGACTTTGATGCTTTGCCCTCTTGTTCTTGTTCTGGTTGCGACTGTGGTTCGAATCAAATCCTTCGTAAAAGACGTGAAACAAATCAGGTGCGTGAATTTTTAATGGGTCTTGAATCTTATTATGCTAACGCACGTTCCAATATTTTATCAATCGAGCCTTTGCCATCTCTTCATTCTGTGTACTCAAGAATTACACAAGAGGAAGAGGTTCAACTTTATACCCAACGAAGGACTGAGGAAGCATCTCCAATGGCCTTTCATTGCCTTCGTGGTAGTACATACAAGGTATGAAATCTGGTAGATCACCTTTGAAGTGTGGTTTTTGTGGCTATCATGGACATCTTGAGGAACGTTGCTGGGAGAAACATGGTTATCCACCTGGCCATGAACCTAGGCGTCCGCAAGCCACAGGTCGTGGAAAACAGAACTTCAATACCACTGATACAATAGCTACACTCAAAGTAAATGCTGTCTTTGGTGAAATGACTGCACCTACCAACCCTATTAGATTAAATGGTAAGGGAGTTTATACTTGGATCGTTGACACCGGTGCTTCAAATCACGTTTGTTTTGATGAAAACCTGTTTGATTTCTCTCGTGCCATAACTCTTATTCACATTGGGTTGCCTAATGGTGCTACTATAAAGGCCACCAGAATAGGGGAAGTTACTTTAAACGAGTCTTTGGTTTTAAAAAATGTCTTATTCGTCCCTACATTCACTTGTAACTTGTTCTCTATTTCGCAACTACTCTCCTCTCGAAAGTTAAGCATACAATTTACATTCTCTTATTGTGTTGTATAGGACCTTGTGTTGAGGATGAAGATTGGTATGGGTGAGCTTATTGGGGGGCTATATCATTTGCCGATGAGGGAACCAACTCGTGTTAATGTTGTTCATGGGAAAGACATGGGGGATTTATGGCATAAACGGCTAGGACATCCTTCTCGACAAATAATGCAGCTACTACCTCAACTTTGTCGTCGTAATAATAATAAGTTGGAGCATCAAGATTTTGATATTTGTTATCGGGCTAAACAAACTCGTAGTACTTTTTCGTTAAGTGAAAATAAAGCAGATGATTTGTTTGATTTGATTCATTGTGACGTTTGGGGTCCTTATCGTGCAAATGGTGCTTGCAATTCTCGGTATTTCCTGACTATTGTGGATGATTTTTCTAGATGTGTGTGGGTATATTTGATGAAAACAAAGGACGAGGTTCCACGTTTATTAATAAATATTTTCTCCTGGGTTGATCGGCAATTCACCAAAAGATTAAAAGTTCTGCGAAGTGATAATGGGACAGAATTTAAGGGTCTTGGTACTTATTTTCGTACGAATGGGATAATTCACCAGACATCCATGGTTAAAACACCTGAGCAAAATGCTAGAGTCGAACGTAAACATCGTCATATTCTTAATGTTGCTCGCGCTTTACGTTTTCAAGCGTGTTTACCTATTGATTTTTGGGGAGAATGTGTTCTAACCGCTGCATATTTGATTAATCGCACTCCTTCTCGTATAATTGACTCTAATACACCTTTTGAAATGCTTTATGGTCGTGCTTCTACTCGATATGCTTAGAGTTTTTGTATGCTTATGTTATGCAAAGAATATTAATCCTTATGATAAGTTTGATAGTCGAAGTCGTCGGTGTATCTTTCTTGGATATCCTTTTGGAAAGAAAGGATGGCATCTATTTGACCTTGCCACGGGGGATTATTTTCAGTCTCGTGACGTTAGTTTTGTTGAAGATATTTACCCTCTAGCTGATCCCGATGAAATGGATCGTTTACAGTCATTATATCCAGCAGAATCTGGTGACTTACATAATTCTGCGAAATATGGAGATTTTCTTGAAGACTGTACACAGTTAGCAGTCCCTGAACAGTTGCAACAAGGGCATACCGACACTCCCATACTTCCATCTAGCACGAAGGTCTATGATGCATCTTCAAACACATCTGTTGAGGATCTGCCAACTATTTTTCCGATTCATACACGGGAACTTCCCAGTGACGCCCAACCTTCTTCCAGTGGAAGTTCGTTTGAAAATGAAAGTGTTCCGGCAGATCTGATGATAGTTATGGTGCTGAAAGCACGGATTTGGTTAATGCGAATCTTGGTCGTGGAAAACGTACAAAATTCGAAAATGTCCGACACAAAGACTTTGTAAAATGGCAAAATATGGAGCCGAAGACTAACATGACTATGGTTCCCCCTCCAACTTCACACATACCAATCCATTCCTAAGGTACTCTGTATCCTATAACACATTATTTAAATTGTAATGCTTTCTCTATTGCGCATCAACATTTTCTTACAGCTCTTTCATCTGATAAGGAGCCTACATCCTTTAAGGAAGCAATGAATGATCCTCGCTGGAGAAAAGCGATGGAGGAAGAAATTACGGCTCTTTATGACAATGGAACTTGGACAATTGAAAACTTACCTCCTGGAAAATTGGCTATTGGATGCATGTGGGTGTTTCGGATCAAGCATCGTTCTGATGGTACTGTTGAACGATACAAGGCATGACTGGTTGTCTTTGGTAATCATCAGAGGGAGGAGTAGATTTCGGTGAGACCTTTGCTCCTACGGTCAAAATGGTTACTGTGCGTACTTTTTTAACGGTTGCCGCTATTCAGAATTGGGAGTTAGTTCAGATGGACGTTCATAATGCTTTTCTTCATGGTGATTTGGATGAAGAGGTATATATGCGCCTTCCTCCAGGGTTTAGTAATGGCGTGATTGTCAAGGTATGTAGGCTACGTAAGTCTCTGTATGGTTTGAGACAGTCCCCTAGATGTTGGTATGCAAAGTTAGCCACGTCCTTGCGTACATATGGTTTTTCCGCAAGCAAATCTGATCATTCATTATTTGTTTATCAAAAAAAGGGAGTGATATTGAATATTCTTGTTTATGTGGATGATCTAGTTATTGCTGGAAATAATAGCGATGCTATTCGCGAACTAAAATCATATCTTGGGGATTGTTTTCATATGAAGGACTTGGGAAAGTTAAAGTATTTTCTTGGAATTGAAGTAGCTAGAAGTTAGAAAGGGATCTTTCTTTGTCAACGCAAATATGCTATTGATATATTATCTGAAACAGGTCTTATGGGTTCTAAACCGGCTAGTGTTCCAATGGAAGAAAATCATCGCCTAGCTCTTGCATCGGACACACCTATGACAGATCCTGCTCGTTATAGACGACTCGTGGGGCATCTAATTTATCTTACCATTACTCGCCCCGAGCTTTGTTATGCGGTTCATATATTATCCCAATTTATGAAGCATCCAAAGCAATCTCAATGGAATGAAGCTTTGAGAGTGGTTCGTTATTTGAAATATCGTCCAGGCCAAGGAATATTACTTTGGGTTGATTCCACTCTAGTTCTTGATGTTTATTGTGATGCATATTGGGCTAGTTGTCCAATTCGTAGACGTTCTCTTACTGCTTATTTTGTATTCCTTGGAAACTCTCCTATCTCTTGGAAAACAAAGAAACAAGTAACTGTTTCCCGCTCCTCTGCGGAAGCAGAATATCGTGCCATGGCCTCAGCTACTTGTGAAATTATATGGTTGAAGAATTTACTTCGGAGTCTCGGTGTGGAGCATGATGCGCCTGTATCTGTTCATTGTGATAGTCAAGCTGCTCTACATATTGCAAATAATCCGGTCTTTCATGAACGTATGAAACACATTGAAATAGATTGTCATTTTGTATGGGATGAAATCCTCAAAGGTACTATCGCTCCTGCGTGCGTTCATACTTCGGTGCAGCTTGCTGATATTCTTACTAAAGCTTTGGGTCGTCAACAATTTCAATCTCTTCTTGACAAGTTGGGAATTTCCAATATTCATGCTACAACTTGAGGGAGGGTATTGGGTTTATGTCGACCACTATGTTTTCATCATAATGTCCACTATGAGTTACATTTCATCATAATGTCCACCATGTTAGCTTTCATGATAACGACCACCATATGGACGTTTTATAATGTCAAGCACTTGTGCTATGTGTCGACATAATCCCACTAGACTTCTCATATTTCATTGTATATAAGCCTGGCTTATATTCGTTTGTAAACACACAGAGAGATAACAGGAATGAGAACAATTAAACATTTATGTTCTTATTAACATTTTATGTTCTTCTTTACATTTATGTTCTTGTTTACATTAAGATCATTGAACCAAAAAAGAAAAATTGGTCACGTTGTTGTTGTTCAGTGACAGAGATGATGAGCACCTTTGACGAACATGAAGGTGCAGTGATATAATTTTGAGATCCAATAATGGTATATATATCCAGGAACATTCGAACTGTTGCAACAAAATTAGATGACAATCAGTGATGACCCGATATTTTAAGATATAAAGTGAAATAGTTATTATAGAACTTTGAAGCAAAGTCAAAAACTAAATAGTACTCCTTGATCAAAGGAAGTCCATGAGAATATTGAATGGACAAAGAACTGTGGATATAATAGACGTGATATCCAGAAAACTTAATTTGTTTTCGGAATTAAAGTGAGTACTTTTGATCACTAATTCAACAGATGATTAAACCTTTATGAGCTGTTAAAGGTAAAATAGACATAACAAAAAATATTGATAAATTTCCTTCACGGAAATGAGGACAAACCATAAAGGTTGAATTGATGATGATTTTCAAAGCTAAGATCGATAGAAGAAAAACTGAAATTAGCTAAGAATAAAAAAATCAGACACAATGAAAATAGATTGCGGAAGCGATTGAATCGAGAGCATTTCTGCTCTGATACCATCTTAGATTTTGATATGTAGATCAAAACTAAGATGAATATCATTATGGAAATCAATGATTATTATAAATTAAACTACATATCAAAATCATAACACAAAGCAAAAGATAAAAGGAGAGACAAACCGATATACGTGGTTCGGCACTAACGCCTACATCCACGGATAAACCTTCGTAGGGTGAATTAGATTACATCGCTCAATACTTGAGAGGATTGAGTGATTTACATTTACATTGAACTCCTATTTATAGAGTTTGCTAAACCTAGGAGATAATACAATGCGTTATCTTTTGTTTGACTAGGTATTACATTTGTAGATAATTGATTGCGTAATTATCTAAATAAACTGCACACGGTCTTCACGGCTACATCGGCTCACTACACGTTCACCTTGATATATCTTATGGATTGACTAAATATTCCAACAGTTATGGTATACCAATGGTTGGGGATTGAAAGTTACTTTGTAGAAACAACTTATTGCCTTATGGAAGTCCGGTCCTAAAATAAGCTCAAAAATAATCCCCGAATATATATGGAGAATAAGAGAAACCCAAGCTCCAAGCCTTCTTTTAGTGCTTTGCTGTTGTACATTGACACTGATTTTAACTTACAAAAATTATGTCACACTCCTACATGACAAGAAGCAAAAAAAAAAAAAAAAAAAAAAAAGATGTTGTAAAACTAGCGCAGTAGCATTCTTCAAGGAAAGGTGGTCTTTCGTCAGAACCATATATACAAGCGCGCCAATATCGATCTAAAACATGAACGTCACCACATCAATTTGTATGATGAGATGAACAAATGATGAATAATCTGTATGACGAAGAACCATTTTGCAAAATAAATGATCTATCGCTTTCTTAGTAAATCTAAATTGAAAATATCAGCACGAAAACACAAACACACGAAAAGGTAACAAAAACACGTAAACATAATGGGATTGTTTCGCAGCACAGTGTAGGACGAGATATTTGCATCAGCAACCACTAATGAATTGGGACTTCATTGGGCTTATGATTTCCCCAACCGAAGACACGTTGTAGCTTGCATGGATGGGATGCAGGTACCTGTAGCTTTTTTGTTGAGATTATTAGTCCGGCATTGTTAGGACAATCTAAGATCCTGCGGTTTATAATTTTTTAGAGCCTTTCCACTTATTATCAATTGGTTTTGAGTTGGATGTCTATATTCTAACATGGTATTAGAGCAGGCTATTTGGAACTCGTGATTATTAGTCCCGGTTTATAATTTCTTAGGGCCTCTCCACTCATTGTCAATTGATTTTGAGTGAAGGTCCGTATTTCCAAGCCATCAGAGATTTCGAAATTTGTTTGCGTGCATCTTAATAATAAATCTGATGGCTTTTGATATGTTGATTAGATTATCAGCAAAAGAGAAGAAGATTCAACAATAACTATACATGGAACAAGAAGTGAGGATAGGGAGAGAATTACTGACATGCTTTTGATATTGTCCAAAGAAAAAAAAATTAACTACTCCCTCTGTCCTAAATTATCTGTCCTAATTTCTACTTTGGTCTGTCCATTTTTATCTGTCCGTTCATTTTTAATTCAAAATCTTAAATATTATCATCATACATAAGGAAGAAAAAAACCCACTCAATATCTATTAATTGTCATTTCTTTCTTAAATAAAAATATTTATGACAAAATTTCAAATTTATGGTCAAGTATTTCTAAAGATGAAATAATCTACAATTTCAATTTTTTTCCCTCTCAAATAAAAATTTCAAAGACTCCAAAATTTTAGTGTCGAAAACCAAAGTCAAATGGAAGAAATTTTTTTTTTTAAATTGTGGATTTCATAATAAAAGCAGTATAATTTGTTTTTATTTCTTAAAACATTTCCTAAAATAATAATACTATCCATTTTAGAATTTTTAACACTAATAATTTTAGTTTTGATAATAACATAACATTAAATAGATTAGTTAAGGGCTAGTCACGATATTTTATAGGTTTTCTATATTATCTTGACATAGTGATTTTTAATTTAGGACGGAGGGAGTAAGATCTTGTTCAAAGAACTTTTTTAACTAAGACTAGATTAAACCTTGGGTAGTTTCTAAGTATTTATTGGAGCAACTTTAAACGAGATTGCAGGAGATTTCGGTAGTGATTACAAAAATGTATATCAAAAAAATATACTATACTACCAATACATGTTACAATTAGGTCAAGCGAAGAATTAATTTTAGGTGCTCCATCTTCCCTTGTGATTTTCGTTTTATGAGATGATGACCATACAATTGAAGAGGATGATTTCTGATGAGGATTATCACGACGGTTGATTCCACCAATTCTTTCCTTGTGCAAATTCAAACGCCCTATTGAACTCAACGTTGCTCTGTAGATATAACCCCCCTCCTGCTTAACTGGTTGTTTTCTCTTATAAAAAACTTTAACGTCTTCATCATCAGAACCTGCAAGATACAACTTACCAGTAACGTCTAAACTTAGGATTATTGGGGTATTTAGCGAACCCTCAAGCGAATGTGACATTACAGATACAATCTCTCCGTAATCATAGGTTTTATGTATACCAACAAAACCATCAGTCTGTCTAACTGATAACCTGTAAACACCAGATATAAGATCAATTCCAGGTCTTAACTTTTGACCGCCGAGAATGGTATCTGTAGGATAATCGAAACTTTGCCAGATAATTTGAGAGTCTGAACCATATAAAACAAAGTTGCCATTATCATGCATCTTTGCATAGGACACTGGTTCCGGTACATCGGGTAGCAAAAGCTTCTCTTCATTATCTGGCATAATCCGCAGCATCAACTTCCCTTCATCGGTGAATAGAATTGAAGATGGTTTGTGCAATGGAAGATCACTAGGGTTAGAAGTCCAAACAAGAGTTTCTTCTGTCGATTTAACAAACCATATACCAACTACATATCGGTCAGGAGACCATGATAACTGGTAAAAACCAAAAGCTATGTTGCCCGAGGGAGAAAGCCAGTAAGGACTAGTATCATTCAAAGAAAGAGATGAACCTCTTGTTATGTTGCTCATCAAATTGTTATCCGGCGATGAAGATGGAGATAATGATTCAACAACCAGTAATGGAACAACAAGAAGAAGTAATAAGGAGAAGGTGAGAATTAATTACCTGTAGAAACTTCATGATGTTTTGATGAAACAAAAGCAAGAGAGTAAGAATGTTGTGACGGAGGAAACTTCATGATGTTTTGATGAAACAAAAGCAAGAGAGTAAGAATGTTGTGACGGAGATTGTTTGTGGTTACCGGGAAGTGATCACCTCCTTATTATATAGGCTCAAACTTATTACAACTTCGAAACGAACATGGAAATGATACCCCAAACCAACTAGGACTGATACCCTAAACCAACTAGGACTGTGAATTAAGTTATGGGAGTCCGGTCCTAAAATAAGCTCAAAAATAATGCCCGAATATAATATGGAGACGGAGAGAACCCCAAGCTCCAAGCCTTCTTTTAGTGCTTTGCTGTTGTACGCGGACACTGATTTTGATTTATAAAACATGGACCATCACAACATCATTCAGATTATATAAGAAAATAATATTCCCAACTTTTTTCAACTCCAGGGTGGTATTCAGACAATGACTTCCGTGTAGGAGCCTGCTCATATCACAATTGCATTATCCTTTGGTGTTCATGCAAGATTGGATACACTATCTGAACTTTGCATGAAGTTTATATTTGTGCCTGTAAGAGCTTCAATTGAAAGATCATCCACATCAACAGTCCATGCACAAGGTAATGAGATATTCTCTTCAATCCAATTGTACCGTTTTATCCCATTAATTTCACCTATATTATAAAGTATCTTTACACAGGCTTCATAATCCGATATACGTTTCAGTATACCAACACATTCATCATACTCCATTACCTGATATATAGGCAGTGGTAATTTTCCTGTAAATAATCAGGACTTCAACAACAATCGCATCAGTTGCATATTTTTCACTGGAAGTTTTCTTTAATGCAGTTAAAAAGCGACTTTATGTTTACTTCTTGTGGGATCAAAACCTAATGCAGTGCAGTCAACTTGATCACCTCTAGTTTCTCCTCAATGCCCTTGTGAAGCCATAGTAGTTTTAATCCAAGGCGATGTTTCTGCAGTACTAGGCTTATACTACCTCCATTTCTAGTCTTCTCGCTTTTAGGTTTTGGAGTTACCACTTACATAAAAAATTTACACTTCGCAATAAAACACAATATGTAGTAAAACTAGCGCAGTAATAATTAATAGTACTGTCATATATATAGGACATAGCTAGCATTCTTCAAGGAAACGTAGTCTTGCATCAGAACCATATATTCAAGCGCGCAAGTATCGATCTAGAACATGAACATCACCACATCAACTTGTATGATGACACAGAAATGAATCGAATGATGAATAATCTTTTTTTTTTTTTTGAAGCATGTAGTTTTATTTGATTAAAGCGGAATTACACGTGGGAATGTTGATCCCCTAGTGTCATTTAATACATTTTGTGTCAAGAAATCCGGAATCGTATATTCCCAAATTTTAGTATGCAATACTCCCTGTTGACTATTATCCGCCGCATGATTTGCGAGAGTGTCCGCTGCTTGGTTTGCTTCCCGGTGATTGTGTAGAATTTTGTGATGGGGAATTTCCTCTAGTCTTTTGATGATCTCAACAATCATGTCTCGTAGGTACCATGGAGGATCTGCTTTTTGTTTGACGAAATGAACTAGGGTCTGTGAATCGGATTCAATGTAGATTTTAGTCCATTGGTAGAGCGTGATTGTTCTCAATGCCATGAGTAGTGCCCATGTCTCTGCTAGCAACGCTGTTGTGATCCCCAAAGGTTGGGCCATTGCGACAATAACTGTGGTTGTCAAGTCTCTGCAGATAAATCCTCCCCCCGCGGGTCCCGGGTGGCCGCGAGCAGCTCTGTCAGTGTTTATTATGATCCAATGTGGTTCCGGTGGTTTCCATCCAACTTGAATTGTTCTAGTCAATCGGCGTGAGGAGGCGTCCTGTGTTATATCAGTCATGCCATATAGTGGTGGAGGTAGCACTGAAGTTGCCCACTTATACTCCTGATGCATGTGGGTTGCCAATTTGACTATATCGGAAGGAGGCTTATGTTTCCTTCCATAAATCAATTCATTCCTAGCTAACCAAAGTGCCCACAAGGTGAAGCAGAAGGAAGTTGATACTTCTGAAGTTTGTTTGATTTGTATTAATTTTTTGATGGTGGTTGATGGGTTTATCGGTTGAGGTCTTTGGTGTTGAAAGGAAGGTTCTGTTTCATGATGGTTGAAGAGGATGTCCCAAACTTCTTTAGCAAACCGACATGTGAGAAGGATATGTTCAGCTGTTTCTGGAGATAAATTACATCTAGGACATAGGTTGGAAGTAATAAGGTGAATTTTATGTAGTAGGGTGAAGGTAGGTAAGCCTTCATTAATAGCTTTCCACAAGAAAAGCTGTATTTTGGGGGGGAATTTTAATGTCTAGATGTGGGTCGAAGGTTGTAGCTGATTCAAATAAGGAGTTCTATTGGGTTGGTGAGTGAGCATACGGTACCCTGACCTAACTGTATACTTTCCAGATTTTGTGTAAGGCTAGAAAATTTTGTCTGGGGGACCATCTTGCGGAAGGTGGATGTTGACAATCATGAGTCTAGCCGATTGTGGTAGCTGAGTCAATCGGTCATGGATCCAAGCATTTGAGTTGGCATCTATAAGATCGGATACGAAATGGAAATTCTGGCATTGGTTTTGGTCGAGTGGTGGATGATCCAGTATCCAGTTTGAATTAGTACGGATTGAGTTTCATGTGCCTATTTTGTGAAAAGGTGTGGTGTGATACTAGATAGAAGGGAAAAAAGTTGTTTCCATATTGGGTTAGCCGAGGTAGAGGGAAGATGGTTGGATTGGAGAAAAGGTTCATTGTTGAAATATTTTGACCGACACATCGAAGAATAAATTGAATCAGGTTTATCGTGAATTTTCCAAACTCGCTTGAGTAGCAGAGCTTTGTTGTGGTCTAAGCTTTTCCTAATTCCAAATCCCCCTTCGGCTATGGGTTTCGACAATTTATCCCATCCCATAGGGTGTAGTTTTTTAGTACAGGCATCATGGCCCCAAACAAAGTTCCTAGTAATTTTATCTACTTCCTTGTGAACTTGCATCGGCAGAAGGTTTGTCTGCATAACGTGATTAGCAGTAGGTGATAGAGAAGTTTTTATGAGTACTAACCTTCCTTTTTGATTGATGCATTTCATTTTCCATCCCTTTGCCTTGCGAGCCATTCTTTGGAGTAATGGACGAAAAATATATGCCGATGTTCTTCCACTTTTGAATTGAATTCCCAAGTACAGTGGTGGTGTTGATGTAGCCGGCATATCAAAGAAACTTTGGATTTTACCAATATCAGTGGGATCAAGTCGAGGATGATGGATTATACTATATTTGATGTGGTTGATGTGTTGTCCAGCTGATTCGGAATAAGCATCAAGTAATTGTTTGAGTTGAGTATAATTCTTGTTGGAAGCTTTGAACGTGAGAAGCAAGTCATCAGCATACATTTAGTGAAGTATTGGTGGTGCTTTCTTGGATATACTTAATCCTGAAATGTTGTTTGTGTGTTCCAGGTGCGCTAAGTTTGTTGAAAGGATCTCCGCACATATAATAAATACATAGGGTGATAACGGATCTCCCTGTCTTATTCCTCGAGAAGGAGATATATATCCATGTGGAGTTCCATTAACATTGACTGAGTACGTTATTGTGGAGATACATAACATGATATATTGGATAAACTTCTCTAGAAAACCAAATTCTGTAAAATTCATCTTCACAAATCCCAAATCCAAGCTGTCATATGATTTCTGAATATCTAATTTAAGTCATACTTTTGGTTCTTTGGTTAAGGGGGAGGTTCTGATGTAATGGAAAAGTTCCCCTGCAATGGCTATGTTATCCTGAATCGATCTTTGAGGTACAAAGGCACTTTGGTAGGGGCTAATAAGAAACGGTAGTAGTGGACGTAGCCGGTTTACCAAGATTTTGGATATGATTTTGTAGGTAACATTGCACAAACCAATAGGTCTAAATTGGGATGCAATTGTTGGGTGTTCCCCTTTTGGTATGAGTGTGAGGTTTGTGTGATTCATCAGGGGATACAAATTAAAATTCTCAAAGAATTCCCGGACCATTGCAATTAGTTGGAATTTAGGTTTCCCAAAAAACTTTGAAAAACTTACTTGTGAATCCACCCGGTCCTGGGGCCTTTTCTGATCCAATCGACCAAAGTGCATCTTTTATTTACTCTTCAGTTACAGCTTGGTCTAGAGTATTGCACTGGTTTGTTGTTAACTGTGGGGAGATCGTGGAGAATAGCCGGTCATCTAGTCTGGTACTTGGTGCCGTATATTGATTGGTGAAATGTTATAATAGCATGTCGATGATCTGATTTTTTCCAAAGACCCAGTTACCGTTCTGATCGCGCAGTTGTTGTATGGTGTTGCAGCTTCGGTGTATAGTAGCAGTCATGTGGAAAAAAGATGTATTCTTGTCTCCAGATTGGAGCCATTGAATTCTTGCCCGTTGTTGCCAGTATGTGGCATGACACTGCAATAGATATATGTGGCCTGCGCGAAGTTCTTTTTCCTGTTGTATCCAATGCGTTAAAATTGTACCTGTTTGGATTGCACATTGATGTTGTGCAAATTGTATCTAGTGCCATGGATGTTTTTATCATGGTGGGCAGATGACCAAAAGTTTCCTTATTCCATAGCGTAAGGATTTTTGCAGTAGTGATGAGTTTGATTTGTAGATTGGTCGTCGGAACCTCGTCATACGTTCTTTCCCAAGCACCATTGACAATCTGGTGAATATTAGGGTGGGATAACCAGAGGTGTTCAAATTTATAAGTCATCTCATTTTAACAATTCAATTGCTTGTTTCTAAGAAGGATAGGAGCATAATCCGATGCGATTCGTGGAAGATGTATGACGGCTGCATGAGGGTTGGTCGTTCTTCGATCCATCTCTGGTTTTCCATGGCTCTGTCTAACCGTTACATTATAAAATCCTCGCCTTGTTGACAATTTTTCCATGTGAATGGATCTCCTTGGAAGCCGAGGTCTATCATTCATGATGTGTCGATCATATTTAAGAACGGTTGAGTTTGAGCATATGTTACCGGTCTTCCTCCTTTCTTTTAGGATTGTAGGATGACATCATTGAAGTCTTCGATCATCACCCAAGGTAATGATGAAGGTTGGAAAATATCAAAGAAGTTGTTCCATAAATCCCATCTGGCAGCTGGGTGAGGTGGACCATACATTCCAGTACAAAACCAAGGAATTGCTGGAGGCTGTGGTGTAATAAGCACAAGAATGTAACTTTGAGAGTAAAGCAGGATCATCACTTATATTATGTTCTTCCACATTAGACATAGACCGCCTCAGTGTCCTATTCTCGGGACAGTAAAACTGTTGTCGAAACGTAAGGTCCTTTGAAATGATTTCATATGCTATTCAAACGCAAGAGTTTCCCAGAGAAACACCATATCCGGCTGCTGTGTTGGCATCATTCCTTGCAAATGTTGAATTTTGGTATCTTGGTTGATAACCTGACAGTTCCACTCTAGTATGGATATATTACTAGCCATAGTTGACTCGGATGGTGAAAATATACTAACTCCAATTTTCTTGTTTGTAACACTTGAAGTACGAAAAACTGTTGGTGTTGTACCCACTCAGTTAATCTTAGTTGAAAATCCATTGTGTGTCGATAGTCCTTCTAGATTTTAGTATTTCCTTCGTGTAGGAGTCTGCAGACTGCAGTAGATCCGAAACAGAACTGTGGGCTTCTTATAACAGTCTTGATGTGTATCAATTGGTTATTTTAGGCCCAACAGAAAACAACAAAAACCAAGCCCACAGAAAGTTTTACAAAAGACACCAAACCACACTCTATTACAGACAACTTACACAATTACAAGCACACTCTTACAATAGACGCTTATTACAGGACTATTAAAACCAACTAAAGAAGACTTGGACAACCTAAGACAGAAATAAGAAAATGAAACGTTTGCACCCTAAAGTCTCTAAAAGAAATTACTGTAGAAAAAACCAAACTGAAAACAGTAGTTAAGCGAAAGATTAGAACTGAATACAACTAAAGGAGAACTCCCTAATGAACTAAACTTGACTTTGAAAAAGACTAACTATAAGGACTAAAAACTAGGTAATAAGCATGATAAAAATAGGGTGGCCAACCCAAAACAAGCTTTCATCATTTATGGATCAGATATTCTTCTATCGATCAAGATGGTAATGATAAGTTACTAATTCTTTAGAATTCCTTTGCCTTTGTAATCACTAGTCGATGGAGCTTCTTGTTCTTCATTGGATGCATTTGCTTGTTCCTCATACCTTAGAGATTCCCATATGTCCATTGGTACAGAATCTGGCCTAACAGGTGGTGAATCTGGTGGAGCAGTAGTGGCAGCATGGTATATGTCCACTAATACCGTTGGATTCTTCAGCGCTAGTTGTTGGTATCGTTTTCGTCGCTTTGGATCAGGTTCACTAATCATTCATGCCTTGTAGTCATCTAATGTAGGCCAGATATGTGCTCTTGATGAAGATGCCGGTGTAGTATCTGAAATTCCAGTTGGGAAAAGGTCCAATGGTTGAAACTCATCTAACTTTTCCGGAAAAAAATTGTAAAGATAGTGGCTAGGGTTTGGTCTTTTGGTAGATGTGGTAGGGGATGGTATCCATGTGATTTCATAGGGTTGAGGATTGATATAAGGTTCATTGTGGTTTCACTCGATATCATCCCATTGATGTGGGTTCACAACAAAGATGGGAGAATCAAGTTTAGTGATTTTCATTGAACTCTCATCATTGTCTCCAGGTATGATGCCTTCATCGTAGTCTCTGATGTTTATTTCAGTTTTGTTGGTGACTGCAGAGTTGTGGCTGGTATGAGAATCATTATCACTTGCAAACAATCCATGTTCGTCATCTGCATCCTCTTCCAAATTCTCCATATCATCATCATCTTTCATGTGCAGAGGTGGATATAAAGTTGGTGGTGCTGGAAGTAGATAACCACGTTGGATGAGGTTATGAGCTTGAAGATACTGTGCGCAGGATTCTTATCTGTGACCAAGTCGGCGGCAGAAAATACAAAAGTTGCAAGGCAGGTCATGATACTCAAAAGTAAGTGTATTGATTTCTCCTCTGCCATTGTCTGCAAGTGTTTCTGCTCTTAAAGTGTTGAAGATGTTCATTGTGACTATCACTGTCATAGCATATTATTCATTGTCTTCAAGTCTTGGAGGATCAGCAGCTATAATTTCTCCCATGTCATATACATACCCTCTGATATCATCAAACTCTTCCAATTGTTCTACAGTCAATCCTCTTATAGTAATATTCATCTCCACATGAGTTAAGTGTACTTCACGTATAGGTTGATCTTCATGCCATACAATCAACATAAAGGTATCATTCATAATAGCCCTTGATCCAATTATAACAACTCTAACAAATTCATGGTACAATTCAAAACAAATGAGAAAGTATTATATACCAGTTTTCTTCATAGAAAGACCTCCTCTGATTCTCCATATTCTTCGCAATGCACAACGCAGATGCCATGCATTTACACCGTGTAAGGTAAAAAAAAAACCCCAATAATACAATGTCTCCAAAGGTTATGAGGAACATTCAGTTGGTTATTTGGGTCTTGATTGAAATTCAGGTTCCTACCAGTGTCTAATCTCATGGAGTATTGAAGCATATTAATAAGTTGATCAAGGTTACCGTTCCAAACAGACGGCATGGTAATGAGAACTAAAAAGCAGTAACAATAGATGATACAAAAGATAATGGGAGCAAGTGGAATGCTGAATTGCTAGAGGGTGGCAATAGCCGCTAGTTTGGATCTTGAGATAGAACAACTAGATGTCAAGACAGCATTTCTTCACGGTGAGTTGGAGGAAGATGTGTATATGGCACAACCCGAGGGTTTTGAAGTCAAAAGGCAAAGAGCACATGGTGTGCAAGCTAAAGAAGAGTCTTTATGGTTTGAAGCAAGCTCCAAGAAGATGGTACAAAAAAGTTTGAATCGTTCATGAAGGAACACGGGTACAAGAGGACAGACTTCAGATCATTGTGTATTCATTCAAAAATTTCTTTGATGGTGATTTTCTTACTCTTTTGCTATATGTTGATGACATGATTATTGTTGGCAAAGATAAGAAAAGATTGACGAGTTGAATTTTCAGGTATAAAATAACACTCAGGTGAAATAGGTGGTATAAATAGGCACAGGGCATGATGAGGATGAGTATGTAATAAAGGAGATTCAAAGCAGTACGTAAGGTAAGACTCAGACAATGAAAAAACAACGCATTGATAATTTCAAAACAAACAGCAGGTTCAGTGAAGATGTGAAAGGGGTGTTCATAAGTTAAAATTAAGGAAAGTGTAAAGTAGTTCCAGGTAGCTTCTTAGGAATTATAATATCCAACAGGGAAACCAATAGGAAAAAACCAAGTTCTGTAGAGAATTTTAGAGAAACTCAATGAATTCTTAATGAATTGATAAGAAAACCCAATTACTGTAAAATTATTGAAAGACCATACCTATTGAAGTTGATTGAAATCTATCTCAAATGTCGAATTTGCGAGAGGAAAACCCGTAAAGAATTAAAAGAAATCAGATATCTTCTTTCAATCTGTATTATAGCAGAATTGATAACCACCGCCAAAGAGCTTAGAGACTTCTGTGTAAGAAAACAAATTAGGGATTTAAGGCAGAGATTCTATAAAATTGATAAGGATATGAAGATAATTTGGTAAAAAAGATCCATGCTTGAATGGGTTGGCCGAACCCTAGATTAGCCAAGAACGGCTAGGGAAAACATTAGGAAGATTGAGATTTAGGGTTTGTTGGGGAAAAATCCTATAAAAAACAGGTTTTAGGTGTGAGAGCGTTTTTTAGGTTTTTTGCAAATGTCAACTAGTGGTATTTTTATTTAAATGATGATTTCGGCAATATTGATCTCTTTTTGTGGCCTGGCGGCAAAAGCTAAAAAATAATAAAAGCAACCTCATTGGTGCGAATGATGAATAATTTGTATGATGATGAACCATTTTGCAAAATAAATGATCTATTTATTTTTTTAGTAAATCTAAATAGAAAATATCAGCACGACAAATCCACACACATGAGAAGGGAACAAAAAAGGTAAACAGAATGGACGAGGCTTTGCAACACAATGTCCGACGAGATATTTGCATCAGCAACCACTACAAAACGTTTAATGAATCAGGTCCAGCTACAGCAGAAAATGAATATGATGTTCATAGAATTATCGACCAACCATTTATCAGTAAGGTTTCATGCCTATCAAACTCAATATCACTTGTTGAATTAAGTCTGCTGGCATAGTATAATTATTGTTGTGATCTCTTCATCTCCTATTATGGATGTATACCATTAGCATGCACAACCACCTCCCGGTTGTTCCAGGGATACATTTGTGGTAGGTTTCAGGTTCATGTCTACCATATCTTCTTGTTTCGTGGAGGAAAAGGTTTCCATAATTCCATCCCTGGCAAAGCAGAAGCAATTTTTCGGAATAGAGGCTGCAAAAGTGTATTTGTAATTTGTGAGAAAACGCTACAAAAATTGTGAAATACAATCTCTAGCTACTAGACATCCTTTGCTAACTCAATGAACATTCATGAGAATCATAAGTTTGCAAAACTCCTTATCTCAAACTGTAGATGTAAAAACTGGTGGAGAGGTAGAGTAATTAAACTGCCAAATAATAACGGGTGAAAATAATAAACACAGTGACCGCTAAAGGGTAATAGAGTCAGTCCGCACCTTTTAAATAATTTTAAATAAATATGGGTGAAACTGTAGCGAAAATTAATTGTGGGCATGGCGGTAAGAAAAAAAAAATTAGGCCTGCGCCTAATTTTCCCCTTATGACTCTCCCATCCGAAGACATGTTGTAACATGTAAGGATGGGATGCACGTAGAAGTGCATCGTGATAAACCTCTTGTAATGTTGATGTGACTATCATTAAAATAAGAAGAATATTCAACAATAACTATACATGGAAACAAGAAGCGAAGATAAGGAAAGAATTACATGCAGAAGCTTCATGTTTAGATGATTGTTGAAAGAATTGGGGTAGTAATGTATAAGTATATATTAGAAAAACCCTAATTATATTAAACATATCAAAAAAAAAAAAATATGCGAAAAGTATTTAAAAGGTAAAAAATCTTTTCAACCGGTTCGAACCATATTATAAACTATTGAATATTCTCTTAATTTGTTGTGTTGATAGTCGATAAAAAAATGAAAAAGACTAATAATAAGAAGAAACATTATATAGTTTAATTACTGTTCTGCTAAAATGGCTTGCAAAATTTGTAGAGGCAGGAAACATTATAAGTTAGCATACACATGTATTTGCAGCATAACCGTTATAAATAGCTGAGGCATGATCCTTCTTTTGGTAAGGTTAACTCTGCAACCCATAGGACATCCAAAAACAGATGAAGAAGAGATCAGAGCCTGCTACCAAAAAGAAATACAGTTGGGTCACAATATTTGTAAGAATACTCAACTCCCCCTATATTTCCAACCATTACTTAGCTCGATCAGTGCTTCGCCGTTACCGAACATCTGATGAAGCTCCAAGTTTCATCAAACACCAAAAATCTTCGAAAAGAAGTTCCAAACTTCAGGACCTGTAAAATGTTCTCAGGTTATTGCAACTTCAGATTGTAAGAGGAACATTTTGAGAGCAATTTATCCGAACTGCTGCCAGAATGGCTAGAATTGTTAAAAATATTAGTTAATTTGTGATTTGATCCAACACATGTTTAATATGTCAAAGAAGCCAATCTTCTACACCCGGTAAAGCCCATTATCTCTAGGACCATCGTGAATTATCTAGAGAGTTATCTCTGGAATCTTCTTCCATAGTCGGTAAACTAGATGCAAAAGCTCACGTGTAATTTAATCATTCTAGATTAAACTAGAGTAGCCAGTCAATTAGAATATGCTAGAGTGGTCGGTCATAATAAATCATGTGTGGAAATATCTAGAGCTCCCTAGATGTTCGGTTAGCTAAGCCTATAAATAGGCACCGATGGGTTTCATTTTCATCCATCCAAAAAAAACCAAGTGAGAAAACAAGAGTTAGAGTGAGAGTTAGTAAAGAGTGAGAGCTAGTCCATAAGAGCAAAAGAGTCTCTTGTAAAACAAACAACATAGTGAGCCAAAGTTGCTACACTAAAGCATCTTGTAACAATTTCATTTCCAAAGTAATATAAGCCTCACTTTTTAAATAACCAACCTCTTTTCCCAAACTCTTTTCCTAATCATTTCTATAAACCCATCATACTTACGCATTGCGCCAACAAATTTGGTATCAGAGCAAACTTATCCCGATAATCCTAAAACTCTACCCATGGAAAGTATTCAAGGTTTCAATTATGCCCAAAGTTTAATTCCAATTTTTGATGGTGAGAGTTATGATTATTGGAGTCTACAAACTAAGACATTATTCATTTCACAAGACCTATGGGATTTTGTGGAAGATGGTTACTTGGTACCCGAGTCGGTAGCAATTCTGTCATCATGGACTGAAGCAAAGAAAAAGGATTATAAAGAAAATAAGAACAAAGTTGCTAAAGCGCTACTGTTTCTACAACAAGGAGTAAGCAAAGCTATTTTTCCTTGAATTTCGGTGGCAAAAACTTCAAAGGAGGCCTGGAATATTCTCAAAGTTGCATTCCAAGGTTCAGAAAAGGTAATCTCCATTAAACTACAAAATTTATGGCGAGAGTTTGACAATTTACTCATGAAAGAAAATGAAACTATCCAAAATTTCTTTTCAAGAGTTACTGGAATAGTAAATCAAATCAGTAGTTATGGAGATACCATAGAAAACAAAAGAATTGTAGAAAAGATTTTAAGAAGCTTACCTTTCAAATTCGATCATATTGTTGCTGCCATTGGGGAGTCAAAAAATTTATCGAATCTCTCAGTACCTGAACTAATGGGTTCACTTGAGGCGCATGAAAAAAGGATAAATAGGTTCGCGGAGCAACCGTTGGATCAGGCGTTTCAATCAAAAATAAATTTCAGTGAAGAGAAAAATATGGAAGCCGAAAAAGAAAGCTCCAGAGGGGGATCATCATCTAACACGCACTATGATAAAGGGTCGACATCAAATCAAGAACCAAGAAATTACTACCGCGGACATGAAAGAGGAGAAAACTACAGAAATGAAAGATGGGAGAAGAATTATCCAACTTGTAGAATTTTTGGAAAGAATAATCATTTTGAAAAGGATTGTTGGTTTGATGAAAGTAAGCCTCAATGCTACAATTGTCGTCGACACGGACATCTTGCAAAAGAGTGCCGCTTTAAGAAAAATAATCAAGCCAATTTTCACGAAGCTGAAAAGGAGGAGGAGCACATGTTCTATGCTTTCCAAACAACAACAGAAGAGAAAAAACAAGCCTGGTACATAGATAGCGGTTTCAACAATCATATGACGGGAGATGAAAGCATTTTTCGCGACATAGATACATCTATCAAGTCTCTAATCATGCTTGGAAATGGCAACCTGGTTGAAGCGAAAGGCAAAGGTACGGTTGCTATCAAAACTAAAAAAGGTATAAGGTTAATCAATAATGTTTTTCTGGTTTCCAACCTAAAAGCGAATTTGCTGAGTGTGGGTCAAATGGTTGAAAATGGGTATTCGTTATACTTTTATAATGGTTTTTGTTTCATATATGATAAGAAAAACAAGCACCAGGTCATTGCCAAAATAAAAGTGAAGGAGAGGAATTTTCCAATCTATTGGAGCTATGTACACAACGTAGCTATGAGGGCAGAAGTTGATTATGGCTCACAGTTTAATGTAGTAAAGCCATGTCAATAACAGAGGCCAAGAAAAGCGTATGAAGGTTACAAACATCGCAAGACAGCTCCAAGGTACAAGAAAGTTTGGAGAGAAAAATCAAGAACATGCACAATCGAGACATGCGGTTTTGCGGTGCTAAAAGCAAAAGAATTTGACACAAATGAAAAAATGCGGCTAATCGACAAAAACAAGACACGGGAGCATGCTAACCGACCAAGTGGAAAAAGTAAAATTGGTCGAAAATCGATCTACAAGACAAACAACGGAGATGGTTCAATTAAAAATTACAAGAAAAAGTTCGCTGCAAAAGGACAACCCCAACGACCAAGAATTAATTATAAAGAGATATTTACTGGAGTCGCTAACATGGAAGTGAAAAATAAAATCCTACGAAGCGCACAAGTTACGGCATTTCTGAAAAGAATTCAAAATCACAAATTAAGAGGGGGTGTTAAAAATATTAGTTAATTTGTGATTTGACCCAACACATGTTTAATGGGTCAAACAAGCTAATCTTCTACACCCGGTAAAGCACATTATCTCCAGGACCATTGTGAATTATCTAGAGAGTTATCTCTGGAATCTTCTTCCATAGTCGGTAAACTAGATGCAAAAGCTCACGTGTAATTTAATCATGTTAAACTTAAGGTTCACCTCAAAAATAATTGTTATTCTTTATCTCCAAAAATGGGAGGTATTTATAACCAACATTACAAGAATTAAATAATTACATTAATTAAATAATGGAGTAGGTAAATGAAGAAAACAAGGAAGTCCATGTTAGGTAAAGGTTGGTGGAGTAGGTGTAGAAAACAAGGAAGTCCATGTTAGGTAAAGGTTGGTGGTGTAATTGGAGGAGTGATTGGTGGAATTGGTGAAGGTTGATTCAACACTCTCCCTCAAGGTGGTGCATATATGTCACAGATGCCCAACTTGACAAGTGAATCGTTAAATATATTATTTGATACGGCCTTAGTCAGAATATCTGCTAGATGTTGTGTTGTTCAGACATATGGTACTTCAATAAATTTTTCTTCAAGTTTATCATAAATGAAGTTCTTATCAATTTCCACGTGCTTCGTTCGATCATGTTGCACCGGATTCTCTGCAATTTTGATTGCTGACTGATTATCACAAAACAACTTCATAGGTTTTTTAGATGGGAAACCAAGCTCTCCCATAAGCCTTTTCAACCATAACAATTCACAAATGCCTTTTACCATTGCTCTATATTCTGCTTCAGCACTGGATAAGGAAATAAAATGTTGTTTCTTAGACTTCCATGTCACTATATTTCCTCCAACAAAGGTAACATACCCAGATGTTGATCTTCTCTTGTCACCTTTACCTACCCAGTCTGAGTCAGTGTAACCTGATACATCAAGATGTCCATGTTTTGAAAACATCAAACCTCTGCCTGGTGCGGACTTCAAATATCTTAGTATCCTGGTGACTGCATCCATGTGTTGCTGACCCGGATTATGCATAAATCTGCTTACAAAACTTACAGCATAAGCAATATCTGGGCTTGTATTAGAAAGATAAATCAAGCGACCAACTTACCTCTAATATTGTCCTTTGTATGCTGGTATTTGATCATAACATTCTTCAAGACCATGATTTTGTTCCATAGGAGACCCAATTGGCGTACAACCAATCATACCAGTTTCCTTCAACAAATCAATCACATATTTTCGCTGACACAAGAAAATTCCATTTATGGATCGATTAACTTCAATACCCAAGAAGTACTTAAGTCCACCCAAATATTTCATATCAAACTCAGAATACAAGCAATTTTTCAGATTACTCATCTCTTCGGGGTCATTTCCTGTTACCACCATATCATCTACATAGATAATAAGAGCAGTTACCTTGTCACCTACTCTTTTAAGGAACAAGGTATGATCAGCATTACTCTGTATATACCCAAACTTCATCATTGCAATGCGAAATCTACCAAACCAAGCTCTGGGAGATTGTTTCAAACCATATTAAGCCTTCTTTAACTTACACACAACATTAGCATTGTTTGGAGCATTATAACCTGGAGGTAGTGTCATGTAAACTTCTTCTTGCAAGTCACCATGTAAAAAAGCATTTTTTACATCATATTGTTGTAGAGGCTAGCTTGGATTTTCTGCCAAAGACAATAATACTCGAATAGTGTTTATTTTTGCAACAGGGGAAAACGTCTCCTGATAATCAATACCATAAGTCTGGGTAAACCCTTTAGCCACAAGTCTTACTTTATACCTGTCAATAGAGCCATCTGGATTATGCTTGATAGTATATACCCACCTGCATCCAACTGGTTTCTTTCCTTCTGGTAGTGAGACTATATCCCATGTACCATTTTCTTCATGTGCCACCATCTCCTCTTTCATTGGACCAGCCCATTTCGGATTAGATAGTGTTTCTTCTACTGTTCTGGGAATAGTAATATCTGCCATTTGAATGAAAAACGCTTTTCCCTCTTTTGATAATCTATGAGTTGACACGTAATTCGCAATAGGGTATTTCACCTTCCTTATTGCTTCAGGTGAAAAACGATCTGGTGGAACTCCACGATTACTCCTTGGTGGAAACTAGTACATGTCGATGTCAAGTAGTTAACAAGTATCATTAGTATTAATCGAACAATCTATGCTTACCTCAGGGACATCGGCACCGGCTGGAGGACAATTATATGTAGGTATTGTTGATGAAGAGAGAGATGGAGCTTCAAGAGCAGGGGTGTCAATTTCTTCGGAAACAGGAATATCGAACTCTTGAACCATCTCCGTGACTTGTATATCATCAATTCTTGAACTATTGAATGTTGGATATGTACTTATGCTTGTTTCATTTGCTATCATATTTATTTCACTATTAGTCGAAAACAAATCCATCCAATTCAACTCTTCAATAACACTCTCTCCCTGAAGAGGAGAATCAGATACATCGGATGAGTAAAAAATTTCTTGCTCAGAAAAGGTGACATCCATAGTAACATAAAATTTATGACTTTGAGGATGATAGCACCTATAACCCTTCTGGAATGGATGATAACCAATAAAAACACATTTGATAGCACAAGGATCTAGCTTTGAACGTAGATGTTTCTGCAGATGTACAAAAACAACACACCCGAATACCCGTGGAGGAAACTTAAGATGAGAAGGTATTGTTACAAACGAAGCCAATTTGTCCAAAGGTGTCTGAAATTTTAAAACACTTGTTGGTACTCGATTAAGAAGATATACTTCACTAGTAATGGCTTCTTCCCTGAATTTTGGCTTCATATTTGACCCAATCAAGCATGCCCTCGTAATTTCAAGTAACTGGCGATTTTTTCTTTCCGCCACACCACTTTGCAGTGCGTAGATGGGCAACTAGTTTCATGAATAATTCCATGTTCTCCAAAGTATCCTTGTAATACTTCATTAACACCATTATCAGAACGAATGACCTTTAAGTTAGCCGAAAATTGTGTCTGAATCAATTTATGAAATGGGCGAAAATGATCAGCCACATCACTTTTATTCTTCATTAAATAGAGCCAAGTCATACGAGTGATATCTTAATAAAAAAAAAGTACAATCATCGATGAAGATACAAACAAAATTAAATTGATAATCACTTTAGTGAAATCAACTTTCTAAACACTACAAGTTCCAAGTCCGAAAAAATTGGAGAAGGTCCCTCGACTTTAAGATATCATAATGAACTAAATCGAATGGGACGAACCATAAAAAAAAAAACATCATCGAGAGGAGATTCTTCTACTAAAACTATCAAGTTGGATATTGCATGCATATCTTGGTACCAGCACAAAATTGTGTCTAATGTGTAGTGGAAAAACATTTAATAAAAAGTAAGTTCAAATGTATGTGTACGATGACTCTTCGCAAGAATGCAAGTATCACATTTAAAGTCCTTTGAGAGATCAGTGAGAGTAAAAAGTCCACTCCAACAAATTTGGTAACCAAATCAAGAAAGCCTACTACCAAACCAAATAAGCGAAACCCATCATTTGCAAGACTTAAACAAATCGAAAAACAAGTGCTCCAAATATCCAAAAGAAGCATGTCATACAGAATCCCAACAAAGATGAACATGATTTGTAATCCTTAACAATCCCAAGGATCATTTGATGTACATGCATATCAAAGTTATGTCTACGAAAAGAGAAAATCAGATTTGCATCAATATGTGGATATTTTTGGTTTAAAATATATACAATATTATATGTGGAAGTTAGTAAAGGATTAGAGCAACTTGGAAGTAAATTAAGGTTTCTTCCAAAGCCAATTGAATTGTGAAGGATTTATCATTATCAATAAATTTGAAGACCTTAACATAAAGTGCCCATGATAACTTGCAAACCGCACCCCTGAAAAACAAGAAAATCCAGGCTCGTATAAGACGTAACAAAGCAATAGTCATAGAAAACATATGTGTTCCGATTAATGTCATTCCACCAAGCCATAAATTCCAAAAAATTGCTTTTCTTTCTTACATATATGGTGCCAAGTATCCCGGAGTTCAAGAAGATCATGGATTTTTAGATGAAACCTAACCTAACCAAACTAATTATCCATAAGACGAATAAAATCATTAATGAACTTCCTAAACAAGAAGACCTTTTACGATGAGAATACAAAAAAAAAAAAAGAAAAAAAAAAGTGAAATTAAAAAGAATAATACAAAAAGAAAGAGATCTCTCTTCACAACACGTCGATGTAATATAAACAAATCGAAAAACCATCTCTCTTAGTAATATAAACCATCTCTCTTAGTACCTCGCCCAATTACCTCCCCTTTGCCGAGATCCTGAAGAAGACAGAAAGTGGGGTAGATTAGTAATAAAAAATTTAACTGTGCGGTTACTTGTGCCGCAGACAAGAGATTATTTGAATGAGAAGGAACCAATAATGTGTGTTCTAGGGACAAGGAAGGTGTTAAATCAACTCTCCCATCTCCGGTAACCGGATACGGTACACCATTGGCGTTGTAAATAGTTGTATACGCATGTAGCAACGGATCTTTCAAAATATAGGCATCGAACGTCATATGACCCGTAGCACCAGAATCGAGAATCCAACCATGATCTTTTCCAGAATCAGTAGCAAGTAAAGCGACGTCAACCTTACTTGATTTCTGGAAGAGGTTCGGGTTTACCAAAGAATGAGATTCCACCACGGAAGAATGAGTATCGGTTGTCGTAGTCATCATTGAAGTACATGTATCTACCCCTCTTTGGTCGATCTTTATTTGTATTTTATAGGCGTCCCACCAATCGGGATAACCAATTTTCTTGAAACATTTCTCCACGAAGTGTGAATTGCTTCCACAGTAAACACAACGTCTAACGGAAAACATTATCACGATTAAAGAAGAAATTATATGAAGTATGAATACAGGTCGCAAGCAGCTTGCGAAAAACTTGGCAAGCATTTTTTTTTTTTTAAACAAATGACTAAAAAGGTACAAATGAACTGATTGTGTACACAACTGTTTCTGGGGGGTGAAAAACAAACTGGCTAGATTCTACCTAGCAGCTAAAAATTATATGAGTAGTCGAATAAGAGGAACAAGTCCTATAATGGTAAAAATGGTAAGAGTTTAAATTCAAATCAAGTTTTCTCTCTTGCATGGAGAAATTAAGTTTGACAAATCAACCAAATATATGAAAACAAACTTAACAGGGGTTTGCTTATAAGAAAAACATACTCAATTAGCTAAAATAAGAAAATCTTGATCAAAGATGATAACTGTTTGTACGAAACAAAAAACAGCAGTACAACTTACTTAGTCCAAGATAAATGGATTAACAAGATTAAGTAGGATTTAAAAAAGGACAATCATAAACTCAACATAACAAGTTTATCATAAAATCGGTAGTACAACTTACTTGTTTCAATAAGTGAATAAAGAAAAACAAGAACCTTAAGCCAGCGGAAGAAGGATCAATCGAAGTAACGAAGCACTCACTATTACTAAGAAGCACTCAACTCACCATGATACCATGTTAAACTTAAGGTTCAACTCAAAAATAATTGTTATTCTTTATCTCCAAAAATGGGAGGTATTTATAACCAACATTACAAGAATTAAATAATTACATTAATTAAATAATTGGGTAGGTAAATGAAGAAAACAAGGAATTCCATGTTAGGTAAAGGTTGGTGGAGTAGGTTTAGAAAACAAGGAAGTCCATGTTAGGTAAAGGTTAAAGGTTGGTGGTGTAATTGGAGGAGTGATTGGTGGAATTGGTGAAGGTTGATTCAACAAATCATTCTAGATTAAACTAGAGTAGCTAGTCAATTAGAATATGCTAGAGTGGTCGGTCATAATAAATCACGTGTGGAAATATCTAGAGCTCCCTAGATGTTCGGTTAGCTAAGCCTATAAATAGGCACCGATGGGTTTCATTTTCATCCATCCAAAAAAAACCAAGTGAGAAAACCAAAGTTAGAGTGAGAGTTAGTAAAGAGTGAGAGCTAGTCCATAAGAGCAAAAGAGTCTCTTGTAAAACAAACAACATAGTGAGCCAAAGTTGCTACACTAAAGCATCTTGTAACACTTTCATTTCCAAAGTAATATAAGCCTCACTTTTCAAATAACCAACCTCTTTTCCCAAACTTTTTTCTTAATCATTTCCATAAACCCATCATAATTCAGCATTGCGCCAACAAGAATCACATCGCCACATAATCTTGGATGGCCAAAGGAGTTGTTCAAAAACAATAGACTACGTTGGAGAAATGACATGCGGTGAAGCAGACTCGGAATCTTAACTAAAACAGCACCAAAGAGCATGCACACACCACTTATTTTATCACATTTGGCTTAGTTACAATATCCATTTCCTTGGATTCAGGTTCATTCTGCTTATCTATAAGAACAGACCAGTGTCAAAGGCTTAACCCTATATTACCACATGTGTCATATATAAATAAAGGGGCACGATCTAATGTTAAACTGGAAATTTGTGTAGTGCACTACAAATCTGCCATCATAAGATTAAAGCAATATGACCACCATGTTGAGATGAATTTCTCCAACCAATATTGTTGATGCCATTAATCTATGAGCACTATGACCACCATGTTGAGATGAATTGCTCCAACCAATATTGTTGATGCCATTAATCTATGAAAATTTCAACGGTATAATTAACAAAAATCAATGCATAATGTTTATTGTAAAAATGCCAAAATATACTCCATTCTAAAAAAACTAAACTTGTCCTAATTCTAAAGCACCTCCGGTTGCTTCCTTTTTAGCACGAGAACATACTAATACGACAGCCGCTACAAAAAAACACCCAATAACCGAAGCTATTACGTATAGGCCAACCGGAAAATCATTATTAGGTGCTACCTCATCCCCTGTAAGTTTCGTTTTATGAGACGATGACCACACAATTGAAGAGGATGATTTCTGATGAGGATTATCTTGACTGTCATATCCATCATTTCTTTCCTTGAGCAAATTCAAACGCCCTATTGAACTCAAAGTTGCTCTATAAATATAATCCCCCTCCTGCTTAATTGGTGTTCTTCTCTTAGAAAAAACTTTAACAGCTTCATCATCAGAACCTGCAAGATACAACTTACCATTAACGTCTAAACTTAGGATTATTGGCCTACTTAGTGAACCCTTGAGCGCATATGACATTACAGATATATGGTTACTATAATCATCGTCTTGGTCTTGGTGTATACCAACAAAACCATCAGTATGTCTAACTGACAACCTGTAATCACCAGATATAAGATCAACTCCAGGTCATAGCTTTTGACCACCGAGAATGGTATCAGTAGGATAATCGAAACTTTGCCAAATAATTTGAGTGTCTGAACCATACAAAACAAAGTTGCCATTTTCTTGCATCTTTGCATAGGACACTGGTTCCGGTACATCTGGTAGCAAAAAAAATTCTCATTATCTGGCATAATCCGCAGCATCAACTTCCCTTCATCGGTGAATAGAATTGAGGATGGTTTGTGTAACGGAAGATCATTAGGGTTAGCAGTCCAAACAAGAGTTTGTTCTGACGATTTAACAAACCATATACCAACTACATATCGGTCAGGAGACCATGATAACTGGTAAAACCCAAAAGCAATGTTACCCGAGGGAGAAAGCCAATAAGGACTAGTATCATTCGAAGAAAGAGATGAACCTCTTGTTATGTTGCTCATCAAATTGTTATCCGGCGAAGAAGATGGGGATAATGATTCAACAACTAGTAATGGAACAACAACAAGTAATAAGGAGAAGGTGACAATTACCTGTAGAAACTTCATGATTGAAACAAAAACAAGAGAGTAAAAATGTTGAGGCAGAGATTATACGGGCTCAAACCTTCTTATTATATAGGATCAAACCTTTTTATCAGTTTTATCCTACCCATTTTCAAATACTTTTTCTTATTTTTAATTTATATCAGAATATATCTAGTTTCATCCTCTTTATTTTTTAAGTTTAAGCTAGGATGAATCTAGTTTCATCCTTGCTTAAACTTAAAAAAACAAGGATGAAACTAATCCAACTAATCCATAATCAAAAGAAAATTAAGTACTCATGCCCATGGAGTTCATCCTTGTTATTTTTTTTTTGTCAATTTCACTCATAAAATTTTTTAGTTGTCCATTAGAACCATGATTAAAACCTTAGAAAAATTACCAATTTTCCGTAGATTAAACCTTGGGTAGTTTCTAAGTATTTATTAGAACAACCTGAGGGTGTCTTAAATATCTTTTGAGGAGATTTCTATAGTGATTACAAAATTGTATATCAAAAAAATATATATATTATAGGCGAAAACTAAAAAAGATGTTCTGAAAATAATAAATAAAATAAAACAAAAAATCCGACCTACCGCTTCGAACCATATAAGAAGAAAAATACGTACTCCCAACAAAACTAAACTAAACTTGTCCTTGTTCTAAAGGACCTCCTTTTTCTCCCTTATTAGCTTTGCTGATTGCAATGCATATCACTACTAACGCTATAACACAACACGGAACTATAACACCTATTATAATGCGGTCATCCGAAGAATTATTTTTAGGTCCTGCATCATCCCCTGTGATTTTCGTTTTATGAGATGATGACCATACAATTGAAGAGGATGATTTCTGATGAGGATTATCACGACGGTTGATTCCATCAATTCTTTCCTCGTGCAAATTCAAACGCCCTATTGAACTCAACGTTGCTCTGTAGATATAACCCCCCTCCTGCTTAACTGGTTGTTTTCTCTTATAAAAAACTTTAACGTCTTCATCATCAGAACCTGCAAGATACAACTTACCAGTAACGTCTAAACTTAGGATTACTGGGGTATTTAGCGAACCCTCAAGCGAATGTGACATTACAGATACAATCTCTCCGTAATCATAGGTTTTATGTATACCGACAAAACCATCAGTCTGTCTAACTGATAACCTGTAAACACCAGATATAAGATCAATTCCAGGTCTTAACTTTTGACCGCCGAGAATGGTATCTGTAGGATAATCGAAACTTTGCCAGATAATTTGAGAGTCTGAACCATACAAAACAAAGTTGCCATTATCATGCATCTTTGCGTAGGACACTGGTTCTGGTACATCGGGTAGCAAAAGTTTCTCTTCGTTATCTGGCATAATCCGCAGCATCAACTTCCCTTCGTTGGTGAAGTGAATTGAAGATGGTTTTTGCAATGGAAGATCATTTGGGTTAGCAGTCCAAACAAGAGTTTATTCTGACGATTTAACAAACCATATACCAACTACATATCGGTCAGGAGACCATGATAATTGGTAAAACCCAAAAGCAATGTTACCCGAGGGAGAAAGCCAATAAGGACTAGTATCATTCAAAGAAAGAGATGAACCTCTTGTTATGTTGCTCATCAAATTGTTATCCGGCGAAGAAGATGGAGATAATGAGTCAACAACCAGTAATGGAACAACAAGAAGTAATAAGGAGAAGGTGAGAATTACCTGTAGAAACTTCATGATGTTTTGATGAAACAAAAGCAAGAGAGTAAGAATGTTGAGACAGAGATTGTTTGTGGTTATCGGGAAGTGATCACCTCCTTATTATATAGGCTCAAACTTATTACAACTTCGAAACGAACATGGAAATGATACCCCAAACCAACTAGAACTGATACCCTAAACCAACTAGGACTGTGAATTAAGTTATGGGAGTCCGGTCCTAAAATAAGCTCAAAAATAATGCCCGAATATAATATGGAGACGGAGAGAACCCCAAGCTCCAAGCCTTCTTTTAGTGCTTTGCTGTTGTACGCGGACACTGATTTTAACTTACAAAATTATGTCATGCTCCTATGTGAAAAAAAAAAAAAAAAAAAAAAAAAAGGATCAAAGCACCAAGATTTTGATTTATAAAACATGGACCATCACAACATCATTCAGATTAATAATATTCCCTACTTTTTCAACTCCAAGGTGGTATTCAGACAATGACTTCCGTGCAAAAGCCAGCTCATATCACAATTGCATTATCCTTTGGCGTTCATGCAAGATTGGATACACTATCTGAACTTTGCATGAAGTTTATATTTTTGCCTGTAAGAGCTTCAATTGAAAGATCATCCACATCAACAGTCCATGCACAAGGTAGTGAGATCTCCTCTTCAATCCAATTGTACCGTTTCATCCCATTAATTTCACCTATATTATAAAGTATCTTTACACAGGCTTCATAATCCGATATACGTTTCAGTATACCAACACATTCACCGTACTCCATTACCTGATATATAGGCAGTGGTAACTTTTCATGTAAATAGTCAGGACTTCAACAACAATCGCATCAGTTATATTTTTCACCAGAAGTTTTCTTTAATGCAGTTAAAAAGCGACTTTATGTTTACTTCTTGTTGGATCAAAACCTAATGCAGTGCAGTCAACTTGATCACCTCTAGTTTCTCCTCAATGCCCTTTTGAAGCCATAGTAGTTTTAATCCAAGGCGATGTTTCTGCAGTACTAGGCTTATACTACCTCCATTTCTTGTCTTCTCGCTTTTAGGTTTTGGAGTTACCACTTACATAAAAAATTTGCACTTCGCAATAAAACACAATATGTAGTAAAACTAACGCAGTAATAGTACTGTCATATATGTATAGGACATAGCATTCTTCAAGGAAACGTAGTCTTGCATCAGAACCATATATTCAAGCGCTCAAGTATCGATCTAAAACGTGAACATCACCACATCAACTTGTATGATGACATAGAAATGAAACAAATGATGAATAATCTGTATGATGATGAACCATTTTGCAAAATAAATGATCTATTGCTTTTTTAGTAAATCTAAATAGAAAATATCAGCACGAAAAACCCACACACATGAGAAGGGAACAAAAAAGGTAAACAGAATGGGACGGGGCTTTGCAACACAATGTCCGACGAGAAATTTGCATCAGCAACCACTACAAAACGTTTAATGAATCAGGTCCAGCTACAACAGAAAATGAATATGCTGTTCATATAATTATCGACCAACCATTTCTCAATAAGCTTTCATGCCTATCAAACTCAATATCACTTGTTGAATTAAGTCTGCGCGCACAGTATAATTATTCTTCTGATCTCTTCATTGATCTCCTATTATGGATGTATACTCATTAGCATGCACAGCCACCTCCCTGTTGTTCCTGGGATACATTTGAGGTAGGTTTCAGGTTAACGTCTACCATATCTTCTTGTTTCGTGGAGGAAAAGGTTTCCATCCCTGGCAAGGCAGAAGCAATTTTGCGGAATAGAGGCTGCAAAAGTGTATTTGTACTTCATGAGAAATGGATGCAAAAATTGTGAAAGACAATCACTAGCTACGGGACATAGTTGGATAAACTAACAAACATTCATGAGATCCATAGGTTTGCAACTATTCCTTATTCCAAACTGTATATGCAAAAACGAGAAAATAATCACCTATGTAAATTTCAGGGTTCACATTGCCAGGGCCCAAAGTCCCCAATTCATTTGCTCAGAATTTTACCTTGATATTAAATCCTGCTTTAGCGCTTGTTTCTATAAACATGACACCATCTTCGCGTGACTTAGCATCTCCCTCCTCTATTGAAACTTGCCTATTCAGTTCAATTACAAAAAATATTCTCTTGAGTACAACTGCTTATCCATACAATATATATCATGTAAACTAAGTCGTAATCCTTCAACAAAATAGAGGATGCAGTCCTGGTGTCAAGATATCCACAACCATAAACGAAAGGAGAAGTATATAAAACCAATTTCCTTATTGTGAATGATTCTAAAGAACGATTAAGCATCTAAATTTCTTGGTGTAATCATTAGATGTTGGTTAGTTACTCACCTTTTATCAACAAGATCAGTTTTATTGCCTACAAGGACAATGATAACATCACTTCCTCGTTCTGTTCGTACCTCCTCAACCCACTTGGCAGTGTTCAAAAATGACTGTCGATCTGCATCACATCAGTTTAAAGAATTTTTAGAAACGAACTAGGCTTATTTTGCATCACATGAACTTACAGGGAAGTTTGAGACATGAAATCTGATGATATTTGGCATTTCAAGGGTAAACAACCGGCATATTTTTTATTCTCGAATCTTTCTAATCCTTATGGAGGAAAGAGGTCTTCCTAGATGTGGGTTTTCACACAAGTTTCCAGTAGCATATGGTATCTTTTTAGAGGATTTTGTACGCATAGGAAAGACAAAGGGGCCTAAATATTGCTCCGTAAGCTCAGTGACTAACTTAGTATATTACTCTTACACAAACAGACTTCATTGAAAAGAAAATAAGTTACGGGGTACTCACTCGACACATCATAAACGATTACTGCAACAGAAGAGTCCCTAATATAACTTGGAATGAGACTCCTAAATCTCTCCTGTCCAGCAGTGTCCCTGCATACAAAAACGAGAAAGTTTAGAAAATATGGTTCTTATACATCTAACTTACATATAAGGGTAACCAAAAAACATCAAATTGCAGGATCATAAGAACATCACATTCTTAAATGCATAAAAATAATCCACCAATTGAATCCATGACACATGAAATTAGAATCACGCTGCAACAACACAAGAAAATTGTGGATGATAAAACACAAAATGATTATATGACTAACCAGGAAAAGAAAGACTCCTACCAAAGCTGCAAACGAATTGTTCGATCCTCAAGGTACATCGTCTTTGAAAGAAAATCAATCCCAATTGTCGCCTACAATCAAATTCCCAAATATTTGAACCTTAATTCAACAAAACTAGATGAAAATTTCGCCACACCAATAAAATTGTGTCAAACATTACGCCTCGATTCTAATCATAAAATACAATCAAAGAATGTCTGTGCACGTACCTGATATGTAGTATCGAACTTGTCATACATGAAACGAGTAATGATACTAGTTTTTCCAACAGATTGATCGCCCAAGAAAACCAGTTTATACTTCGCCAAAGGAGATACAACCGCCATCAAATTCTCTTTCTAATGGCGGAAGAGAATTCTTTTTTTTTTTACAGATCTGAAACCCTACGAAGAAAATAAAAGAAGAAGAGAAATTGTTTTTTATGTAAAGTGAGGAGAAAGTAACCGCTAAGCACGACGAAGGCGGCAAAGTCAATATTTTCGAGACGACTATGTCCTTGCGATTAAAAGTATTGACAATTGGTCGTTTGTTTTAACCAACGGTTTGACTATGTATTTGTTCACCTACTTATTAACGTAGGTGAATGTTACAACTCGTCATCTAGCCGTTTATGTTGGTGAAACTATTTAAACCGCTGGATTTGGGTGGCTTTTTGGTTATTTATGCTTACAAGTGGACAAGTGGGTGCCCAGAAATTTTTCGGACTCAAATGATTGAATTACAAAAATGACGGAAGACGTATAGTTGGATTAGAAATTCTCCCTACATATAGTACCGAGGACTTTTGGATGAAAACCCCACACCTAACCTCAAGGTGGTCAAGTGGGGACAGTATCGGTGATATGTGGCCGTGCCCGGAGAGGGTGCGGCGGTCCGTGGAGGTCCTACAAAATGGTATCAGAGCAAGGTGGAGTTACCGAGAGTCGGGCTGAAGAGTGGTTATGGAATGCCGGTAGTCAGAAGGTCGCATGTGGAGCCGGGAAGCTCAAAGTGTTTTCAACTGTTCATTTTGCTAGTGAGCCTGTATTCAGCTAGATAGATGTTTTGCTTTAAAGTGATTAAGGTGTCCACAAACCACAAGGGCGAAGCGTACTTATCAATTAGCAGTCCAGTGCCACAAGGTGCAAACTGCACAGGCTCGAAGTCTCATAATTACTCGGCAAATCATGCCAAAAGAGACTTGAGCTGCAGAAGGAATAGAATCTCGAATTGCCGGTGAGAAACAAACCTAAGCGTACAGTTTTGTCATCTCCTCAAGGAGAAGTTTTGACAACCAAAGGCGGGACCATTGCTCAATAGTACCTATCTACTGTCATTTGCTATTGACCAACAAAGGTTCAGAGAAACATGAAGAGGCTGAATTTTGATTCTTTATCACCTGGATGAAAAATTATTCCTGGCAGAGAGACTGCACCCAAATCCCAGGTCGAAGCGACGGAAACCTGAGTGGAGAAAGATACATTAGTAAATAAACAACCTATGAGCAAAACCACAAATATCGGATAAACCACAAACTGCAGCTACTGGTGGGGATTTCACAACTACGTACAGACATCACTTTATTGGTGATCAATTATACATTTTATTCATTGTTACCCACAGACATTACTCTTTGTCCCCTACAGATGTTCTCATGATACATCTCTCTCCTTCAGCACTGACTATATATATGAGATAACGAACACACTTGCGAAGAATATCAGCCCATCCCCGATTTATATACCTATCCAGCAATCCAACAACCCTATTTAATGGTGTTTTCAATCACAACCACACACGAACCTTTCAGAATATTTATTCTGACAAGGTCCGCCCTTGATTCTCATATCTAGTACAAACACTGTCTCATTTCTTAAAATGTAAATTCGAAGAAAGTAAGTACTAACTATTTCCTGAATATAACTAGCAGTAAGTCTCATCAGTCATGTGTTAGATGGAAATCTACAGACTCATAATCAAATAGTCGGTTTGAACCTTGCCTGCCACCTGTTAATTACTTGGCAAATCGTGTGAACAAGCCTATTTTTCCGTCTACACAAGGAGATGTCTGGCTAGTTGTTCCTGTACCCTGGAAAACTCAGGATATTGTTTGACAATCAATAGTACCTATCTATTGTAATCTGCTATTATCCAACTAAGGTTCGGATGGTAACTGTTAAAGGTTGAGTTTGATTGTTTTTTTATCACCTGGATGAAAAATCGTTACTGCCGGAGGGAGGGACTGCACCTAATCCCAGGACAAAGCGATGAGAACCTGAGTAAACAAAGATACATCAGTAAATGACCAACCAATTATGTTATGCAATGATAGATATCTCTTTATCGTTAGCGATTTATGCATATTCATTCATTGCTACCCAAAGACATTACTCTTTGTCCCCAACAGGCATTCTCATGATACGTCTCTCTCCTTCAGCATGACCATATAGCTGAGATAACAAACACACTTACGAGGAATATTAACTGACCATCCCCACTGAAATACCTATCCATCATTCCAACAACCCTAATTAATGGTGCTTACAACCACAACCACACGCTAACCTTTCACCATATTTATTCTAACTAGGTCCACACGTGTTTCTGTCTGCATTTTCTACTAAAAACATTCAAGTTTCAAACACCACAAATTGTCTCATTAACTAAGTTATCATAATATCATCATGAACAACTTCACATTTGACAGTAATCCGGAAAGCCTCTGCAGTGGTGATGATAGGACGCCTGATCATGTATCCTGCAATAGTTCAATCGTTTTCGACAGATTTACAACGGCCACTGAGGAGAGTTTCATAAAGAAGGATCACTGTTGGTAAGTATAGATATAATTTAAGCACAGTTTGAATTAGTTTATAGCAGTTACTATTAAACTTTTTATGTGCTTATGCAGGTTTGCTGATTCTCATCTCCCTACAGATCTAATCATTCAAGTGGAACGCATCAGCTTTTATGTGCACAAGGTATTGTATACTAGGAGAGATGGCGTCTATCAACCACTAATGACTAAACCCGATAGTTCTAGAAGTAGATTTAATTATGAACCATTGAACTGCAATATAAGCGTATTTAACCCTGACTATCGCAAAGATCGAAAGTACGTATCTGCTGGATGCTTAGCTGAACCTAGCCGGTTAATCAATGTTCTACATCCACTTAATAAAGTTTAATTTGAATCATCATAAACGATATTAAGACACAAAATTGATAGTTTAACCATGGTGTTTAACCAGAATATGAAACCATACAAAAGAGTTCAGCAACAACATTTACATCAAGCTGTCATTGAACTCATAGTTGTTATATATGCATTCAGTCATTCGGTATTGTTTATTATGCAGTATACTCTGGTATCCAGATGTGAGTACTTCAGTCAGATCAACATTCGGACTCCAGACTCAGATTTCAGCTATGATCTAAAGCTTGAAAACTTCCCTGGTGGATCAGATACGTTCGAGAGTGTTCTAAAGTTTTGTTATGGTTTCCCTATGGAACTAACCCCGGCAAACGTAGCTCCATTGAGATGTGCATCAGAATACCTACAAATGACCGAAAAGTATGACGAAGGAAACTTAATTTCAAAAACAGAAGCTTTTCTCACATTCCTAGTTCTATCTTCCTGGAAAGATACGACAACAGTTCTGAAATCCTGTGAATTTCTTTCTCCATGGGTGGAAAATCTCCAGATTGTCAGAAGATGTTGTGATTCCACAGCATGGATGGTCTCAAATTCGTCAAAAAGTGTACACGATGAAGGATGGTGGTTCAACGATGTTTTGACTCTTCGTATTGAACATTTTGTTCGAATCATAACAGGAATCAAGGCAAAAGGAGTGGAAGCCGAAATTCTAGGTGGTTGTATTGTGAAGTATGCTGAAAAATGGTTACCCATGCACGTAGATGTGGAGGATTTTGAAGGAGGCTTCTTTGGGTCTTGTGGAACAAACGAGTTGCGGTTGAGTATCTCGAGAGGGAAAAAAGAAGGGATTAGTGATGGAGAAAATATAGAGAAAAGATTGTTAATAGAGAGCATAGTGAGTATTCTGCCTCCTCAGAGTGAAGCTGTTTCCTGTAAGTTCTTGCTATGGCTGTTGAAGATGGCTGTGGTCTATTCGGCTTCACCAGCATTAATTTCGGAACTGGAAAAAAGAGTGGGGATGGTTCTGAAAGATGCAGATGTGGATGATCTTCTGATACCTAGTTACAAGAATGCAGGTGATCAAGGGAAGTTCAAAGAGTGAGTATCCCAACCCTAGTATTCTCTTTCTTTCTACTGTCTATTGAGTTTCACAAATCTCTAAAACATAGCTCCTTAGTAGATGCGTTTTGGTTAAAATGCTGTAAATGGTTCTTCCAAATTTAAAAAAAAGTTTTTCTTTCAGAGACAACACCATACACGATGTAGACATGGTACACCGAATTGTTGAGTATTTCATAATGCATGAACAACAGCAGCAACAAGAAACATCATACGAGAAACTAAACATAGTGAGGTTGTTAGATGGTTATCTAGCAGAGATTGCAAGGGATCCGAATCTTACCATTGCGAAGTTTCAAATTCTTGCAGAGGTCTTGACTGAAAAAGCTAGAAACTGCCATGACGGTCTTTACAGAGCAATAGACACCTATCTGAAGGTAAATATAATCTCGATGTAGTATCTAACTTCTGCTTCTTCGTGCGATGAAAAGAGGAATGTCTGCAATTTACAAATAATGATCATGAATTAGTAAAATGGAGTTTAACTTGGTAGCTCTGTCTATATTAAACTATTTTATTGAGGATGACAATGTTCATAATTACTTTTCAGAGTCATCCAGACCTGATGGAACATGACAAAAGAAGATTGTGCAAAGTAATGAACAATGAGAAGCTGTCACTCGACGCATGCCTTCACGCTGCACAGAATGAGCGATTGCCGCTTCGAACTGTAATGCAGGTAATATCAACATCCAGTTACCTAATAACCAGAATACAAAACCATATTCCACAGACCAGTCGACCAGCCACATCATCTAGCAAGTCCCAAGGCTCTAGGTTAATCTAGTCCAATTTGACTTTAATCGCAGGTTGTTAACTAACTATACTTTGATTTTAGATTTTTCTTTCTCACACACATGACAGACCATCACCATGATACAGATCACTTTTCATGAAACAATTACAGGATCTACCACATTGAACTAGTTTATTACAACGGTATCGAACTTCTTGACTAACCATGGATACATAGGAAAAGATTAGGCTACTTATTACCATACATTTTTATTAATCAGGTGTTGCTATCAGAACAAGTTAAGATGAGGGCGGCAATCAATACTAAGGAGATGGTTCTACCTACAGGGAGTGCAACTGAGCATGGCAACAACTTATTATATACCAATAAAGAGATTAAAGATATCAAAGCAGAATTAGACATGGTCAAGACGAAAATGAGTGAGTTACAAAATGATTACTATGACTTGCAGCAGGAATTCGAGAAGCTAAACAACAAGCAAAAACATGCATCTGGTTGGAACACAGGATGGAAGAAAATAAAAAACTCATTCTTCCAATCAAGGATGGATAGTCATGTTACCCTGAGCAGCGACGAAATTTCACAGCAGACACAAGGCGGTAAGAGTACTGGCACTGGACATCGCAGAAGGTTTTCCATTTCTTAAGAGCTCATTTAAACACAGCATTCTCTGTAAAATACAAGATAAAAGTGAAATACAAGATCATCCCATGAAACCTGAGGTATAATTCTCATGTCGGTATTGGTTTCTCTTATGAACTTTCATCAAGCTCTTGTAGCTTGCAAAATTCAATTGGCAACCATAAGATAAAATGTAATTCATTAATATCTGGTAGCCAATGATTATTTCTGAGTTTTCTGAATAAGACTAAGAACCAGGAATCAGAGACAAAAACAGTGTCGACAAACTTGAAAAGTTGCATTCGCAAATCCTTACAAACAGTACAGAATATACTCTGACGAGTCTTCTTTCCTGGGAAACCTAAACTGTAACTGAATAAGAGTTATCTGATCGAGTTGCATGAAGAGCTACTTCGAAGGAGAAGCACTTCGCATGTTGCTCCATGGGAACTTGCTTGTGGCTTCTTGTTCGCCCCGACTTCCCTGGCCACCTCTATAGTTGGATCGCCTCTCTTTGAAGTTGGGATTGGTGTCTCTAGCATAGCCTTGCTTCCCTGGCCTAATATATCTCTTAGTTCCCTGTCCATCAAGCCAATGTGACTTCACCTCTCCTCCCTCCTCTACAATGCTTGATTTTGGTTGCTTATCCGTAGCTTTCTTATCTTCTTGGATCATACGGATCGGGAACAAGTCTTGAGATAAAGACAAAGGGTGTTTCAGAGTCACATATGCCTTCTTGTAATCAGGTTTTGCAATCAAAATCCCTCCTCTCTTCTTCTTCTTTCCTTCCATGTTCAAAGTTCGAACCTCTTCGACTTCAAAGCCATAAAGAGACTCAAGAACCCTTCTGATTTCAATCTATTCAGTATAAAAAAGATAAACCCTCAAAATACATAACCTACTCGTATAAGACCGCAATATCAGGGTTTGGAAGATAGGAAAAGAAAACAACAAAAAATCAGATAGTGAGTGCAGTACCTTTGAAGCTGAAGGAACGGTCTTGAGTGCAATCTCTTTGATGTGATCAAAAGAGGAAGGCATAAGAAGCTTAATGGGGAGATTAGTAAAATTAATAACCCTTTTCCCCAATCTGCTCCCCATCTTCTATTTATTTTTTGCTAGCCGGTGCAGTCTCTGGACATGAAGAATGTTTAAATCAAATTTTTAAGATAAGTGGTTGTATAGGTAGAGTAAAATTTCCCTAAACATCACAATTCAACAATCACCGTGACATCAAACACAATGTGCATTAACAAAATGCATAGGAAAGCTAGTAACATAATAAGAAGAGTTATAAACACGGAGGTCTACGTCAAACCAGATATAGACATGACATGTTACTTTAAACTGTCTGTTATCAGTAGAGCTAGTCATTACCTCGGGTGATTTTAAGATTACGACAGATACATGGTATCACATTATTGTCAGTTAAGCAATCTAAAAAAAATGAAAGGCAGTAATCTCTTATTTAGTAATCTACATTCATTAATAACTAATAGGTCAGCTTTTTAAGTGATCGAGCAATACCGCTACTGAAGTCTGAACTATCAAATCCTGTAAAGCAAAATTTCAATTCACCAAAACTTTAACCGTGTTACCCTCATCTCCCATGCTAACAATACAGAGAAAGACCATATTATCAAAGACTACTATAATCAACCATACTATCAAAGAACTGCCTTCAAGTTACTCAAAGAATCACACTATAAATCACTTCAAATAATTATTTCTTTGAGGAATATTAACAAACACATAACAAGCATGGAACAAAATGTTTATCAAACAATCAAAATGAGATGCTTAACGCCTCAGACAAGTATTACCAAACCAAAAACCCCTCTAAAACCCTAATTCCATCTGAAACTACATTTTCAAAATATGGGATCCCATAAAAATCCGCACAATCAGAGAAAAAAATCCCTAAACACCTTGATTTCTTTGGTTTCTTCAGCATTTTACTTTTCCCCAAAACCAGAACTAACCCTAGATTCTTAACACTAATGAGACTAGTACCGAACATAGAGAAATCGAGCGAGAGAGAGGGAGAGAGAGTTGTTAATGGAGTTTTGAGTACCTCTTCACTTGCAGGCAGGCAGCGGGACTGTCGATGAATCGCTGAGAAATTTGGGGAAGGGAAATTTCGATTCTGCGAAAAGAAAAAGCTCTAGAATTGTGGTGAGATTGACTAAAACACCCTTGAAAGAAAGATATACACCGGGCGGCGGATTTGCCAACTTCTTTTTCTAACTCAAGGAGTCGAGGTCCATCCGTCCATGCAACAAAAATGTTTGGTCCATTTTGTGATCAAACTTTGCAGGGTGTTAAGATCAATCCAAGATAACATTTTGGTGGCACATAAGATTATTAGGAACTATCATAGACCCAATGATACTCCCAAATGCAGTATGAAGATTGACCTAAGGAAGGCTTATGACACCGTGAGTTGAAAGGTTGTTACCACATTAAAGAAAATGGGTTTTCCAAATATTTTTATTGGATGGGTTGGGCTTCTTATTACTTCCCCTAAATATTTTATTCTCATTAATGGTTCTCTATATGGCTGTTTTGGGCCTAGTAGAGGGTTGAGGCAAGGATGCCCCCTATATCCTATCTTTTTTATCATGGTGATGGAACTTCTCAGTACTATTCTTCAAAAACAGTTTGATAATGGTGTTTATGGTCTTCATCTTAGATGCAAATTAACTAGATTGGTTCATCTTTGCTTTGGAAAGGATGTCTTAGTGCTTTTTAACGGTTCTACTAATGCAGTTGCTAGCTTGAAGAGAGGACTTGTGGAGTTTAGTGCTTGCACTGGCCTTCAGATGAACCAACAAAAAACATTCTTGTTTGCTACTGTTGTTGGTGATGAAATCCAATAGAACATTCTTTCCATTATGGATTGTCATGAAGATAAACTTCTAGTAAGGTACCTGGATCTTCCTTTACTTTCTACTAGACTGTCTTATGATTGTCAGGTCTTGATTGCCAACATAAAAGCTAGAGTTAAATATTGGAAATCTAAACACTTATCTTTTGTTGGTAGACTGACTTTGATTAAATATGTGCTATCTGGCATGGGTTTTTTTTATGGTTATCTTGTTTCATACTTCCTAAAAGAGCAATAAAGGAAATCACTAGAGTTTTCAAGATATTTTTACGGGATGGATGTGAACTAGGAAAGAAACATTTCCATATTAGTTGGTTAACTATTTGTTTGCCTTACAATGAGGGAGGATTGGGGGTTAGAGATATAAATATCAATAATAGTTTTGTTAATCTGAAGCACCTTTGGGAGCTTGTTTATGGTAAAGATTTTTTCTGGACTGATTGGATTAAGAAGAATCTCATTAAAGGGTAAAATATTTGGTCTTTAGATATTCTTAATGATCCTTCTTGGTGCTGGAGAAGGGTGCTGGATCAGAGACAAATAGTTAGAGACATGGTCATTACAATTCTAGGAGATGGGGAAGACACTAGTTTCCTGCTTGATAATTCTAAGGGTGACTTTCTGACTGGATTGATTCTTTTATAATTCAGGAGCACTTTCCAAATGCAGCTTGTAAAGTTTCTGAGTTTTTAGGAATGATTAATGGAATCTCTCATCTTCTTCTGATCCTGATATTGCATTTATATTTTCTCAAGTGGCTTCAACTGAATTCTTCACTTCAGAATAAAATAAGGTAATGTGATTTGTTAGCAAGTCCAGTAAATTCTCTGTGAAAGAGACTTATAGATCTCTAATGCCTCATAGTGAAGAAGTTAGTTGGAATTCTCTTGTGTGGTTTAAACTTCACATTCCCAGGCACTCCTACATCACTTGGGTTACTCAACATAGACGTTTAAAGACTAGATATAAGATTCTCAAATGGAGGCTCATTGCAACTTCTTTTTGCTTGTTTTGTTGTGCAACTGAAGATAATGAAGATCACTTATTTCATGGTTTTGAATTTGCTAGACAAATTTGGAGAGGATGCTAATAAAAATGGGGTATCATAGAGATCCATGTAATACTTGGCAGGAGGAAGTTAAGTGGTGTATTTTGCAATTTAAAGGCTCTTCTTGTACTGCTTTGGTAAAGAATATGTTGTTTAATAACTTTATCTACAACATTTGGAGGGAGAGGAACTCTAGGATCTTTGAATCTAAGTATAATTCCATAGATATTGTGAGTTTATCTTATTGTGCAAGAGGTATGGCTTAAATTGAGTGCTCATAAGTTGAAATATGTTAATTCTAATATCAACAGACAGTTTGTGGAGAGATGGAGGGTGAACTGTGACTTTATTTTGCAGTAACCAATATTGTGTGCTTGGCTTGCCCCAACTGGATATGATGTTATGATAAATACATATGGCTCTAAATCTGATGATGGAGATGGATTTGGGGCTATTAATATATACTCTCTTGGGAAGTAGATGATAGTTGCTACTGGTGGTTGTCGCCCAATATCTGTGTAAGCTCATGAAATGCAGGGTGTGGAACTGGGATTAAAAATTGGTCTTGAAATTGAAGCTAAGTGTATTCATCTTTGTACTGAATCTATGTCCACATGACTGCTTTTACAAAGCACTAATCCTAAACCTCCCGGGGACACTATTAAGATTTGGAAGAGAGTTAAGGTGTTACTTGGAAAATTCACCTTTGTGAAAAGAAGTCATTGTTACAGGGAGAGTAACAGAGCTGCTCATTACTTTGCTGGGATGTATCCTAGTTCCAATTATGTGAAGATTTGTAAAGAAGAGTTTACGCTGGAGTTTAGAGAAATTCTTGCAGCGGATAAAGTAAGGAAGTTTTCATCTTTAGTTTTGGTTTTGCTTGTTAGTTTTTGCGGTTTTAGTTTTCTTTTTTGTTTGGTTTGGGTGTCCTTAACCCCGCTTGTTGTATCAAAATTAAAAATAAAAGTATCTAAGAACAATTTCTAGAAACAAAATTCTTATCTTTTTTATGAACAAATTTTTTTTCTAATGCCTTCTAGAATTAATTTAATCTAGACACCCTGTGATTTTAGTGAGTCATTAAAAAAAATCATAGAACGTTTGGATAAAATTCATATAATACAAAGAAAATAATATTTTTCCTTTTACGAATTCTGGAAACCGATACCCGCAATTAACGGTGGTCCTTCATTTTACGATTCTAGAGCATTTACAATCACGAATGCTGAAAAACCAAAAATATTGGGCTATATTTAGTTTTTGGCTTTAGCTTTTGAGAAAAGACGACGATATAAACAAAGTCAAATTTAGATGAGTGTGTTTATATTTCACGTTGCTCCAATCCGAACACTCATTAAAAGGATGCCTACATCATAAACATGAATTTAGTTGAGTGCATCTACGATCATTGAATGTTTCTCTTACTTTAATTTGTGCTCGGCTAAATTTAGCAAATGCCCCATTTAGCATGAAATTTTAGCATTTTAAAATTATAACACTTTTAGCATGATTATATTAGTTAAGGCATCTATATTACTTGATTCATCTAAATTAGTTGACTCATCTAAAATGAAACACCTTCTTTATTAGTTAGTTGCTAGACACAAACAGGATGAGCAGGAGCTATAACCATGCCAATTTAGTTCTTATTCAATATAAATAAGAGAAGATAATTATTTGGGTTATACACATATTTTTGTGCACATTGCAGTAGCATTTCTCAGAGCCTTTTATTTATATAATGATGATGGATGCAAGAAGGCGTTGGTAATTATGTACCTGGTGATTTTGTTTCCAATTGCTGAAAGCGCTTGTTTTATACGAGGAAAGATAACTGTAAGTGTTATAAATCGTCTAACCGATGGGTTAGATGATTGAAATCTTATATTCATTAGTTCCCCTTCGGTTAGACGATTCATAACACTTACAGTTATCTTTACTCGTACAAAACAAGCGCTTTCAACAATTGGAAAAAAAAATCACCAGGTACATAATTACCCAACGCCATCTAGCATCCATCATCATTATATAAATAAAAAAAACTCTGAGAAATGCTACTGCAATGTGTACAAAATGATGTGTATAACCCAAATAATAAGATGTCAATCGGCGGATGACGACCTTGGCTAACAAGTAATTCAATATAATAAAGTTATTCAATGGAGGTTCAGAAATAACATTCTCGCCTCCACGCTTTTTTACTGCGACGTTGAATGGAAATTTAATGGCACTTGCAGCAAGTATTATTTTGTTGTGTACAATGCAATTAGAGATGATTTTAGGTGCAAACGTACTTCTAACTGGGTGATTAGAGTCGATGGCCTAAACAATCAAGATGAAACTGGGTTGTGGGAAGACTTTCCATACAAACCACAATCTTATTGATTGTTAATAGAGATTAGATCTGTCTTTAACAATCTTAGGTATGTTTCTTATGCTCTGTATTAAGTGTGATTTATTTTATTTCAGCAATCTGGAAAATTCCCTTTTCTCGGTGGACAGTGGAATTTTATTTTTATAGATTTTTATTTTTATTTTTGGATGTTTTTTTATATTTCTTATATCATGTGATAGTGAGCTACTAAGGTTTCATTATGCTTTTGGTTCGATAGAATATATTCACTTCAGAATACTGACTGAACTTTAAATTAAGATGTTTTATTTTCTCTTCCTGGAAGATAATGAGGCTTAAGAGAAAGCGCACAAATAGATCACTTTGGTAAATGATGGCCTTTTCTTGACATGCATGAAGTATTTTGCTCACTCATAGAAGTTGTTGTAGTAGGAAAGAAAACATGGTACTTGATGGGGTTGATTCTTTTTAATAGTTCCTTGGATAATTTGCAGTCTTAGTTTCTTCGGAACATACAGATGTTCTGCTTGTTACATTTGTTTCTCATGTAGGCTCAGTATGTGGTAACATGTATATCATAGTAAAATTAAGAGTTATAAACATATAGATCTATGTCATACCAGATATATACATGTTTTAACTCTCTGTTATCAATATAGCTAGCCGTTACCTCATGTGATTTTAAGATTATGAAAGATACAATGGTAAATGATGGACTTTTCTTGACATGCATGAAGTATTTTGCTCACTCATAGAAGTTGTTGTAGTAGGAAAGAAAACATGGTACTTGATGGGGTTGATTCTTTTTAATAGTTCCTTGGATAATTTGCAGTTTTAATTTCTTCGGAACATACAAATGTTCTGCTTGTTACATTTGTTTCTTATGTAGGCTCAGTATGTGGTAACATGTATATCATAGTAAAAGGAAGAGTTATAAACATAGAGATCTACGTCATACTAGATATAAAAATGTTTGAACTCTCTGTTATCAATATAGCTAGCCGTTACCTCAAGTGATTTTAAGATTATGAAAGATACATGGTATCACATCATTTTCATTTGAGCAACCAAAAGAAAAAAAATAAAAGGTGGAAATCTCTCTAATTTAGCAAACTACATTCATCAATAACTAACAGATCATCTAATTAATTGATCGACTAATACGGTTATTGAACTATCAAAATATCAAATCATGTACAGTAAAATTTCTATTCAATAGAACTTTAAACGTATTGCCCTTATCTCCCCTTCTCACAATACATAGAAAGACCAACTCTAACTACTGTAATCAACCATATTATAAAAGAATTATATTCAAGTTACTGAAAGAATCACACTATATGTCACTTCACACTTTGAGGAATATTAACAAACACATAACAAGCATGGAACAAAATGGTTATCAAGCAATCAAAAATTTAAAATGAGATGCTTATCGTCTCAAACAAACTCTAACCAAACGAAAAGCCCACCTAAAACCCTAATTACATTAGAAACTACATTTTCATAATATGGGATCCCATAAAAATCCGCACAATCAGAGAAAAAAATCCCTAAAAACCTTGATTTCTTTAGTTTCTTAATCATTTTACTTTTTCCCTAAAACCAGAACTAACCCTAGATTCTTAATCCTATTAGGACTAGGACGGGATCACAGAGAAATCAAGCGCGAGAGAGAGGAAAAGAGAATTATTAGTGGAGTTTTGAGTACCTATTCAGTTGCATGAAACTACAAACAATTAAAAAAAAACTGAACTTTATTCATTAAAAATCAACTTACCCAGCTTTAATAGTAAGGGAAAGAGAAGATTTCGTCTTAGGTTTCTAGACTGTACAGCACTTCAGCCAAAGAAAGCGGATTTTTATTTTTTGGTTTCCGACTGACACAATTGAATATCGTCTGAATTTTTAATCCTTACTCTTTATTGGGCCTACCTTTTGGTGGGGGATTTAATATAGTTCTTTCAATACCCATAAAGCGCTTTCCCATAACCGTTTTTTTCCACAAAATTCCATCTAAATAAATCTTCCTAAATCTTTGATTCTCCAAATCTATTGAATATTATCTGAATTATTCATATTTCCAATCATATTTGGATACAAAGTAAATATTTTTATTAGTAGTTGTATTAAATATAACGTCGCTATTTTATGCAATTTTTAGGTTTTTCCTGTTTCAATTTCATTATTGCTCTCATGGTGTTCTCAAAGCCATCTGAGATTTCTCATAGCCTTATAGGCATTTCAGATGTTTTTTAGAATTATTTCAAGTACATCAAGGACGATTTCTTCCGGCATGATGTGATTCTACATTCTCATGAAAATCCATGGCTATCGGATTTGATTGTGGACATAATGGTGTTTTGTGCTTATTACTCCATTATTGGACAATTCTATCTTACTGAAGAAGATAATGATAAAGAAAACAAATTCTTCAAATCCAAATGGCATAATTTAAGTATCATCAATTTTTGTTTTGAAATCCATGTATTTAGTATGTTTGTATTACAATTTACTTAATATTGTGATACAAAAAGTCCGTATTTTATTATGTTTTTCAATGATGTATCTTAACATGATGTATACAATCTTTCTATATCAATGAAATTGATAGGATCACCTCTTTCCTTTAAAAAATAATAATAATAGTTGTCCTTACTTACGTGACATGGTCTTACCATAGCCTTCCCGAGAACCCTATTTGTCCCTAGTTTTCTTTCTCTTTTGGACTCAATTAACAAACAAATAATCTCACATCATAATTCCAACTTCGTTAATTAATCTAGTATAAGGAAAGACTAATGGACATGCTATTGCCGATTTGGAAAATTAGATTACTCTTACAAACATTTAAGGTATGGACCATCCACTGATAACATGCAACCATAGGTATGAACCATCCTCTAATAACATGCATCTCGTTCCTGGGTCATTCATATATACCTAGATGAACCAACCTTTCCGAGCCTAAGATAAAACCAAAACATACATTTATAGAAAGTTTGGCTAGGTTTTTTTTTTCCTTCAAAATAGGCGAACATAAATTTACGAAAAGTTCGGCTAGGATTTTTGTTTCCAACTTTAATTTTTATGATTATTACTCAATTTATTTATCAATCACAAAGATATAAAGAAGACAAAGGTTAGATAGTACAGTTTGAACAATAGAGATGGATTAGACATGGTTGTTATGTGAGGAAATTCAGAAGCAATTAAATTGACAGAAAATGATATACTTTAGGATAGTAGGCATCTCTTAGATAGTATTGAACTGTAGAAATGTACATCATTACATAAGGCGCTGAATAATCGCAGATCTCCTTGCTAAGGAAGATTATTCTCCCATCTCTAGTTTATTTAGGTTTGGAAATTCCCTTATTGGTTCTCTTGAGGAAGACTATGTGGATCTGAATTAACTCATATTACTAAATTTTTTTCCTAAAAAAGAAAAAACAAAAAAAACTAGTGAACAATATTGACACAAAATGTGAAATAATTCATTCGCAATTGTATATGTATTATTCTATTTGTTTGTCGCAGAACTCCAATCATAATATGACTCTTTATAGTTATACTAGATTGACTGGACTTACTGTAACTTTTTTTCACTTGGTAAATATAGAACGAAAATAAACTCTCAAGAACTTTGCAGTATAACAAAGACAGAACCAAAAGGAGATTGATGATGTCAATTAATTCAAATAATAATAAAAATTCTCTCAGTTGATTAATTAATCATGCATCATAAATATAATACGGCAACAATTCTAGATATATTAACCAATTCGGCTCTATTATGAGAATGAACATATATAATGCTATATATTTTTTAGTGTGACATTGCAATTTATTTCTAAAAAATTAGGAAAAAATCCCAAAATCTAGTAGCGGCCTGCTACCGCCTTAATATTAATAAATTTATGTTATACAAAACTTTCGCTATTGGAGTTTTCCTCTACTAAGATGAATTTTATCTCCGTAAATGATTTCATATACTATTATGACTTTATCGCACTTACCATTATGGCATTTGAGGTTAGTATATTGACTATTCATTGGACTTTTTTTTTAGGCCCCCGCACGTAGATTCATATTCAGTCGAAGTGGGGTAATGATTGTTGATGTACGATTGTACATATTTATTTGGTTGTCCAAGTTATACGCCTAGGAATCAGACGTGTTCATTGTAATCAGAGTATGTATTGGCTGATCATACATAAAGTTTTTAACAATCATACGAAAGAAAACATTGAAGTTCACAATAATCTTCATTTTAGACTAGTATATCAAAAATCAACGAAAAAATTATAGATACCTCAGCTCTGCTAGGAGTGATATAGCTTGTGACAATAGTTCAGGCTTGTCGACAAGCACAAGCAATTCATATATTGTTTCATCTGCTGACATTGTAGTATTTTTTCACGCACCAAACTCTACCCCAACACTTTCTACAAACTAAACAATATCATGATTTGTGTATTTCTTTGTTGCACTAAAAGCAAGAAGCTCGACTATGTGAGAAACTCCTTAACACTTTCTACAAACTAAACAATATCATGATTCGTGTATTTCTTTGTTGCACTGAAAGCAAGAAGCTCGACTACGTGAGAAACCCCCCGATCATCATCCTGCACACAACTGAACATCCATGGGAAAAATTAACTTGACTATTCAATTAAGACGACAATTATACACATGTAGAAACGAAAACTAGTGTAGAACCTGAAAATATTGCATTGAATTCCATCTTATTATGACTACTATAATTCCTGTCAGTCTCGAACAATAAAATGTAACTGCATTTTCACTATAACTTCTCATGTTTTCTCAATGTCACTACAGTTTCTTTCGATTTCACAACACCGACATTATCTCAAAAGTAATGTTCCACCACCACCGCAGTTGTCACTACCTTATATCTGCGATGTCTAATGCCAATGAACAGCTCCAGTCAAATGCAGGGGCACACTAGTTAGTAAGATATCATCCCCAAACATAAAATCCCCGGAATCAAACGAAATATCTACCATCCTAAATTTGTAATCAAAATTTTAAAACCAATTCCTCTAATCCTCAAATTAAAACTCTGAAACCCTTTAATGCATTTAACCACCACAACCCAAACAAGACCAAATTAGTAACACCCAAATTATATAATCAATCTAATAGAAACTACTAACAATAAAAAAAAAACTGAACTTTATTCATTAAAAATCAACTTACTTAACTTTAACAGCAAGGGCAAGAACATATTTCGTCTTAGGTTTCTAGACTATAGAGCACTTCATCCAAAGAAAGAGGATTTTTAGTTTTTTGTTTCTGACTGACACGATTAAATATCGTTTGAATTTTTAATCCTTACTCATCTTTATTGGGCCTGGCCTGTTTGGTTGGGACCTTAATATTAATATATTAGTTCTCCCAGTTCTTTCCATCCCCACAAAGCGCTTTCCCATAACCGTTTTTTCCAACAAAAAAATCAGTGCAAAAAAATATTCCTAAATCTTTGAATCTCCAAATCTGTTAAATATTATCTGAATTATTCAGATTTCCAATCAGATTTGGATACAAAGTAAATATTTATATTAGTAAATAAAATATCGTTATTCTATACGATTTTTAGGTTTTTCTTGTTTCAATTTCATTATTTCTCTCATGGTGTTCTCAAAGCCATCAGAAATTTCTCATAGCCTTATAGGCGTTTCAAACGATTGTTTCAATTGTTTCAAGTACATCAAGGATGATTTCTTTCAGCATGACGTGATTCTACATTCTCATGAAGATCCATGGCTACCGGATTTGATCGCGATAATGGTTTTTTGTGCTTATTACTCCCTTATTGGACAATTCCATCTTACTGAAGAAGACAATGATAAAAAAAAACAAATTCTTCAAATCCAAATAGCAGAATTTTAATTCAAATTTAACCCATATGTCAATTTAATAATTAACCTAATAATAAATTACAAAGTTAAAAATTACATACTAGGAAAGCGAGCGACAAGCTGTGCCGCTAGCCCTTTTTGAATAGCAAAACCTATCCTATTAAAAATAAAATCTCGTGAGCCAGGGGTCATTACATTGCTGCGCATGACTTTCTGGACCCTCTTGAGTAGTCCAACTGCTTCTGGAGCCAAATAGCCAAAAGTATCAAAAGCAAAGGGGACGAAAGCATGCCCTTAAGTATCATCAATTTTTGTTTTGAAATTCATGTATTTAATAAGTTTGTATTACAATTTACTTATTATTGTGATACAAAGAGTCTGTATTTTATTATATTTTCAATGATGTATCTTAACATGATATATACAATCTTTCTATATCAATGAAATTGAGAGGATCACCTCTTTCCTTCAAAAAATAATAATATTAGTTGTCCTTACTTATGAGCCATTGTTTTACCATAGCTTGCCCGATAACGCTATTTTCCCCTGGTTTCCTTTCTCTTTTAGACTCAATTAACAAACCAATAATCCCACGTCATAATTCCAAATTTATTAATCTAGTATATGAAAACACTAATGGACATACTATTGCCGATTTGGAAAATTTGATTACTCTTGCAAACATTTAAGGTATGGACCATCCACTGATAACATGTAACCTTAGGTCTAGGCCATCCTCTTATAACACATAACTTGTCTCTAAGTTATTCATATATACCTAGTTGAACCAACCTTTCCGAGCCTAAGGTAAAACCAAATAGAAAGTTCGGATAGGTTTTTTTTTTCCCTTTAAAATGGTCGATCATACATTTACGAAAATTTCGGCTAGGTATTTTTTTCTTCCAAATTTAATTTTTATGATTATTTCTCAATTAATTTATCAATCATAGAGATTTAAAGAAGACATGGGTTAGATAGTAGAGTTTGAACAATAAACATGGATTGGACATGGCTGTTATTTGAGGAAATTCAAAAGCAATTAAATGGACAACAGATGCTATAATTTAGGATAGTAGACATCTCTTAGATAGTATTGAACAATAGAAATGTACTTAAATTCCTAAGGCGTCGAATAATATTCCTTGGTCTCCTTGCTAAGGAAGCTTATTCTCCCATCTCTAGTTTATTTAGGTTTAGAATTTCCCGTATTGGTTCTCTTGAGGAAGACTATGTGGATATGAATTAATTCTTACTACTAATTTCTTTCCTACAAAAAAAACTACTAGTTGAAAAATATTGACACAAAATGTGAAATAATTCATTAGCGATTGTATATGTATTATTATATTTGTTTGCCGCAGTACTCCAATCACAATATGACTGAAAAAAATAGTACTAGATTAACTGGCGTTACTCACTTGGTAAACATAGAACGAAAAGACACTCGCAAGAACTTTGCAGTATAACAGAGACATGTTTAGTGGATGGACCTAGACTCCTTGAGCTAGAAAAGAACTAAGCAAGTCCGCTATCCAGTGTATCTTTCTTTCAAGGGTATTTTCATCAATCTCATCGATATTCTAAAGCTTTTTCTTTTCTCTGAATCGAATTTTTCCTTCTCAAATCTCTCAGCGATTAAAGTTTGAATTTTTATAATTTGGGTGTAGCTAATTTGGTCTTGTTTGGGTTATAGTAGTGGTTAATTGCATTAAAAGGTTTCAGAATTTTAATCTGAGGATTAGAGGGAATTGGTTTTAAATTTGATTATGGATTTAGGGTGGTAGAGATTTCATATGATTCCGAGGATTTTATGTTTGGGATGATATCTTACTGACTAGTGTGCCCCTGAATTTGACTGGAGCTGTTCATTGGATGATATTCTGGTGATTCAAGAACTCCTGCTCTCCACATCAAGGGGATTCCTTGGGGAAGATTTTGCTAAAAACAGAATTTTTTGATGTTGTTGTGAAATTGGCCTTGAAAGCCAAAGATGAATGCAAAAAAGGTTCCTAATTGTACCTTAATATCTTCGATGTATGCTTCTGAGATATTTTTCAAACTAGAAAGATGCTTAGTGGTGGTGCACCAGTTTCTGTAAACTTAAGGCTGAGAACATTTCTGTAAAATTATAACTTATCAATTGTAATATAGTTACGGTTTGTATTTGTATCAACCATTATCAACTTTAAATTTTCCTGTGGCTCAAAACTTTATTTTCAAATAGATGTTTAGGGTTCAAACATTTAGTTTATATACCAACCGTATTTTAGTTACAGTTGGTATCGATTCTCAACTTACATACCGTAAATAGTTACGGTTGGTCTCTATTTTCAACATACCAACCGTAACTGGTTTTACGATTGGGATTTCTCAAAATTTAACCAGTTACAGTTGGTAGTTCATCATTTACGAACCGTAACTATTAATTACAGTTGGTTACATGAACAATTCCAACTGTAAGTATCTCTGAAAATGTAAAAGTTTTGATTGTTTTACGTACTTTAGATAATTTTGAGCAACAAAAAGCTAATTGGAACTCATTTAGAGGTATACTTGGTCATTTTCAGCCACTAGTTCTTCACTTTGTTGGTTAATTTCTTCAATCAAAACTTGGGGTTTCACAAATCTACTCTTTTGTTTTTTTTTAACTCTGAAAATAATTTGATTTTATTTTGCTTTAGAGTAAATATAATTGAAACTTGATATTCATCATTAGTTAATTTTAATTAGATTATCAACACTAAACTATGCAAGGGTCAATTAGTCATTATCAAAAAGAAATTAATAAGGGGTTTTTGGAAATTACCATCTAATGACGCTTTTCGTTCTATTATATCTGCCCATCTAATAATTTCTTTGTCCTCTATAACAGGTTAATATTAAGGCCCCCACCAAACATGCTAGGCCCAATAAATATGAGTAAGGATTAAAAATTCAGACGATATTCAATCGTGTCAGTCAGAAACCAAAAACCAAAAATCCTCTTTCTTTGGATGAAGTGCTCTACAGTCTAGAAATGTAAGACGAAATATGCTCTTTCCCTTGCTGTTAAAGTTGGGTAAGTTGATTTTAAATGAATAAAGTTCACTTTGTCAAGGCTAGCTCTACCAGAAGCCCTATAATCTCTGAATAGACTAGTTCAGCTGACCATAACAGCTGAGTCTAGTCTTCCTAAATAGTTTCCACTTAATGTTGTAAATTTCCTAAAATATAGAATCTGTAAACTGAATGTGTACATGAAAAACTCTATAAATAGATTGTTTGAACTCAACAAGTTTTCTGTAGAAGATTCACCAAAACTAATTCTTGTGTTGGTATCAGCCTATGATCCTGAAAACCACGCTTTTCAAAGCCAAAAAAAAAACTATCTTTCAATGGCAGACATCACCACTCTCCAGAATGTTCATATCAACCATCTTGTGTCACTTAAATTGACTGAGACAAACTTCATTCTCTGGAAAACCTTGTTCAAACCAGTTTTGAGAGGATACAAACTTATTGGATACGTTGATGGGACAAAAGAAGTTCCTCCTCGTACTCTCCCAAATTCACAAGCCATTAATCCAGAATATACAAAACATGAAGATATCAATCAGATACTTCTGGGATGGCTCGTGTCTACACTATCTGAATCTGTGATTGGAAACGTCACGGGTCTTGAAACTTCCAAAGTTGTATGGGATACTCTAGAAAGAGAGTTTGCTCCAAAAAACAACAACACACCAGATGCATCTTCACGAAAAACTGCACAACCTTTCATAAGGTAATCTCACTATGCAGCAATATTTCACTCAAGCTAAAACTTTATCTGATGGTCTTGCAGCATGTGGATATAATGTCTCCTCTGATGACATGAAATATGTTATTGTAAATGGCCTCAACCAATCTTATGATCCAATTGTTACTGCCTTGGGAACTGTTACTAACATGGACATGGAGACATCCAAAGCTCATCTCCTTACCTTCGACATGCGTATGGAGCAGCATCTGGCTTTACTTCAACAACCATTGGCCAATCTGGCAGCATCAGCTTCGTATTCTTCATCACCAAGGCCTGATCAGAGGAGGAACAAGAATCAGCCACCACAAAATCGTCAACCTCAGCGTCCGAGAGCAAATAATCCATAAGCACCAAAGTTTCAACTCTGTGGAAGGAAGAACAATCTTGCAACATGTTGCTGGTATCGATTTTATAAATAATTGTGCCTCCACAGCAAGCACCAGCTGCATCATATGATGCACTTCCACAAGGAAGAGGTGAAAATAGTTGGGTGACTGATACAAGAGCTACACATCACCTAACAGATGATATTAACAATCTCAACATTACTCATGAGTATGAAGGTACTGAACAAGTCCAAGTTGGCAATGGTAATACCCTATCAATTGCAAACATTGGTAAATCCTCTTTTACGTACAATGCTAGAACTTTTCAGCTAAACAATATTTATCGTGTACCTGTAATACAATGAAATATGCTTTCTGTCCATCAATTTTGTAAATATAATGAAGTGTTCTTTGAGTTTCACACAAATATTTTTATTATAAAGGACAAAAGCACGGGGACAACACTTCTGTAGGGGAGGAATAAAAATGGGTTTTATGTGTTTGATGGTGTCGGTGCTGCTGTCTCTCAAAAACAACCACAAATCTTCATATCCAATACCTTACCAGTATGGAATCAACGACTTGGCCACCCTATGATCCGTACTGTTCATCGAGTCATTAGTTAGTTTTCTCTACCAGTAACGAATAAATATTTTGATTTTTGTCATTCTTGCCACATTAGTAAAAGCAAGAAACTTCCCTTTCCAATAAGTAGCACTGTTTTTAATAAACCATTTGAGTTTGGTTGTTTCGGAAATCTGGGTATCTCCACATATGTCTAGAAATGGGTTTCGTTATTATATTCTTTTAATGGATGCGTTTTCACATTATACATGGGTGTTTCCACTTGTTCAAAAATCAGATGATTTGCCTACTTTTATTCAGTTCAAAAAGCAGGTTGAAAACTTGACCTCATACAAAATACAAGTCTTTCAATTTGATAATGCAGGTGAATACAAAAAGTTTAATGCATTCCTAAACGAATCTGGTATTCTCCACCGTTTTTCTTGTCCACATATGTCTCTTCAGAATAGTCTAGCAGAACATAGGATATGACATGTCAATGAATCTAGCTTAGCACTTTTGTTCCATGCACACATGCCTAAATAATTTTGGCCAGAAGCTTTTTAAACTGCTTGCTATCTTATAAATACACTGCCAAGATCCCAATTTGAAACACAGACTTCTCTTGAACTCCTCTTTAAGAAACTACCCGATTACTATTTCCTAAAAGTATTTTGGTTGTTTGGTCTATCCCTGTATTCGTTATTATAATTCAACTAAATTATAGCCTAGGTAAGTGGCTTGTGTTTTCATTGGGTATAGCATCTCCCATAAGGGGTATCTATGTCTTCATAGGCAGTCCAATAGAGTCTATATTTCTCGACATGTAAGGTTTGAAGAAAGCTCTTTTCCGTTTTCCCCAAAGAAACAGGATGTCCCCAAGCATAGTCAAGAGAATACGTTCCCCAGCACGAGGTTATTTTCCTCACCCATGTTCAGACAGCTACAAGCAACAACTAACACTACAGGTCAGCCAAATAGTATAACATTGCCACTGAATACACCAGTTGTGTCTAATCAATCCACTCACACTCCAGGGAATGATGCAGTTCACTCAGCCGATTCTGTTAGTTCTGCGCCATCCGTTCCACAACTTCCTATGCCTACTGTGGTTAAGTCATCAGTTCAGAATGAATCAGTTGCTCAACCACCTCAGCAATCACAACTGCAGTCTTCTGAAGTCGCAAGTGATGCAATATCATCAAGTACACAATCGCAGCTTCATCCTATGCGGACACGATCTAAATCCGGCATCACCAAACCTGTGCAACGATTGTGTCTGACAGCAAATAAACATCCTTTACAGAATATGGAGTTTATGGAGCCAACTTGTTACTCCAAAGCCTGCTTAGAACCAAAATGGAGGAAATCAATGGATGCAGAGATCAATGCTCTACTCAGAAAATGTAAAAGGACTCTTGTCAGGTATGAAAATGGGATGAATATAATTGGATCGAAATGGGTGTATCGTATTTAAATAAATATGGATGGAATAATTGAACGCCATAAATCTCGTTTAGTTTCCAAAGGGTACAACCAACAAGAGGGCATCGACTATGGTGAAAAATTTAGTCCGGTAGTGAAGCCATGCACAATCAGACTGGTGTTGTCTATTTCTGTAATGAACAACTGGCAGTTGCGATAACTTGATGTATAAAATGCATTCCTGCATGGAGAATTGCATGAAGATGTGTACATGAAGCAACCAACGGGTTACGTTGATCCAAACTATCCGAACCATGTTTGCAGACTGAACAAGTCGTTGTACGGCCTTAAACAAGCTCCGAGAGCTTGGTTTTCTCGTTTAAGTGGATACCTTATTCAGCTAGGCTTCAAGGGATCCATAGCTGATAGTTCCTTGTTTGTTTAACAAACTTAAGATGGGATTACTTATATTTTGATATATGTAGACGATATCATTGTCACTGGATCCAATCCATCTCTTATAGATAAGTTAATTATTGATTTGACAGATATTTTTGCAGTCAAGGACATGGGAAAACTTTCTTACTTTTGGGGAGTGGAAGTAATCATCCAAGGACGCAATATGTTTCTCACTCAACGTAAATATGTAGCAGATTTACTGCGCGAAACTAAAATAGACGGAATCAAGCCTGTTTGCACTCCACTAGCAGCTCAGGCAAAACTACAAAATCAAGGCAGTATGAAGTTTGACGATCCAACCTTATATTGCATCGTAGTTGGGGCACTGCAGTACTTGCATTTAACAAGACCAGACATTTAGGTTGATGTGAATAAATCCTGCCATTTTATGCATGATCCTTATGTTGAACATTTGGATCTCATCAAACGTATCTTGCGGTATCTCAAGAACACTTTGGAATACGGATTGCTTATCAAACCAAGTATTGACAACACTCTTCATGCATACTCGGATGCAGACTGGGCAGGAAACTTGGATGATCGGTTCTCTACTAGTGGATATTGTATTTATTATGGTGGTAACTTAATATCTTGGAGTGCAAGAAAGCAGAAGACGGTGTCTAAATCCAGCACGGAGGCGGAATACATAGGTGTGGAAATAGCAACTTCAGAACTCGTTTGGATACAATAATTATTACAATAACTTAGAGTTTCCACAGAAGCTCCAATTTTGTGGTGTGACAATCTTGGAGCGACATACCTAATAGAAAATCCGGTATTCCATGTGCGAACCAAGCACATTGAGATAAATTTCCATTTTGTACGTGAACGGGTAGCCAGCAAAGAACTGCATGTGCATTTCATATCTTCTAAGGATCATCTAGCGGACATATTTACCAAGGGGTTATCTTTACCTAGATTTCAGTTTGGATGAGACAAGTTGAACATTCGCAAGCTGCAGCTCAACTTGAGGGACGGTGTCAAGGATAGCTCTACCAGAAGCCCTATAATCTCTGAATTGACTAGTTCAACTGACCATAATAGCCGAGTCTAGTCTTCCTAAATAGTTTTACCCCTTAATATTGTAAATTTCCTAAAATATAGAATCTATAAACTGACTGTGTACATGAAAAATTCTATAAATAGATTGTTTAAACTCCACACGTTTTCTGTGGAAGATTCACCAAAACCAATTCTTGTGTCACTTTTTTTTTAATTGTTTGTAGTTTCTATTAGACTGATTAAAGTTTGGATTTTTATGATTTGGGTGTTGCTAATTTGGTCTTGTTTGGGTTTTAGTAGTGGCTAATTGCATTAAAGGGTTCCTAGGTTTTAATTTGAGGATTAGAGGGAATTGGTTTTAAATTTGATTATGGATTTAGGATAGTAGAGATTTCACATGATTCCGAGGATTTTATATTTTGGGATGATATGTTACTAACTAGTGTTCCCCTGCATTTGACTGGAGTTGTTCATTGGCATTAGACGTCGCAGATATAAGCTAGTGATAGCTGCGGTGGTGGGTGAAACCGTACTTTTGAGATAATGACGGTGCTGTGAAATCGGAAGAAACTGTAGTGAAATTGGAAAAACTGGAGAAGTTCTTGTGAAAATGCAGTTAAATTTTGTTCTAAGGTTCTAACTTAAGCTCAAGATTAAGATTCCTTCATACAATCTCTTTTTGTAATGTATCGTCTCCATTTTGGTGAAAACAAATTTTTCTGGAGCATTGTGGAACAGACTCTGTCCGGTCAAGATTTCGAGTTTCCGTATTCTTATTCTTTCTTCATTTAATGTTCAACAGGTTTTGTTCACTGGATTCATTTTCTTATATTGTGGTTGAATACCTTGAATGCGTTGGGATATGACCTTGTTTCCTGTGGTACTGAGAACCATCTATCTAGTCTTGGTCAATCTAAAAAACAAGGTTAGTAGGGAAAAAGTTCCACTTCAATTCCCCGAAATTCAGAATGTTAAGGAAAAGAGTCAAGACAGCTCAACAGAGTCATTTCGGTTGGTCAATGGACCTAGTAGCTAGGATTATTCCTATGGCTATGCGTATGGTCTGTTAAAACAAAGTGTTGAATTTATTTTTGAATCTGTAACAACTTTTGTAACTGCATAGCAGTCTTTGAATCTTATAAATAAACTTTCATATCTCCACAATCAAACTGTGGAAGATATTCACCAAACACCTTGTTCTAACTTGGTATCAGGAGGGTTCGATCCCTCACGCTTCTTCAATAAAAAAACCCTAAAAACACACAAAAAAAAATGGAAGGAAACAACACTACCAATAATCTCAGAAATATCCAAATACATCACCTTGTTACTCTCAAACTTACTGAAACAAACTTCTCTTTATGGAAAACTCAATTTAAACCTATCCTCAAAGGATATGGTTTACAAGGTTTCATTGATGGAACCGAAGAAATACCACCTAGAAAATATCCCAATAATTCACAAACAATGAAAATCTGTTGGTGGGCGAATTTATATATTATGTATGTAAGAGGACTAGATACTCCAAAACAAGTTTGGGATAAACTTGAAGCATATTTTGCACCGAAAACTAAGGTTCATCTGATGAACCTTAAGAAACAACTCCACTCACTGAGCAAAGGTAACAAATCCTTAAAAAAAATATTTGATTGATGCTAAGAATCTGTTTGATCAAACAAATAAGGGTATCTTGGTTTGATCAATCAATTTGCATTGGAATAAATCGGTCCGATGATCCCATTGTAACTGCACTGGGAACCATTGAAGATATGGAGATGGATACATTCTATTCTCATCTTATTTCCTTTGATGTTCGGCTTGAACAACAACTTGCTTTGCTCCAACAACCTATTGCCAATATTGCTGCTTCCAGCTCTACATCTAACAATAGAAGTGGACAAAGGAATTACAATTAGCAATATCGTGGACCACCTCAAATGAACAACAATCAGCATCGAAATCATCCCGGCTCGAAGAAGTTTGACCAGCCATGTCAGATCTGTAAGAAAGACAATCATCAGGAAACCAGATGTTGGTTTAGGTATGACAAACCAAGCCCAAATCAACATAAGGTGCCAACAGCTTATATTTCTCTACCTGGAGGTGAACATGCAAATCATTGGGTCACTGATACTGGAGCTACCCATCATTTAACTGCAGATTTTAGAAACTTGACTATTCCTCATGAATATGATGGAACTGAGCAAGTTCAAGTTGGTAATGGCAATGCATTAAACATTGATAATGTTGGTAAAGCTTCTTTTACCTATAACTCAAGACAGTTTAATTTAAACAAAATTTTCCATGTGCCACAGATAAAAACCAATTTGCTATCTGTTTCCCAATTTTGTAAAGATAATGCGGTTTATTTTGAGTTTCACACTACTCAATTCTTTGTGAAGGACATGCACACGGGAACAACGCTATTGCGCGGGCTGAATAGGAATGGTCTTTATATTTTTGAAGGCATTGACAAGCTAGATGATCCGGTCAAGCCTCAAGCTCAAGTTGCTTATACCTATCCAATATGGCATCAACGCATGGGCCACCCAATGATGCACATTGTCTCAGAAATTTTCCATAGGTTTTCCTTACGAGTCTCCAATAAAAATATTAATTGCTATCATTCTTGTCATGTTAGCAAAAGAAAAAAAATGTCATTTTCTCTTAGCACTTCAATAATTGATACCCCTTTAAGTTTGGTAGTTTCTGACATATGGGTGTCTCCAAAATTGTCTAGAGCTGGTTTTCGATATTACATGCTTGTTATGGATGTTTATTCCCATTTTACATGGATTTTTCCTTTAGTTCAAAGATCTGATGCTTTAAATATTTTCATTCAGTTTCAAAAGCAAGTTGAAAACCTTACTGGTCATAGAATAAAAGTCTTTCAGTATGATAATGCCTTAGAGTACAAGAAGTTCACTGCTTATCTTAACAATTCTGGAATACAACATAGATTTTCATGTCCTCATACCTCACCTCAAAATGGTATCGCAGAAAGAAGATTTCGTCATGTGACAGAGTCTGGATTGGAACTTTTGTTCCAAGCACACATGCCAATGTCATTTTGGTTTGATGCTTTCACCACATCTTGTTATTTGATAAACAGGCTTCCAAAATCTACAACTGAAAAAACAACCCCACTAGAACTGCTCTTCCATAAAAAGCCTGACTATTCCTTCATACGAGTTTTTGGTTTCCTAGCATACCCATGCCTTAGGTCATACAATAACACCAAACTGGAGCCAAGATCCGTAGCATGTGTTTTTCTAGGCTATAGTAATGCACATAAGGGCTATCAGTGTCTTCACACACAATATGGTAGATTATACATCTCTCGTCATGTAAGATTTGAAGAACAAACCTTCCTATTCAAGCCAATGCAGCAGCACGCCCCAATGTCAAATCCAGGTATTACACCATTAGATACTAGTTTACTTCAAACTTCTCTTTTTCCAAATAGAAGTTTAACATACCACAGGAAGGTGCAGCTGTGCGATCTCCAGAATTGTATGATCTCCCAACTCCAATAGATGATATTAATTCACCTGTTAGTTCTGCTTCTCTGCCTGCACCTGCTATTTTAGAGCAGTCATCCTCATATGATAATTATGCAAATATGGTAACCTCAGATATTGCACAACAAGGTGAACCAGAAGTACAATCATCTCAAAGTAATGCTGCTTCTCACCCAATGGTTACAAGGGAAAAATAAAAAATAAGTAAACCTGTTTAAAGGTTGTGCTTGACAGCTACAAAGCACCCGCTAACTGAGTCTAATTTCATGGAACCTACATGTTATTCAGAAGCCAGCAAGAACCCAAAATGGAGGTCAGCAATGGATACCTAAATAAATGCTTTGATTCGTAATGGCATGTACTCTTTAGTGAAGTATGAAGATGGTATGAACGTGGTTGGCTCAAAATGGGTTTTCCGCATCAAGCAAAATCCAGATGGTACGATTGATCGCTACAAAGCTCGCCTTGTTGCGAAAGGGTTCAATCAGCAAGAAGGAGTGGATTATGGTGACACCTTCAGCCCAGTGATCAAGCCTTGTACAATTATTCTAGTTTTATCAATTGCAGTGATGAATAATTGGCCACTTAAGTAGCTGGACGTTGAGAATGCCTTCTTGCATGGTCAACTTGAAGAGGATGTATACATGAAGCATCCTGTAGGGTATGTAGACCCTAATTATCCAAATTATGTTTGTAAACTCCATAAGTCTTTGTATGGACTTAAGCAGGCTCCACATCCTTGGTTTTACAGGCAGAGTACCTACTTAATCAAGATTGGTTTCAAAGGTTCTATTACAGACATTTCTCTCTTTGTCTGCAAAACACCCACGTCAATTACTTATGTTCTTGTATACGTTGACGATATCATTGTCACTGGGTCAGATTCATCGCAAATCAGTAGTCTAATAGCATCTCTTGGCTCTGAGTTTGCACTTAAGGACATGGGTGATCTATCCTTCTTTTTGGGTGTAGAAGTTTTACGACATGATCTTTGAGTTAATTCTCACTCAAAGATAAGTACGTGATTGATTTCTTTGAAGCGTGTTAAGATAGATGGAGTGAAGCCTGTTAACACACCACTTGGTCCAACTGAGAAGATACAAAAAATTGGTACAACAATATTCACATATACAAATTTGTATTGCAGTGTGGTGGGTGCTCTGCAATATTTACATCTGACGAGACCCGATATTTCTGTAGCTGTCAACAAAGTTTGCCAATATATGCATGATCCGTTTGTTGAGCAATGGAATCTTGTTAAACGAATACTCATATATCTGAAGAGTACTGTGGACTATAGTTTGCATCTAAATTCAAAGAAAGATTTCTCTCTTCATGCATATTCCGATGCGGATTGGGCAGGTAGCTTAGATGATCGAAGATCCACGAGTGGTTATTGTATCTACTTTGGAAACAACTTGACTTCATGGAGTGCCGAAAACAAAAGACAGTATCCAAGTCTAGTACAGAAGTAGAATACCGTGGGGTTGCAATCGCCACATCGGAACTGATTTGGATTCAATCATTGTTAATGGAGCTTGGTGTTACGTCTACAGTTCCTATTCTCGGGTGTGACAATTAAGGGGCTACTTATCTAATAGCAAATCCGGTGTTTCATGCCCGTACGAAACACATTGAAATAGATTACCATTTTGTCAGGGGAACTTGTTGCTAACAAACAGCTAATTGTGAGGTTTATCAGTTCTAAAGATCACTTGGAAGATATCTTTACAAAGGGACTGGCTGCGCCGAGATTTCAAGTTTTGAGGTCTAAGTTGCACATCCGCCAGCTGAGGTACAACTTTAGGGGGGATGTTAAGGAAAAGAGTCAAGACAGCTCAACAGAGTCACTTCGGTTGGTCAATGGACCTAGTAGCTAGTATTATTCCTATGGCTATGCGTATGGTCTGTTAAAACTAAGTGTTGAATTTATTTTTGAATCTGTAACAACTTTTGTAACTGCATAGCAAGTCTTTGAATCTTATAAATAAACTTTCATATCTCCACAATCAAACTGTGGAAGATATTCACCAAACACCTTGTTCTAACTTGGTATCAGGAAGGTTCGATCCCTCACGCTTCTTCAATAAAAAAACCCTAAAAACACACAAAAAAAATGGAAGGAAACAACACTACCAATAATCTCAGAAATATCCAAATACATCACCTTGTTACTCTGAAACTTACTGAAACAAACTTCTCTTTATGGAAAACTCAGTTTAAACCTATCCTCAAAGGATATGGTTTACAAGGTTTCATTGATGGAACCGAACAAATACCACCTAGAAATATCCCTAATTCACAAACAATAAATCCTGCGTTTATATATTATGTAAGAGGACTAGATATTGCAAAACAAGTTTGGGATAAACTTGAAGCATATTTTGCACCGAAAACTAAGGTTCATCTGATGAACCTTAAGAAACAACTCCACTCACTGAGCAAAGGTAACAAATCCTTAAAAAAAATATTTGATTGATGCTAAAAATCTGTTTGATCAACTTACAATATCAGGGTATACTGCTACTGATGATGAGAAGAAACAATCAATTTGCATTGGAATAAATCAGTCCGATAATCCCATTGTAACTGCACTGGGAATCATTGAAGATATGGAGATGGATACATTCTATTCTCATCTTATTTCCTTTGATGTGCGTCTTGGACAACAACTTGCTTTGCTCCAGCAACCTATTGCCAATATTGGTGCTTCCAGCTCTACATCTAACCACAGAGGTGGACAAAGGAATTACAATTAGCAATATCGTGGACCACGTCAAATGAACAACAATCAGCTTCGAAATCATCCCAGTTCAAAGAAGTTTGAGCATCCGTGCAAAATCTGTAAGAAAGACAATCATCAGGCAACTAGATGTTGGTTTAGGTATGACAAACCAAGCCCAAATCAGCATAAGGTGCCAACAGCTTATATTGCTCTTCCTGGAGGTGAACATTCAAATCAGTAGGTCACTGATTTAACTGCAAATTTGAAAAACTTGACTATTCCTCATGAATATGATGGAACTGGGAAAGTTCAAGTTGGTAATGGCAATGCATTAAACATTGCTAATGTTGGTAAAGCTTCTTTTACCTATAAATCAATACAGTTTAACATAAACAAAATTTTCCATGTCCCTCAGATAAAAACCAATTTGTTATCTGTTTCCCAATTTTGTAAAGATAATGCGGTTTATTTTAAGTTTCACACTACTCAATTCTTTGTGAAGGACATGCACACGGGAACAACGCTGCTGCGCGGGATGTATATGAATGGTCTTTATATTTTTGAAGGCATTGACAAGCTAGATGATCCGGTCAATCCTCAAGCTCAAGTTGCTTATACCTATCCAATATGGCATCAACGCATGGGCCACCCAATGATGCGCACTGTCTCAGAAATTTTCCATAGGTTTTCCTTACGTGCCTCCAATAAAAAGATTGATTACTGTCATTCTTGTCATATTAGCAAAAGCAAAAAAATTTCCATTTTCTCTTAGCACTTCAATAATTGATACCCCTTTAAGTTTGGTAGTTTCTGACATATAGGTGTCTCCAAAATTGTCCAGAATTGGTTTTCGATATTACATGCTTGTTATGGATGTTTATTCCCATTTTACATGGATTTTTCCTTTAGTTCAAAGATCTTATATTTTCATTCAGTTTCAAAAGCAAGTTGAAAACCTTACTGTTCATAGAATAAAAGTATTTCAGTATGATAATGCCTTAGAGTATAAGAAGTTCACTGCTTATCTTAACAATTCTGGAATACAACACGGATTTTCATTTCCTCATACCTCACCTCAAAATGGAATCGCAGAAAGAAGAATTCTCCATGTGACAGAGTCTGGATTAGCTCTTTTGTTTCAATCACACATGCCAATGTCATTTTGGTCTGATGCTTTCATTACAGCTTGTTATTTGATAAACAGGCTTCCCAAATCTACAACTGAAAAAACAACCCCACTAGAACTGCTCTTCCATAAAAAGCCAGACTATTCCTTCATACGAGTTTTTGGTTGCCTAGCATACTCATGCCTTAGGTCATACAATAACACCAAACTAGAGACAATATCCGTAGCATGTGTTTTTCTAGGCTATAGTAATGCACATAAGGGCTATCAGTGTCTTCACAGAAAATCTGTTTGATTATACATCTCTCGTCATGTAAGATTTGAAGAACAAACCTTCTCATTCAATCCAATGCAGCAGCACGCTCCAGTGTCAAATCCAGGTATTACACCATCAGATACTAGTTTACTTCTAACTTCTCCTTTTCGAAATAGAAGTTTAACATACCACAGGAAGGTGCGGCTGTGCGATCTCCAGAATTGTATGATCTCCCAACTCAAACTGATGATACTACTTCACCTGTCAGTTCTGCTTCTCTGCCTGCACCTGCTATTTCAGAGCAGTCATCCTCACATGATAATTATGCAGATATGGTAACCTCAGATATTTCACAACAAGGTGAACCAAAAGTACAATCATCTCAAAGTAATGCTGCTTCTCACCCAATGGTTACAATGGTAAAATCAAGAATAAGTAAACCTGTTCAAAGACTGTGCTTGACAGCTACAAATCACCCTCTAACTGAGTCTAATTTCATGAAACCTATATGTTATTCTGAATCCAGTAAGAACCCAAAATGGAGGTCAGCAATGGCTACCTAAATAAATGCTTTGATTCGTAATGGCATGTACTCTTTAGTGAAGTATGAAGATGGTATGAACGTGGTTGGCTCAAAATGGGTTTTCCGCATCAAGCAAAATCCAGATAGTACGATTAATCGCTACAAAGCTCGACTTCTTGTGAAAGGGTTCAATCAGCATGAAGGAGTGGATTATGGTGAGAATTTCAGCCCAATGATCAAGCCTTGTACAATTCGTCTAGTTTTATCAATTGCAGTAATGAATAATTGGCCACTTAAGCAGCTGGACGTTGAGAATGCCTTCTTGCATGGTCAACTTGAAGAGGATGTATACATGAAGCAGCCTGTAGGGTATGTAGATCCAAATTATCCAAATTATGTTTGCAAGTTACATAAGTCTTTGTATGGACTTAAATAGGCGCCACGTCCTTGGTTTTCCAGACTGATTACCTACTTAATCAAGATTGGTTTCAAAGGTTCTATTACAGACAGTTCTCTCTTTGTCTGCAAAACACCCACGTCAATTACTTATGTTCTTGTGTACGTCGAAGATATCATTGTCACTGGGTTGGATTCAGCACAAATCAGTAGTCTAATAGCAGCTCTTGGCTCTGAGTTTGCACTTAATTACATGGGTGATCTATCCTTCTTTTTGGGTGTAGAAGTTTTACGACATGATGCTGAGTTAATTCTCACTCAGTGTAAGTACGTGATGCGTGTCATAACCACAACAAATTAATTAATATTTTACTACCTAATTAACAAGTAATATAGGGTAGTCAAGATCGTTCCCACGAGGAGCAATAGGTTTTAGTTGTCTTATAATGTCACAAAATGGGGGTTTTGGTTTTAGATTTTATAAACAAATAAAAGTAAATAAAGCAATTAAAAAGATAAAGGAAATCAATAAGAGATATTAGATCAAGGAATCCTTCTTCGTTGCAAAACAATGATTCAAATTATGTTCTTTTCCACTTTTTATTAGTCACAAATTATCACCAACCGTAGATATAGCATCTAGATCAATGCTAACCCCTAAATCCCTTGTATCACCGGATACGGAAGTTCTCGCCTACCGGATTCTATTTACCAAACCACCAAGTAGTAGATCACTCAAGATGTAATTTAGTTAAATGCATTAAGATTTATGAATTTATTAGGTTGATATTAGTAGTTAGACTCTTAGATCAAGGTCCACTTTCTAAAGTTGTTTTTACATACAATTGCTCCACAGAATCCCTCCGCAAGGTCTCATTTTTTCTACTTATGTAAATAGTCAAGAAACGATTACTTATCCCCTAACTTTCACTAGCTATAGATCAAATTAACAAATCAATTTAGTTGCGCACCTAAACAATCTATCAATCAATCATGAATGTATAAACATTCCTATTAGTAAAAACAAACGATAATCATGTGAAAACTTCAAAGTAGATTTAAAACAAACTCAAAACATGTTAAGAACTAGGAATTCATCCTCAACCAATAAGAAAATTAGCTACTCATGCTAAAGAGTTCACACAAAGAATAAAGAAAAGAAAAGTGTTGTGTGTGTAGAGGTGTGCAAAGATGTGTACAAAAGTGTGTGTAAGTGTGTATAGAAAAGTAGAGAACTTCTCTATTTATAGGCTTCATGTTATCCATATCTTCCAAGGAATAGAATCCCTTTCCCTTTATAGCTCAATTTCCAAATCCAAGTCTTTCTCAAATCTTCCATCTCCTCTTTCCAAATCCAAGCCCAATTCTCCATCCAATTCCAAACCCAAGTCTTCACACCCATGAGAAAAACTCACACAAAATTATGCAACTTTGGGTCGCCGGAAAACTGGGTTTTCTGCCGGAAATATCCCGGAATTCGTCACCACAGTTCACCTGAGATTCTCCCCCAGTTAGATAATATTCCGTCATGGTCCGTTAATTGTAACTGTCAAACTAACAATCGTCGTTAGTCAACAGGTCAAGCCAGATTAGTCAGCTACCAAGTTAGCATTCTGACTCAGTATAATAAATTCTTACTCAGCTGAGTTATAGGACTGGATCGGTCATCTGGGTTAACTCGCCGGGTAGAAAATCCGACAGAGTTTCCTACGTTTTTATGACTATTCTCAGGCCAATTTCAGGCCGTTCTTTCTTCACTTCATGTATCATTCCTAACACATACATCTAAGCAATTTCACTCATAACCCATTTTACAGTAACAACAACAGCTCACCATATCCATCTTCCCCTTTCTTCATCTGAAACAACAGATAACACCATAATCACCTGTTCAAGATGTATCCTTCCTGTGTAATTCCTGCTACTGAAATTCAAAATGATATCCCAGAACCACAAACCCTTTCTCCTACTCAAATTTATGACCTCATTCATCTTGTACAACAATCATCAGACCATCACGGGTAGCTTCTTCTTCGTTAATTCAGAACCTTAATACTTCTCCCCGGAATTCCAGGGCTTAAACCCATCACAAATCCACAACATCTCGAATTACAGCATAGCAGACTACAAATCCACCATTATCAATACTTTAAAACTCAAATTAACTCCAACCCCATCTTCTGTTTTTATCAATTGTAGCAACAACAGCAAGATCTCAAATTCCTTCATCATTTATCAATAAAATCACAAACCCTAATTGATTCATACCAATTCTTTCCCTTGATAATCTTCATGGTACAACAACATCCTCATATCTCCCTGAATGTCTCCTCATCTCGATCTGAAATTTCTCTAATAGCAGCAGCCGCTGTTTAATAAATTCAGAGAAAGGAAAGTGAATAAAAGAAGAAGAAGAAATATCTTCTCGATTGAGGGTGGGTTAAAGTAGTAGGTTATATTCGATGCCCGGTCCCCTAGATAAGGGTTACCAAACTAGTAGCCCCTTAACCTGTGGTAGCTATCTTTTAATACTTATCCAAAAGAGAGGTGCCCCTTAACCTTTGGTCGGCTCCGGATAATATTCGTGTGTGAAATGACTTCTTAGCCCTTTTTAACTTGATTTGGGTGGTTTCTTCTTATTTTCCTCCATGCGACTCCAGAGTACCTAAAAACTCAAAAACACGCGTATATTACATAATTTACAAGGAAAAATAGCAAAGAAAGCATAAACTCTATAAATAGTAAATACGGTGTATTCTACACCTATCAGTACGTGATTGATTTGCTGAAGTGTGTTAAGATAGATGGAGTGAAGCATGTTAACACACCACTTGGTCCAACTGAGAAGATACAAAAAATTGGTACAACAATATTCACAGATGCAACTTTGTATCGCAGTGTGGTGGGTGCTCTGCAATATTTGCATCTGACAAGACCCGATATTTCTGTAGCTGTCAACAAAGTTTGCCAATATATGCATGATCCGTTTGTTGAGCATTGGGAGCTTGTCAAACGAATACTCAGATATCTGAAGAGTATTGTGGATTATGGTTTGCATCTAAATTTAAAAATTGATTTCTCTCTTCATGCATATTCCGATGCGGATTGGGCAGGTAGCTTAGACGAAGATCCACGAGTGGTTACTATATCTACTTTGGAAACAACTTGATTTCCTGGAGTTCATGAAAACAAAAGACAGTATCCAAGTCTAGTACGGAGGCAAAATACCGTGGGGGTTGCAATTGCTACATCAGAACTGATTTGGATTCAATCATTGTTAATGGAGCTTGGTGTTACATCTACAGTTCCTATTCTCTGGTGTGACAATTTAGGGGATACTTATCTAACAACAATCCGGTGTTTCATGCCCGTACGAAACACATTGAAATATATTACCATTTTTTCAGGGAACTTGTTGCTAACAAATAGCTAATTGTGAGGTTTATCAGTTCTAAAGATCAATTGGAAGATATCTTTACAAAGGGAATGGATGCGCAGATTTCATGTTTTGAGGTCCAAGTTGAACATCCGCCAGCTGAGGTACAACTTTAGGGGGGATGTTAAGGAAAAGAGTCAAGACAGCTCAACAGAGTCACTTCGGTTGGTCAATAGACCTAGTAGGTAGGAATATTCCTATGGCTATACGTATGGTCTGTTAAAACAAAGTCTTGAATTTATTTTTGAATTTGTAACAACTTTTGTAACTGAATATCAGTCTTTGAATCTTATAAATAAACTTTCATATCTCCACAATCAAACTGTGGAAGATATTCACCAAACACCTTGTTCTAACTTGGTATCAAGAGGGTTCGATCCCTCACGCTTCTTCAATATCAAAACCCTAAAAGCACACAAAAAAAATGGAAGGAAACAACACTACCAATAATCTCAGAAATATCCAAATACATCACCTTGTTACTCTCAAACTTACTGAAACAAACTTCTCTTTATGGAAAACTCATTTTAAACCTATCCTCAAAGGATATGGTTTACAAGGTTTCATTGATGAAACCGAAGAAATACCACCTAGAAATCTCCCTAATTCACAAATAATAAATCATGCGTTTAAATATTATGAATCACAAGACTCTTTGTTGGTGGGATGGCTGAATTCTACTTTGACTCCAGAAGTTCTATGCTATGTAAGAGGACTAGATACTCCAAAACAAGTTTTGGATAAACTTGAAGCATATTTTGCACCGAAAACTAAGGTTCATCTGATGAACCTTAAGAAACAACTCCACTCAATGAGCAAAGGTAACAAATCCTTAAAAAAAATATTTGATTGATGCTAAGAACCTGTTTGATCAACTTGCAGTATCAGGGTATACTGCTACTAATGATGAGAAGAAACAATCAATTTGCAATGGACTAAATCAGTCCTATGATCCCATTGTAACTGCACTTGGAACCATTGAAGATATGGAGATGGATACATTCTATTCTCATCTTATTTCCTTTAGTGTGCGGCTTGAACAATAACTTGCTTTGCTCCAGCAACCTATTGCCAATATTTCTTCTTCTAGCTCTACATCTAACAATAGAGGTGGACAAAGGAATTACAATCAGCAATATCGTGGACCACCTCAAATGAACAACAATCAGCGTCGAAATCAGCCCGGTTCAAAGAAGTTTGAGCAGCCGTGCCAAATCTGTAAGAATGAAAATCATCAGGCAACTAGATGTTGGTTTAGGTATGACAAACCAAGCCCAAATCAGCAAAAGGTGCCAACAACTTATATTGCTCTTCCTGGAGGTGAACATGCAAATCAGTGGGTCACTGATACTGGAGCTACCCATCATTTAACTACAGATTTGAGAAACTTGACTATTCCTCATGAATATGATGGAACTGAGAAAGTTCAAGTTGGTAATGGCAATGCATTAAACATTGCTAATGTTGGTAAAGATTCTTTTACCTATAACTCAAGACAGTTTAATATAAACAAAATTTTCCATGTCCCTCAGATAAAAACCAATTTGCTATCTGTATCCCAATTTTGTAAAGATAATGCGGTTTATTTTGAGTTTCACACTACTCAATTCTTGTGAAGGACATGCATATGGGAACAACGCTGCTACGCGGGACAAATAAGAATGGTCTTTATATTTTTGAAGGCATTGAAAAGATAGATGATCCGGTCAAGCCTCAAGCTCAAGTTGCTTCTACCTATCCAATATGGCATCAACGCATGGGCCACCCAATGATGCGCACTGTATTTGAAATTTTCCATAGGTTTTCCTTACCAGTCTCCAATAAAAAGATTGATTACTTTCATTCTTGTCATGTTAGCAAAAGAAAAAAATTGCCATTTTCTCTTAGCACTTCAATAATTGATACCCCTTTAAGTCTGGTAGTTTCTGACATATGGGTGTCTCCAAAATTTTCCAGAACTGGTATTCGATATTACATGCTTGTTATGGATGTTTATTCCCATTTTACATGGATTTTTCCTTTAGTTCAAAGATCTTATGCATTAAATATTTTCATTCAGTTTCAAAAGCAAGTGGAAAACCTTACTGGTCATAGAATAAAAGTCTTTCAGTCTGATAATGCCTTAGAGTACAAGAAGTTAACTGCTTATCTCAACAATTCTGGAATACAACACATATTTTAATGTCCTCATACCTCACCTCAAAATGGAATCGCAGAAAGAAGAATTCGCCATGTGACAGAGTCTGGATTATCTCTTTTGTTTCAAGCACACATGCCAATGTCATTTTGGTATAATGCTTTCACTATAACTTGTTATTTGATAAACAGGCTTCCCAAATCTACAACTGAAAAACAACCCTATTAGAACTGCTCTTCCATAAAAAAAAACATGACTATTCATTCATACGAGTTCTTGGTTGCCTAGCATACCCATGCCTTAGGTCATACAATAACACCAAACTAGATCCAAGATCCGTAGCATGTGTTTTTATAGGCTATAGTAATGCACATAAGGGCTATTAGTGTCTTCACAGACAATCTAGTAGATTATACATCTCTTGTCATGTAAGATTTGAAGAACAAACCTTCCCATTCAAGCCAATGCAGCAGCACGCTCCAGTGTCAAATCCAGGTATTACACCATCAGATACTAGTTTACTTCTAACTTCTCCTTTTCGAAATAGAAGTTTAACATACCACAGGAAGGTGCGGCTGTGCGATCTCCAGAATTATCTGATCTCCCAACTCCAACTGATGATACTACTTCACCTGTTGGTTCTGCTTCTCTGCCTGCACCTGCTATTTCAGAGAAGTCATCCTCACATGATAATTATGTAGATATGGTAACCTCAGATATTGCACAACAAGGTGAACCAGAAGTACAATCATCTCAAAGTAATGCTGCTTCTCACCCAATGGTTACAAGGGAAAAATCAAGAATAAGTAAACATGTTCAAAGGCTGTGCTTGACAGCTACAAAGCACCCGCTAACTGAGTCTGATTTCATTGAACCTACATGTTATTCAGAAGCCAGCAAGAACCCAAAATGTAGGTCAGCAATGGATACCTAAATAAATGCTTTGATTCGTAATGGCACGTACTCTTTAGTGAAGTATGAAGATGGTATGAACGTGGTTGGCTCAAAATGGGTTTTTCGCATCAAGCAAAATCCAGATAGTACGATTGATCGCTACAAAGCTCGACTTGTTGCGAAAGGGTTCAATCAGCAGGAAGGAGTGGATTATGGTGATACTTTCAGTCCGGTGATCAAGCCTTGTACAATTATTCTAGGTTTATCAATTGAAGTGATGAATAATTGGCCACTTAAGCAGCTGGACGTTGAGAATGCCTTCTTGCATGGTCAACTTGAAGAGGATGTATACATGAAGCAGCCTGCAGGGTATTTAGATCCAAATTATGTTTGGAAGTTACATAAGTCTTTTTATGGACTTAAACAGGCGCCACGTCCTTGGATTTCCAGGCTGAGTACCTACTTAATCAAGATTGGATTCAAAGGTTCTATTGCAGACAGTTCTCTCTATGTCTGCAAAACACCCACGTCAACTACTTATGTTCTTGTGTACGTTGACGATATCATTGTCACTAGGTCGGATTCATCGCAAATCAGTAGGCTAATAGCAGCCCTTGGCTCTGAGTTTGCACTTAAGGACATGGGTGATCTATCCTTCTTTTTGGGTGTAGAAGTTTTACGACATGATGTTGAGGTAATTCTCACTCAGCTTAAGTACGTGACTGATTTGATGAAGCGTGTTAAGATAGATGGAGTGAAGCCTGTTAACACACCACTTGGTCCAACTGAGAAGATACAAAAAATTGGTACAACAATATTCACATATACAACTTTGTATTGCAGTGTGGTGGGTGCTCTGCAATATTTGCTTTTGATGAGACCCGATATTTCTGTAGATGTCAACAAAGTTTGCCAACATATGCATGATCCATTTGTTGAGCATTGGGAGCTTGTTAAACGAATACTCAGATATATGAAGAGTACTGTGGATTATGGTTTGCATCTAAATTCAAAGAAAGATTTCTCTCTTCATGCATATTCCGATGCGGATTGGGCAGGTAGCTTAGATGATCGAAGATCCACAAGTGGTTATTGTATCTACTTTGGAAACAACTTGACTTCATGGAGTGCACGAAAACAAAAGACAATATCCAAGTCTAGTACGGAGGCAGAATACCGTGGGGTTGCAATTTCTACATCAGAACTGATTTGGATTCAATCATTGTTAATGGAGCTTGGTGTTACGTATACAGTTCCTATTCTCTGGTGTGATAATTTAGGGGCTTCTTATCTAACTGCAAATCCGGTGTTTCATGCTCGTACGAAACACATTGAAATAGATTACCATTTTGTCAGGGGAACTTGTTGCTAACAAACAGCTAATTGTGAGGTTTATCAGTTCTAAAGATCAATTGGCAGATATCTTTACAAAGGGACTGGCTGCGCCGAGATTTCAAGTTTTGAGGTCCAAGTTGCACATCCGCCAGCTGAGGTACAACTTTAGGGGGAACGTTAAGGAAAAGAGTCAAGACAGCTCAACAGAGTCACTTCGGTTGGTCAATAGACCTAGAAGCTAGGACTATTCCTATGGATATGCGTATGGTCTGTTAAAACAAAGTCTTGAATTTATCTTTGAATTTGTAACAACTTTTGTAACTGCATAGCAGTCTTTGAATCTTATAAATAAACTTTCATATCTCCACAATCAAACTGTGGAAGATATTCACCAAACACCTTGTTCTAACTCAGAATGAACAAGGTTATGGTCATGCTTGTCATTATGTGGCATGTTCAACAGTTCGGTTGAAGTAGATACTCATGGGTTTTTTGTTATTTCTTAAATGCTGCAGGGTATCAATGGCTCAAGAGTCGAGAAAGTAATGGAGTTGGTGCTGCTAACAAGAACTCTGTTCCCGGGGATGTGTCTGCCATGGTTCCTGGTGACGTTCGAATGGGTAAACTTTTCCGTTAAATTTAGAGTACTTGGTTTAGAATAATGACTTATAATTAGGAAAACTACTAAAATCTGGCTTAATATTCCCTCGTCTTTTTTGTGATTCAGGAACTGCTGCTCTCACATCAAGGGGATTCCTTGAGGAAGATTTTGCTAAAAGCATAATTCTTCGATGCTTGCTGTGAAATTGGCCTTGAAAGCCAAAGCTGAATGCAAAAAAGGTTCCTAATTGTACCTTAATGTCTTCGATGTGTGCTTCTGAGAGCTTTCCAAATTAGAAATTGTTCGCTCCGAAATAGGATATTTATAGAAACTGTGAAAATCTGAATATAGTAAATGCTGTGATGAGGCTCTGCTAATGGGAGTTCGACAAGCCATGGTGAATACTAGCGCATAATAGTTTACAATGAAATGGAGATGGTCAGTGGTGGTGCACCAGTTTGTGTAAACTTTAGGTATTATAAATCGTGGATTCCGAGTCTGTTTTGAGAGGATTATAGTCTTGCTTACTGCTTATCTGAGTCCATGGATCTTCTCCTCATTAAACGTTTTCGGTTCACCGGAAAGCCTTGAAATAAGGTGAATTATCTGCTGGGCTGGGCCTTTAAAACTTTTCGCAAAACATTTTATCCCCTAAGTAAATTCTTATTCATCATGAAAAACAAGAAGTTGTTCACAAGTAAAAAGTTCAGTGATTTACAGTAATAACTAACAAGTCTCATAATGTACAAAAATAAATAAATCATATTTACGCAGAAACAACCAAAATTCGATGTTCTCGTACTACCATGATTGTATACAATTTGGGACATAGATGGTGCGCCATTGCACTCCATAACGACCCTTTATTGCTCCGCGGCATTTAATTCCGACCATCTATCATCGTTGAACTTCTGCAATGAACAGCCTACCTATTTAATCGAACTCGACTTAGCACTACACTGACCTACCAGTGTCTGCAATTTCGGGAAATTGCCGTTGTAACCTAATGCCACTGGATTTTAAGATCCATGGTTTCTGGGAAAGGAAAGTTTTACCACACGACCAGGGTAAAGCTTGCCTTTCCCAAAGACCGTGAATCTTAAAAGCGGGAGGCAATTGGTTACGACAACTTTTCTCGAAATTGCAGACACGGTGGGCCAGTGTACCGCTAAGTGGGGTTTGATTATTTGATAAAATCTTGATGATATGAGAGAAACAGAAACAAGGAAAGCTTCCATTGGGTTTTCCATTGCCATTGCATTGTAATTTTGTTAATGTTGGTAGTTGAAAATGTTTATGAGGTATACAATGTACCAAATAAGGAAAGTTTTCCATTGCCATTGCATTGTAATTTTGTTAATGTTGGTAGTTGAAAATGTTTATGAGGTATACAATGAGATAAGTAAGGTGGTCACTTGGTTGTGCCAGAATCTTATGTTCCATTTCTCTAATTTCCTAAACCTAAAAAGGAGAAACAGACGAAGTGGAAGAAGAGACACAGAGAGTATATAAAGTTCAGGTTTAGGTTTCTTTTTTCTGAACGGTTTTATATGAAAAACAAATTATACTTCAGGCGTTTTTTGGCTACGTATGCATGGCCGCATGGGTAGAAAAACGTAGTTGGTTCATCCAATGTGGATGTAGTGCGTAGTTGGTTCATCCAATGTGGATGTAGTTGTAAAAAATTTCAAACCCCATTGGTAATAAATAAATTTCAGTAGTATAATTTTTTCGCCCAGCTGACATACATACCTGTTGATAAAGTAGTGCAAGTAGGTGCAAGAATCATGGCTTACTAGGCGCATCATCTCTGTTGCCCATGACAGACTCAACAAATTAATTGAGTGCGGTAGACATCAGAGGAGGGGAAAGTGACGTCGGAGATATATTCCTGAACTATTATATATGAAGCCTGATATAGAATCTATGCATGTTTAACCTATGTCTATTTAAGATAACTTGAGAGGGTTCAGTCGCGATATTCAAAACTGCCGAATCATAGTGCGGGGCCAAAAGTAAACCTAACTAAAACTTTTGTATGAGCCAACTGCCATAGAAAATGTTTAGTCCGAAGACATTTCAGGTGCCATAGAAACTTTATGGTCATGCTTGTCATTATGTGCACGTCCAACCGAGTGACGATTCACTCACCGACCCTGCTCCCGCAGAACATCCCAGTTAGAACAAGGTATTTGGAAGAATATCTTCCACAGATTTGATTGTGGATATGGAGATGTTATTTATACCAAAACTTGTTACAAGTTGTTACAGATTTTGAAGATACTGACTAACAAACTATGAACGAGTTTAAAGCTAACATAAAGAACGAAATACAAGGCCAATTAAAAGAGATGATTTATTCTTCCTCTGACTGATGCTGCTGAGAGTCTTCAGTGAGACTGGCAGTTGTGCTAACACCCCCCCTCAAGTTGTACTGCAGTTTACGAATGTGGAACTTGGACCGTAGAATCTGAAATCTAGGTGAAGCCAGATCCTTAGTAAAAATGTCAGCTAGTTGATCCCTTGAACTGATGAACTTCACCTGTAATTGCCTACTAGCAACCCTTTTTCTTACAAAATGGTAATCGATTTCTATATGCTTGGTACATGCATGGAACACTGGATTAGCAGTAAGATACGTGGCTCCCAAGTTATCACACCACAATACAGGTGCTGAGGTTAAAATACCTAGTTCAAGCAGCAAGGATTGTATCCAAATCAATTCGGAAGTCGCAATTGCAATGCCTCTATATTCAGCCTCTGTGCTGGATTTGGAGACCGTTTTATGCTTTCTTGCACTCCACGATATTAAATTTCCACCAAAGTATACACAGTAACCACTCGTAAATCTGTGATCATCTAAGCAACCAGCCCAGTCCGCATCCGAATAGGCATGAAGAGTGAAGTCACGTGAAGATTTGATATGCAGACCATAGTCGATTGTGCTCTTGAGATATCGGAGAATGCGCTTGACAACTTACCAATGTTCTATATAGGGATCGTGAATATATTGTCACACCTTATTAACAACTAATAAAATATCTAGTCTGGTAAGGAGCATGTATTGCAGAGTACCAACCACGCTGCGATACAAGGTGGGTTCTGCAAATCTCTCACTGCCTTGCTGACGTAGGTTCATGTTTGGTGCCATCGGACTGGAGACTGGTTTCACTCCATCAAGTTTAGTACTTTTCAAAAGATCAGTGACATACTTCCGCTGAGTGAGAACAAGTTCACCACCTTGCCGGATAACTTCAATGCCCAAGAAGAAGTTTAAGTCCCCCATATCCTTATTGCAAATTCTGCACCAAGTTCTTTAACAAGCTGAGTTATATGAGCTGTATTAGAACCTGTGACAATAATGTCATCAACATAAACCAGCACATATGTAATAGACTCTGGTGTTTTCAAGACAAACAATGAAATATCTGCAACTGAGCCTTTGAAACCTAGTTGAAGTAAGTAGTTACTTAATCTCGAAAACTATGCACGCGACGCTTGCTTGAGTCCATACAAAGACTTTTGAAGTTTACACACATGGTTAGGATAATTAAGATCAACATATCCAGCTGGTTGCTTCATGCATACATCCTATTCCAGTTTGCCATGGAGGAATGCATTCTCAACGTCTAGCTGCTTCAACAACTAATTATTCATCACAACAATGGATAGAACAAGTCGTATAGTACATGGATTTATAACTGGACTAAATTTCTCCCCGTAATCAACACATTCTTGCTGGTTAAACCCTTTTTACACCAGTTGTTCTTTGTGACGTTAAATGCTGCCATCAGGGTTTTGTTTCACATGGAATACACATTTAGAGCCAACAACATTCATGCATGGCTCATACTTAACCATTAAATATGTTTCATTGCGAATAAGGGCATTAATTTGAACATCCATTGCTGTTCTCCACTTCGGATTTTTGCATGCCTCTGAGTAACAGGTAGGCTCCGTGAAATCTGAATCGTAGAGAGGGTGTTTAGTTGCAGCTAAACACAGTTTTTCTACAGGTTTGCTGATTCCGTACTTGGCACTAGTCTGCATTGGATGAGAAACTGGTGCTGCATGAGATGATTCTGCATCTGACATATCTTGTTGAGTTGAACTCGTAACTGATGTTGCTGAGTTATCAAGAGATGCCGAATGTTGTTGAAGAGATGGATCTGATGATGCCTATGAAATCAAAAGATTTTCCATAATTGTTTGAAGGAACACTTGTTGTCGACAGTTCCGGAGTTGTGGGAGCACTATTTTTCTGTGTACATGGTAAAATTTTATGCCGAAAAGGAGGAGATAGAAAAACATTAGTATCAGATGGCACTATACTTGGACACTGCAATGGTACTCGCTGCTGCTTTGGATTGAATGGAAAAGAATGTTCTTCAAACCGCACATGACGAGTGATATAAATTCTGCCATTTTCTCTATGTAATCACATATAACCGTTATGTGCACTACTATATCATATAAAGACACATGGTAATGACCATGGATCAAGTTTGTTGAAGTTATACGATTTTAGACAAGGATATGCTATTAGAAAAGTGTAATCTGGTGCTTTATTAAAAAGAAGCTCTAATGGAGTTTTGTTTTTTGTGGATGATTTTGGAAGACGATTAATTAAGTAGCAGGCTGTTGTAAACGCATCAGACCAGAAGGAGTAAGGCATATGTTCCTGAAATAAGAGTGCAAACCAAGATTCGATGATATGACGAATGCGTCTCTCTGCTATTCCATTTTGTGGTGATGTATGAGGACATGGAATCTGTGTTGGATGCCAAAATCATTCAAATATGCTGTGAGCTTTATATATTCTAACGCATGCAGATTGAAAAACCTTAATCCTATGATCTGTAAGATTTTCAATTTTCTTTTGGGAGTTTATAAACGTTTGTAAATCCTTAGAAGGTTGAACTAGTGGAAATACCCATGTGAAATGTGAGTAAACATCCATAATTAACATGTAATACCGAAAACCATACCTTGATAATTTAGGAGATACCCAAATATTAGAAACAATTAAACTCAAAGGTTTTTCATAACTTGTACTGCTAAGAGAAAAAGGAAATTTTCTTCTTTTGCTAACATGACAAGAGTTGCAAAAATCAAACTGTTTATTAGAAACTGGTAAAGAAAACCTATAACAGATGCTAGAGATAGTACACAGCATGGGGTGACCCATACGTTGATTCCAAATCGGCAAGGAAGATGCAACATGAGATTGTGGCTTCTCTGGTTTGTCTAGTTTGTCCAAGCCTTCAAAAATGTACAGTCCATTCCTATTCAGCCCGCACAGTAGCATTGTTCCCGTGTGCTTGTCCTTAATTTACAAAGAAATGAGATGTGTGAAACTCAAAGAAGACACCATTATCTTTGCAAAATTGGGAAACATATAACAAGTTTGTCTTAATGCTAGGCACATGAAAGATATTATTCAAACTGTACAATCTTGAGTTGTATGTGAAAGATGCATTACCAACATGAGCAATGTTTAGATCATTTCCATTACCCACATGCACTTGTTCAGTGCCATCATATTCATGAGGAATTGTCAAGTTCCTCAAATCAGTAGTGAGATGATGGGTAGCTCCAGTATCCGTCACCCACTTATTGTTATTACCACCTCCTGAAAGAGCTATGTAGGAAGCATGTGGCTTTGGTTGGTTGTTTGATTTTTCATGCCTAAACCAACATCTGGTTGCCTGATGGTTATGTTTCTTGCATATCTGGCATGGCTATTCAAATTTCTTTGGACCAGGATGATTGCAACGCTAGAAATTATTCATCTGAGGTAGTCCACGGTTCCGCGGATTGTAATTCCTTGGTCCACTTCTGCTGCTAGATGCTGAGCTGGTGGCAACAACATTGGAAATAGGTTGCTGGATTAAAGTAAGTTGTTGTTCAAGCCGCATATCAAAGGATATAAGATGAGAATAGAATATATCCATCTCCATATCTTGAATGGTTCCCAGTGTAGTTACGATGGGATCATATGACTTATTTATTCCATTGCAGATTGATTGTTTCTTCTCATCATCGGTGGCAGTATACCCTGATGCTGTAAGTTGATCAAACAGATTCTTAGCATCAATCAAGATTTTTTTTAGATATTTTTTACCTTTGCTCAGGAAGTGAAATTATTTCTTAAGGTTCATCATATGAACATTAGTTTTTGGTGCAAAATATTCTTTAAGTTTTTCCCAAACTTGTTTGGCAGTATCCATTCCTCTTACATGGCAGAGAACTTCTGGATAGAAAATGGAATTTAACCATTCTACTAGCAAAGAGTCTTGTTCTTCATAATCTTTGAACACTGGGTTTATTGCTTCTGAATTAGGGAGAGTTCTAGGTGGTATTTCTTCGGTTCCATCAATGAAACCTTGTATTCCATATCCTTTGAGGATAGGCTTGAATTGAACTTTCCATGAGGAGAAGCTTATTTCTGTGAGTTTGAGAGTGACAAGGTGATGTATGTGGATATTTATGAGGTTATTGGAAGTGTTTTTTACTGCCATTTTTTATGTTAGGTTTTAGGGTTTTGTTGTTGAAGAAGCGTGGGTAGGATCGAAAAGCTGATACCAAGTTAGAACAAGGTATTTGGAAGAATATCTTCCACAGATTTGATTGTGGAGATGGAGATGTTATTTATACCAAAACTTGTTACAAGTTGTTACAGATTTTGAAGGTACTAAATAACAAACTGTGAACGAGTTTAAATCTAACATAAAGAACGAAATATAAGGCTAATTAAAAAAGATAATTTATTCTTCCTCTGACTGATGCTGCTGAGAGTCTTTAGCGAGACTGGCAGTTGTGCTAACAGTCCCGATAGGGGAAATTGACAGATGAGATCTTAAATATCAATATTTGGATAGGGCAAAGGTTTGTCTGGGTCCCATGCTCTATTACACCCGAGACCAAAATCGGGATTAATTTCTCGATCAACTAATCAACTGCTCGGTTGAAGTAGATACTCATTATTATTTATTCACTTTTATTTTCATCTAGTTTTTTACTTCAGGGTATTTTACTTCATGGTATTGATGACTCAAGAGTTGAGAAAATTATAGGGTTGGTTTATATTGCTTCTAACAAGAACTCTATTAGCGGGGATGCGTCTTCCTTGGTCCCTGGTGGCATTCAAATGTGTAAAATTTTTCATTAAATTTAGAGTACATGGTTTAAAATAAAGACTTATAATTAAGAAAACTGCTAAAATATGGCTTAATTAATTCCCTCCTTGAGGAAGATTTTGCTAAAGTAATAGACTTCTCTGACGATGCTGTGAAACTGGCCTTGAAAGCAAAGTTGAATGCAAAATAGGTTCCTAATCGTACCTTGATGTAGTTTCGATGTGTGCTTCTATATGTTAAGAGCTTTCCAACCACATGTATCTGCTAAGTATACTCGGTTTACATTTTTAATAATATGTGACATCTGTGGGTGAGAAAACGAAGGACTTTATGGTTGCGTGCAGTTGTTGATGGTGGTTTTTAGCTTAGGGGTAAAATCGTAAAACACTAGTCATACATTGACGTCACAGAACTTGAGTAATAATATCCAAACCAAGCACATTTAGTTAACCCTTTAATTTGTCCACAAAAAATTGCCAGGGTACACTTTTTTTAATGCTAATTAGGGTTTCGACAGGCCAAAACCCTAATTCTCACACCGCATGTGCTAATAGAAAACCAAGGCATGCTAACCATGCTAGATGCACCCCTGTGCCAATGGAAAACCATGCCAGCCACACCTACCGCGCCAAGGCATGCCAACCATGCTAGACGCACCCCTGTGCCAATGGAAAACCATGCCAGCCACACATACCTCGCCAAGGTATGCCAACCATGATAGCTGCACCCCTGTGCAAATGGAAAACCATGCCAGCAACACCTACCGCGCCAAGGCATGCCAACCATGATATCCGCACCCTTGTGCTAATGGAAAACCATGACAGCCACACCTACCACGCCATGCCAAACACACCTCGCCATGGCCCCATGCCAACCTAGCCGTGCCACCATGTTGGCCTTCCTTATGCGGCTACCAAAACGAATGCGTACGAGAATCAACAGTCGCCCTTCAATCACAGGATAAAATCCTAGCCATCCAAGGTTACCAGATGACACATGTAACCTTTGGCCCAAAACCCTAGCTTGGTCACGATCCCTAGCTTGGTCACGCCAAACCCTTGTCCCCCGTATGCCAAGCCAAACCGCACCTAGACAAGCTAGACGCACCATGCGCCCACGCAAAACCCTTGGCCCCCACATGCCAAGCCAAACCGCACCTAGACAAGCTAGACGCACCATGCGCCCATGGATAACCCTTTTCCCTGAATGCCAAGCCAAGCCGCACCTAGCCAAGCTAGCTGCACCATGCGCCCATGGTTAACCCTTGGCCCCGCATGCCAAGCCAAACCGCACCTAGCCAGGCTAGTCGCGCCATGCCAAGCCAAACCGTCCATGCCAAACCCTTGGCCCCGCCATGCCAAGCCAACACTACACCATTTTAAGGTATTAGCAACCTACCATAGTTGTTGCGAAACGGGGTCGCAACAGGCTTTTGCAGTTGCTAAACACGGTGTCGCAATTTTTAGCAACGACATAAGCTCTGTTGCTAACCACAGTCAGCAACGGTAATTCGCAACGGTGCGTGCCGTTGATATTTTTTTTATTAGCAACAGGTTCAAGTTGTTGCTAATCTGTTGCTAATTATAGGAATACCCCTACCCGGAACTAGATACTGTTTGTTCTAGTTCTAATTTATTGGTTTTGGTACTAATTTAGAAACAGAGCATCGATGTTGCTAATTTCTTGCAACCACAAAGAATAAAAGATCAAGTCTATGTTTATTGACCTAGTCAAAATTCATTCCCCCCTGCAGTTACCCAGTTCCCCATATTCAACATCCGCACAAATATACAAACTACAATGGCGATATACAAAATTGTATTGTTGAGAATCACGACTAGATAATATTATAAAATAAAGGATTCTTCAATTGATATAATGTACACAAGTAACCTTATACTGTTTCTGTACATCGGAAATAGAGAAAGCTATCTCCAACTCAACTACCGAGTAATAAATGCATATATTTTGAAGTATTTAGCGGAAAGAAAATTCGTCCCTAACTCAAAACATGAAGTTCTTTGATCAGACCTTAGAAGCATTATGACAGTCTTACCTCTATTTCCTTTACGTGAGCTTCATATTGAAGTTGTTCCTGAATTTTTTGTTGTGACGACTGACTTTCAATGCTATGCGAACACGCCTTGCTCGGACACAAGCCTGAACTCTAACCAAAGCTTGCATGCAGCAAAGAGTTATCTCAGCTTGCTTTCTTACATCATGACCTCTAACAAGTGCCTGGAGCCTCACCAATCCTTTTAAGGCCTTCAACGCTCGTCTTGCCTGCGAACATAAAATGGAAATTTCAACAGAATCCATTCTTTTCTCCTCTAACAAGCAACCCCTTTTGAAGTCCCAACTTAGTTGGGTGTTACAACCCATGTCTAAAATACTGACTTAAATATAAAACATAAATATATCATACTCTCAAGAAGCGTTTCTCACCCAAAATGATCCCAAAGATCTTTAGAAAGTACTTCTGAAGGACTAGGTTATGTAGAGGTGCCAATGGAGGGGGTTGCAATGGTTAATGTGTTCATTACTATTATCATGGACCCTAATATAATTTTGACATATGGGCGCAAACACAGAGGCGGAAACCACACACCACTAAAGTTAATGACCCGATCCTGGACCACTGTTTATTACAAAATAGTCGAAGAGAAAATCTTCAGTTCCTAGTCAAAAACTTGTAACAATGGACATCACCAACTCTATGTTAAGTTTTTTTTTCCAAACAATGGAATGATCCAAGAAATAATTACATATTAAAATGTACTGATGATGCAAATAGAAATAGTCATACCAGAAAACCTCGAAAAGTTGTATGTATAAGCATGGAAGCCCATTCCTTTTGCTCATTCACTTTGGTTTGATTTACATTATGTACTTGGAGTGAGCTATCAGTAGAGCTACCATTATCTGAATCAATATGAACAACGTCATCTCCTACTTTTGGATCTGTATCTTGGGAAAACTCTTCCTTGAGTATATTATTATCAATCTGGATGGATTGTTATCTACGATGCCAAAACCGACTACCAGGTGAAGCCTTCTGTAATTATTAGAAAAGAAGATATAAATGCTTGAGAAACAAAGAAATGCATACAAAGAAAGCGGGATGCAGAACGATTTATACTCACAACTGATTAAAAGCCACATATGTCAAATGTGAGAAAAATATAGCCAGGTAATAAAGAAATATATCATACACCAAGCACTAATTGAACATCAAAGTTGGCCCACAAATGGTCCTCAAAATATAAACAACAATGGAAATCAACAGCTTAGGTGTGCAACAACATCTTGCTTATATTATACAAAATTATAAAGCACGTGAGAAACTACAGTCATGCAAAAATGGTTACTAAGTATCATGACAGCTTCTGAATCTTTTCATCTGATCAATCACAAACTTAAAAATTAACAAGAATCACCAACATGAGAAGTTCCCTCCTATAATCTAGTTAAAGGCTATAGTTGGGAAAAAAAAGACAGGACAATAAATTATTGAACATGCCAAAGAGCATTATTGGAAATAACTAAGCAGCAGAAATCACAGAAACACCAAAAAATTACTTATTTAGTATAAAGAGAAAGATTGCACTACTCACATTCTCATCTTTCTCTGATTTCTCCAAAAACTGTGATTTTTCATTGCATTTCTCATCCCCTGGTCTTGAAAGTTTACCAAGTCATGTTAAGTAATACCCCTGCAATTTTGTCTGCTTCTTAGTATAATAATCGGTGCTTATCAAAAACAATATAAGTAGTAAAAGTCAGGATAAGATACAAAAAGAACTGACTGAGTCTAATACAATAAAAAAATGCATCTTCGTCTAGTCTACCAGTTCAGAGAGTACGCCCATAGGTTAATTTGATTTCATGTGATACACTAAATTTCCATGGGATTAATTCTTTCAGGTTGGAGCTTGGGATGCTGCTGCTGCTGTATCCATTTGATGTTGTGGAGGTTCAGCTGACACCTCAAGTCCTGCTTCGGCACATCATCCACCAATGTCGTCGGTTCAGTTGGACTAATAGGCGGTTGTTGTTGTTCTTCAGTGTACATGGACTTCTCCATATCCTGTATTCTCGTTTTCATAACACTTGTAATTAAAACTGGCGAGGAAAATAAAGTAGTAGGGAGAAGACAATGAGATTTGGTGTGTCCACAATTCACATGCTTTGGGAGATGAAGAGGAAGAAAAAGTAGAATACTTACAGCAGTTCCAAAAGTCCAAATCCAGAGAATCTTCAAACCAAAGCTTTTGTCTTTGAACATTTTTTTCTTCTTCTTTCTTCAGAAACTGTGGTGAGACTCAACTGCACTTACTAAACATCCTGTCCAATCCAGCTGACAATGACAATGAAAAGATCTGATATCAATCTGAAATGGAAGCATTCAATAAACAATTACTTGACTATGTGCAACAAATATAATAACATTTTTAAATTTCAGTAACATTACCTCAAATCCAATTGTAGCACATGATATTTTGATTTCGTGCTTGATATAATAAAAAAATTATTCTGAAATTATAACATATGGTTAGAGTGCAAGCAGAATCATAGTTGAGTGCAAACAATTAACCTGCATTATACTTGTCATGAGCTGGTTTTCAAAGAAGTTGCTAAAGGGCCCCAAAACACCGCAAGCGACTCCTTATGTTCAGGAGTGTAATTGAGAAGTTGTCTGATAACTTATCCAACTAGCCGAAACAGTGATTGGAGCATTAGTCATCAACATTTCCATACTCCAACTACGCCGGTTAAGTTTCATATGAAAACAGAACAAAAACATAATCATACAGGCAGAAGTAGATGGAAAACAGGTATAAATTCCTTGCTACGAGCTTATATTTAAAATTTGAATGACGGCTCTTTCCATTTTCTTATGTAAGAATCCAACCGCATCATAAATGAGTAAGATGAATCCAGAACTTCACATTATAACACACTTCACAATAGTAAATATAACTTAGAAAATGCAAAATTACCTGCATAAAATCCAGTATAACTCCTCGATATACAAGCATATATTACGCAATTGACAATCAACTTGAACACCGTACTCTCCTTTATGTCCTAATTCTCTATCTACCCTCGTTAGTTGAAATGTTTTCTCCAACGGTCTACATTGGGTTTGTTCCATAAAACAGTAGCTAAAGTTACTATGTAATACAAGCGAAGAACACATAAATTATAAATGATATGAAAGATAAAGGTACACACTTACCTATCTGTGGGAAGACTAGTGACAGTCAAACTCACAGGAGGTAATGGTTGTGCCACAGTCACCCAAAAGCTGTATTGGCACACACAGATAGACGCTGGAATATTACGATATACTAGATTAGCACAATGAAATTTATTAACCAAAAAATAAGTAGAGCTAGCAAAAAATTGGAAATTTTTATATCCTGACTTTTTCCAATGGTTTTGTTTGATTTCGATTAAGAGCACGCAAAATATACTCCTGCTAATAGATTATTAACCAAAAACTCCTTGACATACTAATTCTAATAACTTATTAAACCTAATCTCCTAGTCAACAAACCAATCCAAGGTTTCTAATATTTGATTATCAAATCCCATTTGGTGAATATCTTCAGCATTTGTATGTATAAAATACACATGCAATCATAAACCTCGTACTAACCTTGCTTACCTAGAAAGTACCAAGAGCTGCAATTTTAAAGTGAAGGCAATGGAGATCCATCCAGGTTGAAGAGTCGACTGTTGCAACTAATTATCTCTTCTTTCGGTACTTTAGACAAACCGCACGTCTTGCTGCTTGAGAGAGGTGTCTTGTTGCTGTTTGTTTCAGGTCCTTTTATATCCCCTCCTTACCTGCAATTCGAATCCAACACGCACCCATATTTCCTAATACTACGAGGACTCAACACATTCGTACATCCATAAAATCCAACTGCAACACAACATTTTTCAGTCCCCTCTTTGTTTCTACCAAAACAAATCCACAAAAAACCCAAAACAGTGAGGTTCAAACCCTATCTGTGGTGTTACCACTAGAGAACATGCACCAAAATCAGCAAACTAAAACACTGGGGCTAAAATTGATATACCTGATTCAAAACAACTTTAGCCATACTTGTCAATTCTTTCCACACAACTGATTGTGAAAGCGAATTTATGAATTTTTTTATTTCCCTGCAAAATCACACAAATAAATCCAAAATCAATAACCAAAATCAGATCTTTAACTTCAAAAATCAATGCAATAGAAAAATAAATATTATTATACATGGGTGTGTGTAAGACGACATTGTAAAAATATCCTCACTTTATGTACAGACTGGAAAAACAAAGCAAAACCCACCAAAAATTACTAACATATATGATGAAATTAGACATCTTTATAGGTTCAGATGATAAACTAAAGTGCATCTAGGGTTTTACAAAAAGTGCATCTGAGAGCGAGAATGTTTTACAAATTCGATACTCTAGGTCTTAAGTTCATGATTAGCAGAACAATCATTGTCATTAGAATACTAGCTTCCAACTGCAATATTATAAGTGAAATCTATTAACAAACACAAAAACAATGCAGCTGATTGATAAATAGTAAGAATTTCAATACATTTCCAAGCAAATTACATTAGACAATATATTGAGAAAACCCTAATTGCAGACAGTTTGAGATTGGGTATAAAACAGAGATGAAAAGAACAAAAGCTTATCTTTATTTCTTAGTTCCATAGTCGGTGAGAACCATTCAAAATCGAAAAGAATTGAAACCCAAATTTCAGAGACAACCAAGTTAACTTAAAATTGAACCTAAATCATAAAACTAGAGCAAAAATATGATATTACCTGATTATTAGATCGATGATTTCAAATCTCACAGATGACTTAAAATCTCAGATCGATGCTTCCAACTGCAGTATAAATTCCAACTGAAATCGGTTAGCAAACCTAAACCTAAAAACCAAGATAGATATACAAAGAACAAAGAACAAACAGATTAAGAGAACAAAGATTATTTACCTAGTAGGATTTCAGGAGAAAAGAAGTTATTCAGAGCAATGAATGAAAGAGAGTGAAAAAAAAAATGTGGATAAGAAATGAGATAGAAAAATGGGACAAGGAAAGATAAGCCCGAACACTAGAATACTTTGAAGGGCGAAAATAAAAACATGAAGACTTGGGCATAAAAACAAGTCAAAGTGTTTCCTCCCACACGCGCGCTTCGCATGCATGAGCATCTAGGAGTTGCTATTTGCAACCGAAATTTTCTGTTGAGACAGTTTAGCAACGGAAATTTCGCAACGGCGCTTATGCTGTTGCTACTCTGGTGTTTGGCCCTAGCCAAGATAGTCGTATCATGTGCCCATGGCAAACCCTAGGCCCTATCCATGCTAGTCGTACCATGCCAAGCCAAACGTACCATGACTTGTCCCTAGCCATGCTAGACGCACCATGCCATGCCAACATCATGCCAACCTAGACGCGCCACTAGAGCTGGCAAACGGGTGGGCCGGGGATGGCCCGTTGCGGGTTACACGGGTTCGGGTTAACACGGGTCAAAACCCGCGGGTCCAAATTCTCTACGGGTGGTCATTTCTTTAACCCGTGCCCGTAACGGGTTAAACATGCGGGTTTACGGGTTACCCGGATTTTTTAATTAATATTAAAATTAAAACCAATTAAGTTAAATTGTGGTCCTGTATAAGCTTTGTGCATCTTCAATCTATATTCAACATAAAAATCAAATAAGGATACATTTAATTGCAACACAAAAATTAAACACAGATCCATTCAACATAAAAATCAGGAGCTGCATCTGCAATGCATCTTTATCTTCACAACAACCCTTTTCTAACATACATCTAAGTCTGCACTTTCTCAAACAACATCAAGAAACCCCTGTTGCCACCATTCAATTTGTAAGTATATGAACTGTAGCTTGATAAGATTTTTAATCATCCCCCAAACCATTGAGAGCTTACAGGTCCAAAATTCCATGTCAGTGAACTACACTTTTCAAGTTAAAGACCTATCTAAGTCTAAAAGGAATCAGCCTAAGTTCAGAATGGTATCAATTTTTCTTGATAAGCTAAAAATTGGTTTGATTAATAGAGAGAATATAAGAAAAAGATACATGCAACTACCGATTCTCAAGGATAACACATTCAAAAAGGTCTAGACAATCATGCTTGTGTGTTGGATGAAAATTAGCTATAGTTTTGAGCAATCTGATACATGCATTGAAGGTTGAATATCTAGTTACTAGTCCAATGATATTTTGATATAAGCGAAATCCTTCACTGATAGTTATCTGGAGTCAAATCTGCAGGCCCAAATTCACCACAGAAATTAGAAAAAATTTTATACAATTAAGTATTAATCAAGACCTAGATAGAGCTAAGCTAAAATCTTCAAAAATAGATTTCAATTTCGCTTAAAAATTAAACAAAATTACAAATGACATGAGATTTAATTCAAGAATTTAGAGAATACAATCCCAATTTTTGATAGAGTGAAAGACTTACGGGAAATAGGATTTGGAGAAGATGGCGATCTTGTTAGAATAGATAACGTTCTGAACAAAGGCAGGAGGAGAGTTGAAAGCCAGGGTTTGATTTACTTCATAAGTAAATACATATATTAACATCAAAAGAACCAAAATCACGACCTAATCTCATCACCGTTGCCATTTCTACTCAGAACGACTCCATCTTCTCTATTTCTCCCCTGAGTTCTTCACGAATTGATCCCCTAACCATAACTCTGAAATAAAAAGCATAACTTTCTATATCTCTATGGAGAAGAAGAAAAAGATTAGAAGAAGAAGAAGGAGAAAGAGGTGGTGATTGATTGCGGTGGCTCTGATTGAGATGAGATCATGAATTCATGGCTGCCATTGTGACTGAAAAAAAGAAGGAAGTCCCAACATTTTAGATTTTTAGGGTTATCAGATGGATAACGTTGTTTATATATGATACACACGGGTTTACGGGTTGTACCCGCAGTTTTACGGGACGGGCCGGGTTAACCAGTTTTCCCACGGGTCAGCATTTCTCCAACCCTAACCCGGCTTGTTAGACAACCAGCCGAGCCGGGTGCGGGTTTTTCACGGGTCGGGCCGGGCAAACCCGCGGGTTTTGGCTTGTTTGCCAGCTCTACACGCCACCATACTGGCCTTCCCTACACGGCTACCCAAGTGAAGGCGTACAACAATCAATGGTTGCCCTTCAATCCCAGGAGAAAATCCTAGCCATCCAAGGTTATCAGACAATACATGGTAACCTTTGGCCCGAAACCCTAAGTTTGGCCCCGCCAAACCATGCCATGCTAACGGCATGCCAACCTAGCCGTGCCACCATGCTGGCCTTCCCTACGCGGCTACCAAAACAAATGCGTGCGACAATCAGCGACCCCCCTTCAAACCCAGGAGCAAATCCTAGCCATCCAACACTAGTAGAATTATGGCTTTTGGTCACAGTTGAGCTTGTCAGGGTCATATATATTAACGAGACTAAATTATAAGTTGGAACCGTTATGGCACCGTTATTGCATAAATGCCGTGGCTAAATTTTCAGCGGGCCTGCGAGTAACTGTTTAGGTTTACATGGGACACGGTGTTTGGATTGGCGCGTGTCTAAAGACATACGCTAGGATTTTTCGACACGAGCAGGACTGCTTCGTGTCTATTGGGTTCCACGATCTCTAAGTGGGTTCCAGTAACTCCACTTCTTTCAGTTCTTCGCACTTTCTTTTCTTCTCAACTTCTCCATTTTCTTTACCATCCATAAATCCGGGGAGAGTAAAACCCTAATAAATCCCTCATCTATCTAATTATCAAAGTTTCATTATGTTGAAAAAGATAGGTTTATATTTTGTACTTTGGGTTGACCAATTTTGAGACTTGTAAAAACATAATATTTAGGGTTTATTAAGTCCACAGGTGGTGTAGTTGGAATCAGATCTTTGATTATCGTCGTAGCTATCATAATGCAGCAACTGTAAGTAAATCTATTTCCTTATTTGTTATGGGTTCTCAATTATCGTCATTTCTTTTGCTTGATATCGTCTGAGATTTTATGTTTTTGTTTTTATCAGTTTAAAAGTTTTATCTTTATTTTGATTTCTCTCGTAGATTCAATTCATTGCATATGGGTGGATAATATTTTGGGATTTGAGGTGTTCTCAAATCTAATCAATTTCTATTTGTTGTTGTTGTTGAAGTCTAATAGTTGCTGAAAGAGTTTATGTTATTGATGTTTAATGTTGCGCAGCCAACACAAGAGAAGTACCTCAACATTTATACAAGATGTGAGGACTTAGAGATAATAGAAACCTAACGGATAGAAGCAAGAGGACAATTAAAAGTGATAGAAAAACTAAATGCACCCAAGTGCCGTATACAGTAAGAATAAACTAAGGCACCCAAGTACCGTACACAGTAATAATAAAAAGTATCTTCTAACACACCCCCTCAAACTGATGCAGGGTCAGTGAAACGCATCAGATTGCTTCGTAAACCAGAGAAGATAGGGTAGTTTAGTCCCTTAGTAAGGATGTCCGCTAGTTGTTCTGAAGAAGGAATGTAAGCAAATGACACAAATTCAGCCTCAAGAAGATCACGAACAAAATGGTAGTCCACCTCAATGTGCTTAGTCCGAGCGTGAAAGACTGGATTGGCTGCAAGTGCTCTCGCTCCATCATTGTCACAGTAGAGTGTATAAGGTGTCTCTAGTGGAACATTAAGTTCAGAGAGAAGTGTGGAGAGCCACATAACTTCAGCAGCTAGGAGAGAAAGGGATTTATACTCTGCTTCTGTGCTGGATTTGGAAACTGTTGGCTGCTTCTTGGACTGCCATGAGATAAGAGAATTGCCAAGGAAAACATAATAGCCAGCAGTTGATTTTCGAGTGTCAGGGCATCCAGCCCAATCGGAATCAGAGTAACCAGTTAGTGAAGTGATATTGCCAGCTGAGAGAGTCGTGTCAAATCCAAGTGAGGCTTTCGGATAACGTAATATCCTCTTCACTAGAAGCATATGAGTGGTCCTTGGAGCATGCATGAATTGAGATGTGTAGTTTCCGCCAAATGTAATGTCAGGGCGAGTGAGTGTGAGATATTATAGATCTCCAACTATGCTGCGATACTCAGTTGGGTCTGGAAGCAGTTCTCCATCATTGACTGATGCTCTCGGACCATGTGCAATAGGGGTATTGCAAGGCTTGCAGTCAATCATTCCAGTGCGCTGAAGTAGTTCTACAGTGTACTTGGATTGTGTAAGAACCAGTGAGTTTGAAGAAGGTTCATTCTTAACCTCAATGCCCAGAAAGTAGTGTAGGTCACCCAAGTCTTTCATAGCAAAGACTGTACTTAGTTTCTTGAAGAAATATGACAGAAGAGAGGCAGAGCTACCAATGAGGAGAATGTCATCAACATAAAGAAGAAGGAGCAATACATCTGAGCCAGAGAAGTAGATGAATAGAGAATGATCAGACTCTGACATGATGAATCCTTGACCAATGAGAAAGCTACTGAACTTATCATACCATGCTCGTGGTGCTTGCTTCAAGCCATAGATGGCTTTGTTGAGTATGCAGACATGAGTTGGATGAGCATCATCCTCAAACCCTTTAGGCTGTTCCATATACACATTCTCTTGTAGATCCCCATGGAGAAACGTATTTGAAACATCCAACTGACGTATAATCCAGCCATTAATGAGAGCAATGGTAAGAATAACTCATATAGTAGTGAATTTTATGACAGGACTAAAAGTCTATGTGTAATCTATACCATCAAGTTGATGGAATCCCTTATCCACCAAGCGTGCCTTGTGTCTTTCAATAGTCCCATCTGACCTGAGCTTCACCTTGTACACCCATTTACATCCCAGCACATGCATAGATGGTTCGTATGGAACTGTAGTCCAAGTTTTATTGTCCATAAGAGATTTGTGTTCATTCTCCATGGCAGTGACCCAAACTGGATTTTTAGCAGCTACTTTGTAAGTTTTGGGTTCTGGAGGACAGAGAACTGAGGTAACAAAGGCAATTTGTAGTGGATGTTCGGCTGTGAAGTAGGTTACATAATCTGGTAAAGATTTTGGTTTATGAATACCAAGGTGAGACCTTGTGGTCATTGTATGTGAAGGTACCATGGCAGTTGGAGATGGTATTGGGTTTACAGCAACTTGAGAGACATCAGGGATGTTTGGGAAATGGTCCACTGTAGAATCTTGTTCAATGTCTTCAATAATCACTGTAGATGATGATGGAAACCCAGTGATAGCCAGGGGAATAGGGATAGTCACCTGAGATGTAGGAGAAGAGTCTCCAGAAGCAGTGCAGGTACAAAATGGGAACACCAACTCATCAAAAATCACATTTCTAGAGATGTAAACCTTGTTGTTGGAGTTATCATAACACCTATATCCTTTGTGAAGTTGACTGTATCCAACAAAGGTGCATGGAGTAGACTTTGGGCTCAATTTGTCCTTCCTTGAGTGACCCGAAAAGGGAAAACAAGCACAACCAAAGACCCTCAAGAAGGACATATCTGGTGGCTTGTTGAAAAGAACCTAAAATGGTGTCTTGTAGTTAAGTAACTTGGATGGTGTTCTGTTAATAAGAAAGGTAGCTATAAGAAAGGCATCCAACCAGAATCTCTTTGGCAGGAAGGAAGCAAAAGTTAATATGTTACCCACTTCTGTTATGTGTCGAATTTTTCTCTCTACAGCCCCATTCTGTTGAGGAGTACTTGGACATGAAGAACAAACAAGAATACCTGACTCATCAAGAAATTGTTTGAAGAGTCCTTTAACTAGCACATGAGCTCCATCACATTGGAAGACTTTAACTTTTGAGGAAAATAAATTCTCAGTTAAGGACTTGAAGTACTTGAAACATTGAAGGTTCTCATCTCTAGTCTTCATGGGATAAATCCATGTGTTCTTGCTGAAGTCATCAAGAAATAAGATGTAATACTTGAACCCCAAAGTGGATTGCACATGAGAAGGTCCCCATATATCACAGTGGACTAGTTGAAGTAGTGCATTGGAGACTCTGGTGGAGGGTGAAAAGGCAGTCTTTTGCTTTTACCCATCTGACAGGACTTGCATATGGAGTTGGAGCTAGCAGTGGTGAGATTAATCAAAGACTATGCATACAGCTTTTGAAGTATTGTATTTGATGGGTGTCCAAACCTCTGGTGCCAGATGTTGGTGGTGCACTGAGTAGTGACATTAGCTTGAGGAGAAGTACAAATAGGAGAAAACAAAGGATAGAGATTTCCCTCCTTGGGACCTTTAGAGATAATTTGCTGAGTGTTTAGATCCTTAATTGTAGATCCCCATGGTGTAAACTCAATTGAGCAATAATTGTCATCTGTAAGCTTTCCCACTGACACTAGATTTTGCTGTAAATCTGGAACATACAACACTTCTTTGAGAGTAATAGAACAATCATTTGCATCAAGAACAGAATCACCCACCATCTTTATTTGTAACAACTTTCCATCCCCTACTAGAACTTGTTCTGTGCCAGAATAAGGCATAGGATTTTGCAATATTGCAGCAGTGTTGGTCATGTGGCTTGTGGCTGCCGAATCAGACAACCATTGAGTGGGTGATGAAGTGAAAGTTGGAGGTGAAGAGACCTGAATGGTATTGTGAGACTGATGCTTAGAACTAGAGGGTTTGCGTCCATTGGGTTTAGCATAACGATAAGGACAGACGTAAGCAGTATGTCCATCCTTTTTGCATATTTGACAGACAAATTCACTGTAATCAGGTTTAGCATGAGAGGAGGAAAGGCTAGAGGTATTGGTAGAAAGGGTGTTTTTAGTGAAAAACGCGGAAGACGTGAGATTTTCAACAGCCAAAGCAGATTCAATAAATGGATTTTGAAGCCACTGTTCATGTTGTAAGAGACGAGATTTAAGCTCATTAAAATTGATAGACACATCTCGGTTTTGAACTGATATTACAAAATGGTCAAACTCGCGACCTAACCCATTTAAAACGTGCGGAACTAGGTCCGAGTCACTAACTCGTTCCCCAATAGCAGACAACGAATCGGAGATATCTTTCATCTTTTGGAGATAAATCGTGACTTAAACAACTGATTTCTCAACATAGATTTTCTAGCTACACAATGATTTGAGAAAGAAGTAGCAATATATTCCCATACCTGTCTGGAAGTAGTAGATCCAATGATATCTTTAGAGACAGAAGAGGTAAACGTAGCATTGAGACAGCTAATAACAAATCTATCCCACTTTCTCCATAGAGCATAATCTGGATTTGGAACAGTACCAGTAGCAGTGGTTATAGTAACAGGAGGTAATGGTATGGAGCCGTCGATGAAACCATACAGATCTGTGCTCATAAGGATGGATTCCATCTGAAACTTCCATACTAAGTAGTTTGAATCGTCTAATTTTTCAGAAACATAGGTGGAAATGTTTGTAAAGGGTATGGATTGAGGAAAATTGTATGTGGAAGGTGGGTTTTGTGGTTGGTTTGTATTTGGTATAGTTTCACCTAAAGATGAAGATGCCATTGTAGTTGGCTGTTGAGATGAGTAATGATGGCGGCTGTTGTTTGGATCAGAAACCTAAGAAATCTGATACCATGAAAGAGTTTATGTTATTGATGTTTAATGTTGCGCAGCCAACACAACAGAAGTACCTCAACATTTATACAAGATGTGAGGACTTAGAGATAACAGAAACCTAACAGATAGAAGCTAGAGGAAAACTAACAGTGATAGAAAAACTAAATTCACCCCAAGTGCCGTACACAGTAAGAATAAAAACTATCTTCTAAGGCACCCAAGTACCGTACACAGTAAGAATAAAAACTATCTTCTAACAGTTGCCATACTGACGAAGGGAGTTCAGTCAAATTCAATTTGTGAATTTCGTGGATATGAGACTGTTAAATTGGAAGAGATAGAAGATTTGTTTAATTGATCAAATAATTATCATTTTCTAGACGGTTTGGGTCATTTATCTTGAATTTATTAATTTAGTAATGCAGTTTGCTGTATTTTCGATTGTTAATGTAGATTTTGCATTTTCCAGTGAATTTCGGATTGTTACAGTTTCAAAGTAATTTATGTTATTCAGAAACACTTTTTTGGGTTCGCTCAATCATAAACGGTTGCAATTTTACATTCAAAGAGTTGGGTTTGAATCGTTTCTATCTATTTTGTTCATAGCAGATCGTTCATTGCTCAGTGGTGGAGTCTTCTTGATGTAACTTCTAGACACGGTAAGCTATGAATCTTCAATATAACTCATGTTTTCTTTTAGGTCTGACTTGTGTGTAACCTTTTAAGATTTACTTTCCTTAATTTGATATTTAAGTTTCTGTTAATCTAACACTATGTATTTGTTTGCCCATTGTTAGGGTTTTCCTAAATTGTTGATTTACCATGGATCCATTGATGTGCTTGAGAAGAAGAGGCATAAGCACTTAATCTCCCCGACTCACCCCTCCTAAGTCATCCTTTTCAGTCATAGGTATGACTTTAGTGTCACCCTTTGTTGGCTTTACTTTTCTGAATTATTATTTTAGGCATTTGATACATGATTGGTAGGTTGTTCCTACAATGTTCTTTTACCCTGAATCCACGAGAATAAACTTGAGAAGAAGAGGTATTAACTCAAGCATCTTAAAATGGACAGAATTTGGATGAGAATGGATAGATTATGTCACCCGAATTCGAAGCGGGGGTTTAGGATTTTCTCGAAGTTGCTAATCGTATGAAATTTATGTGAACTTATGCCATAAAACTTTACATTAAGTAAGATATGATTTTTTCTGTTATGGTATTGAACAGAACTATACTTGTTGGACTTCCCATGGAGGGTATTCTCACGGTAGTACTGCCAATTTTGAAACTCGTAGTTTTTCAAGTCATGAATTTGAAATGAATCCATTGACTTATATGTTTGTTCATCAAGCAAATCTGCATGATTAGACCATGTCCCAGCAACTAATTCAAATATGTGGGTTGATTTATCGTGACTAGTATATGTTGTTATTTCCCGATATGTTTGCTCATTTCTCTGTTGTTATGTACTTGGGATAAGCTATTTGAATATTGTGGACTTTGGCTGGTAATACTTGGGATGAACCTTCCTTTTGATATAGTATCAGAACTAGCACTTTTTTATTAATTTCCGATGGCAGCTAGTAGTTGACACTTCAGGATTGGTTCTACTCTTAGTTCTTCGGGCAGTAGCCTAAATAAGCCTATTTTTCGCAGAGGTGAATACTTTCCTCCCCATTTTTATTGGAACTTTTTGGCTATTTGAACATTTTTACGTGTTAACTTATCCTTTCCACTTTTATCATTCTGATATAGTTGAAGCATAAGCATATGAAACTCACCAGTTACCTGCTAGCTTCATAAGCATATGAAACTCACCACTTTTAACTTATCCTTTCCACTTTCATCCAATTACCTGCTAGTTTCCTTAATAATACCGTTTTTACCATTTTTATTTTGAATTAATATTATAAAGTTTTACATTGATTTTAAAACTCGATTACATCCTTATCGGATAAGAAACTTGTCGGCATCCGAGCAACAAGATGGGCTCCAACCCCTTTTGAACTACCACACTTAACCTATGAAATAAAAAATTACCAACTCGAACATTAGAATCATGGCTATCCATGTAATTGCGTAGTCGTTTAATAAAGGTAGTAGTTCCGTCTCCAAGTTCGCCAAGAGTAGTAAAGACCAAAGCACCAAATCCGTAACCTTGAGAAGTGCATTTATCCAAGTATTTGGAATTTTTACGAGCAACAACATCCTTGATGACTTGTCCGGGCTCCAATGAGCGAACTCCACCTACAACAAAGGGCGAAAAAATTGTCACATCCATGCAAACATCTCGACCATTATCCCAGTTGAGAAAAAGAATGTCAGCAGGTCTCAGAGAAGTGCCATTGTTTGCGAGGAGACCCAAGTCCACTTCTTTCCTTGCCAGCACTCCGCTACGATAGCACATGTCTGCGATAGTATCTCGGACCAAGTCATGTCGGAACTTTAATCCAACTTCATTCGCACAATGCAAGGCATGGTCACCAAACACATCCATATCCCTTTGGAAGAAAGGACACAAATTATCCAACTCAAACAAAGGAATTCCAAGTCTGTAGCAAAGAACCGCACTGAATTGCCTTGCACCTATTTGTTGATTCAAACCAGCAATAGGGATATCCAATAGGAAGTCCAGAGCATGTTGAATTTGGTTACTCCACCATAGCGTTAAATCACGCATGGTAAACTCAAAATTGGAGGTCAAGTTCTTCTTTACTGCATCAAAATAAACATTTGCCAGAGTTTTCATTGAATTGGTGGCAGTGCTATCGACGCATATAGGAGAAACATGACTACACAATGAGTTGAAAGAGGCAGCAGCTTGCGTAAGATGTGGGCTAAAACCATTGACGCCAGTGTGCCTTTAAATAACAGACTGAAGTTCTAGTGTTTGCAAACACGACGCTAAATAGCAATAATGCATAGTATCTTGCATCGAGTAGACCCCTAAACCGCCTAGTATGAAGGGCAAAGTAGAAATCCTTTGTTGTAAGGGACCAAAACCAGGACCATCCCCTGTGATCACATGCCGTAGGAACTGGAAAAGCCGAGAATCAAACATAGTTTGAGCCTCTAGTAAATAGACAGGTAAGGTGGTACGCAAGGCAAAGTATAATCGAGAAACTCCAGCAAAATTCCGAAATAAGAGAAGTTCACACTGTGGATCTTCAAGTTTCTCTGCTGCATCAATGAGTTCCACTGTTTTAAGCACCCTTTTTGCCACCATCTCGGCATTAAATTGGGCAGCAAGACTAACAGGTGCGCCTAGTAGCTTAACTCATTTTTCCGGCCTACCAATGTCCGATGCAAACACCCCAAAAATATCAGCTCTAGGGTCTGGGGATGGCCAAAATAAATATGCTTTCTTGATGTTCAAGACCAGCCCCCTAGCAACACCTTCTTCTTGTATGATCTTGAGTGCTTTTGCAACAATCATAGTATCACCAATCACAGTACCGTCATCCAGGTACCAAGCCTGCATTTCTAGGTCACAGCGCTCTGCAATACTCATAACCAGTGGGTGAAGAGTAAGTGCAAATAATAAAGGACCCAAAGGGTCGCCTTGCTGCACTCCCTGAGATGACAAAAGTACGTTGTCCCTGTAGTACAAACGAGCCGAAAGAATAAAGTTTTTGCTTTAAAAAAAAGGATATATATACTGATTTAATTGGGGGCCAACCGTTTTAATTAGGGGCGTCACTAGATGACAAAAAAAGGTCTCCCATCAGTAATTCGGGTCACCCCTTATCAAAAAACTTTCTAAATGGCTAAAATTACTTTGAGTGATTAGTATTAAGAATTAATGAAGTTGATTAGTGTGATAATTGTGTTTACATAAAAATCAGATTTTGGGATTAAATTTTTGGGGGGTTTTATATTTTGAGAAGAAGAAGAGAAGTTTTGAGAGGAAAAACTAGGGTTTTTAGAAATGAGCAGTAGGATCTTCATTTCCACCATTTTTCATGGCTTCCTCCATTAAAACAATCAGGTAAACTTGATATACTCTTCAAATTGTCTGAATAGTGCTCCAAGTGTTCGATTCATGGTAACTATGGAACTACTCAGAGTGAGGGTCGTTATAGTCGGGTGTTTTATACACCAACGACTCTAAAGAGTCGTCAGTCTGTTGACACTCAAGTGGACGACTCAAACCTGCAACTTTTAATGGTGATGAAAAATCGTCAAGGTGGTGTGTTAAACCATGACGATTGTTTATAATGTTCACCTAGAGTCGTTAGTTGATTCGTTTAATACCCAGACGACTCTCGAATCCAAACTCTCTGTATAAAAAGGAAAGTTTTTGTGTGTTTGAGTCGTCATAGGTATATTCTGATATAATGACGACTCTAACCCACCATTTAATAATTTTACATAGAGTCGTTAACCAATAACAAAGGGTCGTCAAAACAGGGTCGTCATCTTCAACCTTTAACACTAACGACTCTATTCTAGGGCAGAAATTTTTGAAGTAGCAGAAAGAGGGTTGTCATCTTCAACATAATACCCTAACGATTTTTCATAGAATCCGCATGCATATCAAAAGTCGTTAGGGATTTTTATTTACAGACTAACGACCCTAAATCTGTAACTGCTACTTTTCAGTTACCAAACTCATTTTCACAATCAAAACACAAAAAAAAAATCGAATACAAAGTAGGTTTAATTGGAGCCATAGCTTTCATGGGTTTCGATTTTTTGGCGACGATTACACGATGAATCGGTTGAAGAAAAAAAAAATTCTTCAAAATAGTCGTTAATGGTGGTGGTGGAGAAGAGAACAGGGAGGAGAGGAAGATGAAGAAGAAGAAGAAGAGAAGCCTAATTAAGGTTTTTAATTAAGGTTAAATGATTTTTAAATTTTAGTTTTATGTAAGGGTAAAATAGTATTTTTATAGTCGGATTAATAGGCCCCTGATAATTTTGGGGTGCAAATAAAATTTGATGGCCCCCAATTAAAACGGTTGGCCCCAATTAAACCAGGATATATATACATCCAAGATGTATTTATTCTACCTTAATTTTAAGAATTTTTTGTTTTATCCTAAGTTGGTTCTTAGTGGATGCCACGAACTGCTACAGTTATGTTTTGCATTCTCAATCATGTAGTTCATCTTTAATTGCGCGTGCTCGTTCTGTTGCTCTAGCTTGTTGACGTATTACTGTAAATTTCAGGTGGCAGAAGTAAGGAGTTTACAAACAAGACATTACAACAAACTTGAATTCAAAAGTTTCTGACGACAAACGGGAATTTATGGGTATCTTGTTATTCCAAGTTTTTTCAGCATTTATAAAAATATCTTCATCCATTTCGTGTTTGTTTATGTTAACATTATGTTGTACGTATTAATGGAATATTGAGGAACTACCAGCTCCAAATTTGTATTCAAAATCTATTTACTTTGTAGACTGAGATAGGAAAATTTCCCTTTGTGGATTACATTGGTGGATTTGGAATCTTTGTTCAAATTATTGTCATGGGGTAAAATGTGAAACGAGACCAGTGAGCAAATTTGGACATGGTGTGAGATGTAATCCGTGATCAATGATGATTAAATTTGGACACGGTTTCATATAAAATCTCGGGACTAAAGAATATTTGGTCACGGTGAAATAACAGACCATAGATACACACTTTTGGCCTCGCAGGCTTTGGTCATGGTTTTCCAAAAATGAAATACCGTGATCATAGAACTTTGGTCACGGTAATATACCGAGACTGAAGGCCCTTTTTGTACTAGTGCAAGGTTACCAGACGACGCATGGTAACCTTTGGCCCGAAAACATAAGTTTGGCCACGCCAAACCATGCCATGCCAACGGCATGCCAACCTAGCCGCGCCACCATGTTGGCCTTCCCTACGCGGCTACCAAAAACGAAAGCGTATGACGATAAATGGCTACCTTTCCTCGTAAGATGCAAAATCCCGACGTCACCAAGCTACCAAGTCTCCCAAAGCTCGACTTGCCAGGCAACAACAATATGCTACATGTTTTCCACAAAAACATTCGAGACATCAACACATATCACAAACTGGGGGATTCTCTTTGGGTATTGGTTTGGCGGTTTACAGCGTGCGGCGTACACTACGCATGTCATAAGGAAGTTTCATAAGGGTGAGGCGGTTAGTAAATTAATACAAAGAGTTAATGGTGAAACGCTCTGGGATATCAATTCCATGCGTTAACAATTTTATGGAACATCAATTCCATGCGTTAACGGTTTCATGGAACATCAATTCCATGCATACAGTTACCACCTCCTCCCATTTACTTACCCATTTTTCCATTCATTAATGAGACCAGGGTACGTTTCACTTCGACTTGTATAAATAGGTCTTACCTATTTTCACAGAACAACAAGTTCATTCAGGAATATACAACACTCCGAAAATACTTGTTAGCTTACCACTTGTTAGCCTTCCCATTTTTCTGATACAAGTCATGGTAACACAATTACTCTTCCAGAATCAACTATTATGGTCTCATCACTTTCCTTGCTTCTCTCCCCAAAACCAACCCATTCTCCTTCACTTTGTGACCGAAGCAAGTGTGGAACGACCATTTCTTGGTTTAAGGTCGGACTTGTACATATTGATCTCTCGAATCTAAAGTACTCCCGTGCAGTACATTGTTTAGGGTTTAGACTCGTTTCTCACCCACACACCCGAAATTACCGAAATCAGCAGAAACTGTTTTCACCCTCAAACAACAGTTAAAAACAATGCCAGCTTTCAGTCTGAAATTAAACAGCTCCGTGATGTTGAGGAATACGCAAAGCAATTGCTTACAATCAGGTTCTGTAAAACAACAATGAAATACAAGAAATAAACTCCACTATTCCAAACACAATTTACCCTTTTACCCTCCAATGGGTTCGTAGGGAACTTATGCACTCACCACTTTAATGTGATTTGCAGCTGCAATGAGTACTATATATATATTATAATCTGGTTAAGGCCTTTCCATATATTAGAAATTTCAAAAGAAAAGAACCAACATAGACCATTAATGAAGATGAATACACAAGTTTCAGTTTTAAAAATGGTTACCAACATAATTATGATCACACTATGTTTTTTGATGACCTCCTCATCTGCTGCTAATTTTCTTGTTGGTGGAGCATCTGGTTGGGCTCTTGAATCTGATATGGAATCTTGGAGCTCTTCCCACAGGTTCAATGTTGGAGATAAACTAGGTATTTAATTAAATTTCTTAATCTTTTCTTTATATTTATATATACTTGTCAAATTGCAGCATTTGTGTATCAACCAATACACAATGTGCTTGAGGTGGATGCGCAAGATTATGAGGCGTGTAACTTGGAGAATCCGATGGAAATTCATAATCAGACGAATACAATCATCACCCTCGACACATTGAGCACTAGGTATTTCGTTTGCGGAACTCAAGGACATTGTAAGTCCGGACTGAAGGTACAGATCGTCACAGCACCACCTTCCACTCATCATCCTCCTCCATTCAATTTTCCTCCCTTTTCAGAAGCTACGAAGAAGACCAAGAATTTGATAATAACTACCTGCTTTTTGGCTGTAAAGTGGTGGCTATTTTGAGGAATGGACAAATAAAGGAATCAATTGAAATTAAAAATGCCTAGCAGAAAAACATGAGAATGTGATCTTAGTGGTTAGTCCTATTGCACAATTCATGCTTTACATGTTTTGTGTTCATTTCTAGTTTTAGGTAATGGGTACGAAAATTGTGTTTTGTATCCAGTCTTAAGCACTTGGTGTTCCTATATCGAATTTCTGGTTAGACTAGTTTGTCAGTGACATTTTCTTAAAGTTCTGAATTTTAGTAACGGTTCTGCGATTGCAGTGTTGCTTCTCATTGTTAATATGATCCTATATACTCCTTTATCATTTTCCATTTATAATTACAGTTTGCTCTTTAAGATGTTCATTCTGCCAGGTTTCGGTCTCATTTTCCACTCTTTGGGATCCCATTCTTGGATATAAGCATATTGCATTTCGCAAACATATTCATGATATCAACAGCCAAGAACTAAACTGAATAGAGTCTTTCTCTGACTAGCCGTTTCTCAGGATTATTCTCCACGGTTTTCTTGCTAGCTAACTAGACATGTAATGTAAGAACTCATACTAGACTCATCAATAAATCGTTGATTCTCCACACACTTCTTTTCTTACCAGGCAACTATTGCATTATGTAACTATACATTGTTGACTAAGCATTGTTGCATCTTTTGGATGCAACATCCTTTCGATAAACATGCGTAATGTATATACCTATGACATGCTGTCAAGAGGGTGCCATGACTACCACTACGAGAAAAATATACATCTACAACTGTGGTTTTACAACTCTTTGCTAAATATTGTAGAAAGTCTTATGTTTTACAACTGTTTTCAAAGTAAGAGTTGTCGTATATCATCACTACCAAAACTCAGGACCAAGGGGTTGCGCTAAGAAAACAAAAGACAACTCTTTAATAAAAAGAGTTGTGGCGACATTTAGCTATAACAACTCTGTTTTATAAGTGTAGTGACTTAGCCTATCACAACTCTCGCAAGTGTTGTTGAAGAACACAAAAATATGATAATGAAAATATGTTAGAGGGGAGATTCGAACATGAACCTACTGCATGCAAGTCTAGCTCGTCAACCATCCTTTCAGTTCACCAGTTTTGGTTTTTTTCAATTTTTTTCAAATAAAAACATATAACAACACTTATAAGTGTTGTTGAAGCAAAAATATATAATGTTGGAAAAAATGAGGTTGGGGATTCGATCCTGAGCCTACTGCATGGAAGTCTAGCTCATCAACCATCCTTTCAGTTCACCAGTTTTGGTTTTTTTTTTTTAAATAGACACCTATAACAACACTTATAAGTGTTGTTGAAGTAAAAAAATATATAATGTTGGAAAAAATGAGGTTGGGGGATTCGATCCTGAGCCTACTGCATGGAAGTCTAGCTCATCAACCATCCTTTCAATTCACAAGTTTTGATTTTTTTCATTTTTTTAAATAAAAACCTATAAAAACACTTATAAGTGTTGTTGAAGTAAAAATATATAATGTTGGAAAAAATGAGGTTGGGGGATTCGATATTGAGCCCCGGGAATGGAAATCTACACCACTAACCATCCTACACTATCATAGGTTCTTTCAATTTTGTGGTTCTTTAATACACTAACTTTATGACAACCCTTCATAAGTGTTGCAAAACAAACTATAATGCTCAAAAAAATAATGCTCAGGATCGAAAGCCAAACAGCGCGAAGCCTTCTCTGAAAATTACTTATTTCCGATAAGGGTAGTCTGGTCATTTTCACAGTCTCCATAATGTTTATTGCACTTATTTCCATCAAGGATAATATGGTCATTTTCATATTCTAAAATACTTACTTTACCTATTTCCGATAAGTGTAGTGTTGTCATTTTTCACAATCTTCATAAAATTTATTGCACTTTTTTCCATTAAGGGTAATATGGTCATTTTCACATTTTATAATATTTACTTTACCTATTTCCAATAAGGGTAGTCTGGTCATTTTCACAGTCTCAATAATATTTGTTGCAATTATTTCCATCAAGGGTAATATAGTCATTTTCAAAGTGTAATATTTACATTACTTATTTCCGATAAGGGTAGTCTGGTCATTATTAAAGTTTCGATAATATTTATTGCACTTATTTCCATCAAGGGTAATATCGTCATTTTCATATTCTGTAATCGATAAGGGTAGTCTGGTCATTTTTCACAGTCTCCATAATATTTATTGCACCTATTTCCATTAAGGGCAACATGGTCATTTTCACATTCTGTAATATTTACTTTACCTAATTCCAATAAGGGTAGTCTGGTCATTTTCACAGTCTCCATAATATTTATTGCACCAAATCTGATAAATTTCATCTTCTGTTCACTCGAATGAGAAACTCAGGTCCAACTCTAGTAATCGATCTCAGAGGCATTTTTTTCTCTCGAAGTTGACTTAATTTTGTGTGTTTAAGGTTTCGAGAATATTCCTATGGAATCTTACCCGTGAATGGTTGGATTCATCGTTTTTATAACTATCGGACTTATATAGTAGTCCGCTCCTGGACATGTTTCGATCTCGGATCTAGGGTATGCATAAAATATGCCGAATAAGGTTTGTTTAAGGTTTGGGAAATACTCCGGAGGAATCTTACTCAGTAAATGGATGGATTCATCGTTTTACGGGTTATTTCCACTTATAGTACTCCAACGCCAAGTTTTGATCTTGGAGCTGGGTATGCATACAATATGCCGTAATATGGTTTGTTTAAGGTTTCGAGGGGAATATTAGATGGAATCTTACCTGTAAAAGGATGGATTCATCGTTCTTAAGAAGTTTTCGACTTATAATAGTCCACTCACGGCTAGGTTTCGATCTCAGATCCTCGAGGCCAAGTTTCGATCTCGGAGCCAGGGTATGCATAAAATATGCCAAAATAGGGTTTGTTTAAGGTTTCGGAAACATTAGGAGGAATCTTACTGTAAATGGATTGATTCATCGTTCTTACGAAGTTTCCGACTTATAGTACTCCACTCCGCCAGGTTTTGATCTCGGGAGCTGTGGTATGCATAAAATATACCAGAATATGGTTTGTTTAAGGTTTCAGGGAATATTCCAAAGGAATCTTACCTGTAAAAGGATGGATTCATCGTTCTTACGAAGTTTTCGACTTATAATAGTCCACTCACGGCTAGGTTTCGATCTCAGAGCCTCGAGGACAAGTTTCGATCTCGGAGCCTGGTTTGCATATAATATGAACACTACAAGAAAAACGGCCTTTGACAACACGGAAAAATTGTGAAGAAATAGGGTGAATGGGGTTTTAAAAGTTTTACCCCTTCGAGAATATTCAAGAAACGTTGTCATCCGAGTTTTTTTGTATTGTGAGATGTTGTCTCAACAACATTAACAAATCGTCGTTAAATATTTTTAGATTTAAAAATAAATAATTATAATTCAAAGAATATACCAAAAATGAAAATTTTATATATAAATTGACTGCCTTAATGTGTGATTCATTTCTTTTGCATTAAATCAATATTCATGATACAAAAGATCACAAAGAATAAGGCCCGAATAAATTTCACCAAGGAAAAGGACAACAACATACACCGGGCTTTTGCATCATTTCCTCGTTTTTACCAAGTTTTAGACACCAAATCTTATCATATTTTAATAAAATGGTACATGGAAGCTTTAAGACAAAACATACGAACATATTGACTTTCAAACATACTCAATGCATATATACATGTTTTTACCAATTTTAAGGAAACACTGAGATGGCTTGTGCATATCTTGTAAGTAATTCAAATATATTGGTTTCAATCATGCATGGAGTGGGTTATGACACAAGGACTTTCTCCCAATAAATGTCAACAAAAATAGAAAGGGGTTGTTTAAAAAAGTTTACGAAACAAACCAGTGCAAAGAAAATTATCGAATATTAGAACTCGTTTTCCAAAGGAATCATCAATAGTTATACCCAATAAAGAAATAAAACAAATGAGATGTTCATCTTATTGATTCATTTCACCTTTGATTAAGAATGAGAAACTCAAGTCCAACCATTCTCGTAAGAATATTAGTAATCTTTGTTAATCTCAAAAAAACCCGAATAATTAACTACATGATGTATCCAATAGTCTGCACATCAATCCATAAATTTAGACCATCTCCGATACAAGTTCAGGCCTTTGTGGTGCCCCGATATGAGAAACTCGCAACCACCATTGCAACAGTCAAAATTCCAGGGATTCAGTTGTAGTATGTAGTTCAACATCCAACACACATTGGAAAATGATATAAGAAGAACCTGTGTTTAACTTGTTAGTGCACAAATGTTTTGTTCAAGGAAGAGGTTCGCAACAAATATTTTAGTGCATCTCCTTCATATGCATCATCTAAGTTAATTACTAAATTTTAATCCACATATTCATCTAGCATTTGGCAAACAAATAAAAGTGATACTTTAATCTTTGAACCATTTAAAATTAATAAGCAAGCTCAATTGATGATGTATCTAATTTTATTTTTTCTTCTCGATTTAGCAAAGAACTCCAACCATTCTTCAGTCATAACATACATCATTTCTTCTCATCTTCTTCTCTTTTAGCTAAAAAAATTTGATTATCCCTCAAATACGATGATACCTAAATTTCTATTTGGATTTAGCAAAGTTATAACATTTAAAGTTTGCATAGACCTGTTCACCAAAGAAAATTAATTAGACGAACAGGTGGATCTAAATAAGTTTAGATAACCCTTAAAAATCAATTCAAATAAAATGCTCCAAATCATAATTTAATCCAATTTAACTAATAATCATTCAAAACACATCATCTCACACAAAACCCATTATAATGATTTACAAAGGATTCAGGTGATTCAGGTTGGGGTCTTAAGAAAATAAAGAGCTGAACTTAATGAGAAACTCTAAAAAATTAGGGATCGAGAAAATTAAAGAGGAAGACAATCAACTCTCGGTCGATTATTTCAAGATTTTCATTTCATCTAAGAGAAATGAGAGATGAGGATCGAAAAGAAGATAGATTTAGGTTCTATTGACCTTATATAGAGCGTGTTTCATATAGTGAAGAGAGCTGACTAGTCAACGACACCAACTTGAACCGTTGTTGGGGTTCGACAATGATTTTTGGGAATATTTGAACCGATTTTTCTTGTAGGGAAGAAATAGGGTTGTTTTGTTTCGAGAATATTCAAGGAATCTTACCTCAGAAATGGATGGATGTTCAAAGTTTCATGAATCTTACCCATAAATGGATGGATTCATTTCGAAATGAGAAACTCAAGTCTAGTAATCTTTGAACCCGTGATGTTCTCTGATAAATTTCAGTTCAATGAATGAGAAACTCGTGTCCAACTAGTAATCTTTGAACCCGATGTTCAAATGTTCAAATGAGAAAAGTAATATTTTGATCAAATATGATAAATTTGATATTCAGTTCATTCGAATGAGAAACTCAGGTCCAACTCTAATAATCTTTGTTTAAGGTATGCATACAAGATGTAGAAATAGGTTTGTTTAATGTTTCGTAGAATATTCAAGGAATCTACCTGTAAATGGATTCATCGTTCTACGAAGTTTTCTACTCAGATCCAGGTTTGAGCTGGGAGAGCCAGGTTAAGTCTCGAAGTTTCCAAAAAAGGATGTGTTCAAGGTTCTGTGGAATATTCCGATTGAATCTTACATATGAATCGATGGACTCATCGTTCTTTTGAAGTTTCCGACTTAAAGTAGTTAACTCAAGAACAAGTTTCGATCCCAGATCCAGGTTAAGTATTGATGTTTCCAAAAAATAATATGTTTAAGGTTTAGAAGAATATCCCGATAGAAGTGACACATAAGCTCCATATTTACGAGTTTCAATGATATATCCTGCTAAATTTGGAGTTCAAAACCACTTCGGATAATGAGAATTCATGGTTCGTATGCCATTAAGCCACACTTTAAGCTATAAGTGACACATGGGATCCATATTTACGAAGTTCGAATGGACATTGAGATTCATATTTATGTATTTCGATGATGTATCATGCTAAGTTTGAAGTCAGAACTCTCCCGGAGCTTCATACTTCATAGTTTGTATGCCATTATACCGCATTTGAAGTTCGAATTGACATTGGGTTTCATATTTATCATTTTCGATGATGTATCATGCTAAGTTTGAACTCTGAAACCCTTTTGGATCTTCGAACTTACTTCGTGACCGATGTGAATAATCGAAATTCAAACTCTAAGAATAAAGAGAAAGCACAAAGAAACACACCAATTATCGAATTCACTTTTTATTTTTCAGCTTCATTCTTATACATTTTTTGGATTTTTTTATATCAGAATGTCGATAACAATGTCCTAAATTTATTATTATTTTTTTGGATTTTTTTTTCATGTCGAAGGTTGATAATAAACCGAATACATGAGTTCGTATTAGCACAAAGAGAAACACAAATGCTTCAATCCGTATGAGCATCCCAAATAAGATATCAGCCGCAAGATCTCTTCTTGATCCGTTTGAGTGAATAAAAAAAAATGTGGTCCGTCGATCATTTTAATTCACCAAATCCTTCTCAATCACTCGAACTCTATCTTCATCACATCTCTTATGCTCTTTTTTTTTCCTCCTCTGCTCTTCGTCTCCTCCACACTGCATGGATCACCGGCGACAATACTTGAGAAAATATAATTCACTCAACCCATATTTACTCATCAGTGCCATCTCCTCTCCCTCTCTTCATATGCTTCACCAAATCTCTCTAACCGCCTCCCTCAGAAAATAAACCTCAAGATTTGTTAACCAGTAATATAACAAAGGAATCAGTTTCAGTTTGAAGCAGAAACCCTACATCCTCATTGTTGAAGAAACGAAACCAAATCTCAAGATCTCTTCAAATATTTCAATTAAAAGTCAAAATCGAACTCAAAATTCTTTCAATTAGATTACTTAACCAGTTTCTTTAACCAAATTAGATTTCTTAAACAGTTTCTTTAACCAAATTTCAGTAAAACCCTATTATTTTTTCAACCAAATCGAACCAATTTTTTCAAACCTAGTTGTGGAATTGAATTCTGGTGGTGATAGGAAGATGTTTCTGGAGCTGTTGGTGATGAATTATAAGATGAGTGTTGTTGGTATGATGTTGAGTTAATGGGTTCGACGGATTTGAGAAAAGAAAATACTAGAAGAGATGGATTTGATTGATTTGGTCTTGAGTTTGAGATGGTTCTGTGATTGGTTGGGGATTGATTGCAGTTGGTATAATTTGGGGTATACCTCCTTCAACTACTCGAGAACCCAGTTCATATCTGTTCTTCTCTCCATCACCACCGCCGACAAATACCTTTCCTCTCCATGACCGCAGCGCTCCATCACCACCGATATTCTCTCGATCCATGTTCTTCATCATCTTCTCTCAATCTCTCTTTTAACTCCCTCTTTCTCTCATCCGCAACAGTCAATAGTAGCATCTCATCAAATCCAGATCTGAACCAAATTCTAATCAACCCCATCACTAGTGGTGATACAAAAATAATTTTGGAGATGTTGATAATGAATTAGAAAACGGGTTAAACTCAGATTTGAGTTTGGTTGTGCTCTCGAATTGCAGGTAGAGAGATGGATAAGAGGTTGCAGATGGTGAAGAATCAGAGGAGAAGAATTTGAGAATTTCAGGAGTGAGGGTTTGAGAATAAATTGGAGGTTTCTCTCAATTTGATTGTTGTTGTAGCCAAGAACAGAAAATCTAGGGTTTGATTGAGATGTAGACGGTGGTTTGATGGAGTTGCAGATGGTGATTTAATGGGAGTTTGTAACTGTTGATTGAAGCAGATTATATCTGGGACTGAGGAGGAGATTGAATCGAGAACTCGGTTGAAGAAGGTGGAGTTGGTTGATGCTTCTGGCGAGAAGGATTTAAAGTGATATTCGATTTAGTGGTATAAATGTATGTTTCTTTCACGCAACATTATTCGATTGAGTTAATTTTTCTTGAGTATATTCTCTACCTTGTAGAGATGTAGTTTCTATAGAATGTCAATTCACTCGTGTATAATGGGTATTTCTACTGCGAATTGAAAACCAAATTTTAAATTTAGAACTAAAGTCATGTATGTTTTCGGATATTTTTGAGATTAAGCGACTTTGATTCTCTCTCATTCTTTCAGGTTGGATAACTGATATCTGCATTTGGAGGAGTTCTGCATCTGTTCTTGTAAGAATTCATTCCTAGGTTGGATAACTGATATCTGCTGGAGGATATTACAAGGTATAATTCACTTCTTATAAAGCCACAAACTTTAGTCGTTTTATCTTGGTAATCTTGTTGATTCTACTTATACTGGGATTTACCATGTCAATTTGACATTCCATTTTTATCCACTTTTAATTCCAGCTGATTTGGTCATACCCATTTCAAGAAATCTTCCTTTGAATGATGGGTTATGGTTTTTGGTTCAGAATTCAACTGATATTCAGTCTAAAAGGTTTACAAAGTGTTTCAAAGATTCTAAGCATCCTTTCTTTTTCCAAATGATAACTTTTAATCATCTTCATAGTCACAAAGTTATTTCATAGTCAGGTTGCAAGATTTTTCATTTACAGCATACGTTTACTGTATCCCTAGAAATGTTCAGCATGTTCTAAAGTACCTAAATTGGAATCCGTCTGCAGATTGTGGTGCTATGAAGACTCTTAAATCCTTAATATGTTGCTAGGCCGGACAGCTGATCGAAGATAATGAGATTATTAGCAAGCACATGCATGAGAATGCCACTGATTTTCAAGGCCAAAATCCTGAAAGCGATGAGAGTCCATTGGAAACTAGGAGGAACACAATAACAACCTGCCAAGGCTATGCGATGATGATGATTCCCAAACCAACATCGTGTAAGTGCATTAAAAATGAAAGCTCTCCTCATAAGAAAGATTAAAGAAATTTACTTGCATTTCTCTAGACAGGGTGAAATTGGCATTACTTTTGGTTGTACACAACTTCCTTATGAGCCGTCGAGATAGAGATACAATAGAGATTGGTCATTGGCATTTGGTTAACAAGTACCCCTTAAGGTGAAGTATCATTTTATAGAATTACGAGATTTTTATTACCACTTTATCAAGCCAACAAAGAGAACAGTGGTGCTGGTGGGGAACCAAGTTACACGATGGTTGTACTTGCACATGCCTTGTTGGTAGGTGGTACTTCGGTTAATTTTTTTTTTCATTTTAGGAATTTGTCTTGGTTGATGTACCATATATGTTATCGTTGTTGCAGGTTTGGGCTATCAATATCATGCCTAGTCTGCTTAATCTGTGTGGACGAAATATAGAGAGTAGAGACTAGCAACCTCATATGCTTTGTGTGTTATGCACGAAGCCTCCCCGTTTTGCATGCATTACAAATTTATCTTAAATGTGTTGTCTCCCTCTATTTGACATTAACTCGAAAAGGATAATTTGTAAATGTTCTTGCGGTTTGTAGCAGGTATATTCACCCTCGGAAGTTTAGGGATAAAAATGTGCAATTGTTTAAAAGATCAAGCTTGCTGCTACTAGAGGAAGTATGGGACTGGATGTCTATTGAAGAGAAAGCCATATTTATGGGGGATTTTACTCACATTAACTTCTGAGGTGTATCGAGACCCACTTGTGCATCCCCAAACTGAGGATTACTGTAAACCCTATTGGTATGTTCACTTTTCATGTCTCCTCTATTTGTTTGGTTTTAAACTTCTTATGATGGGTTCCGGTGGAGATGTGCAGTCTTGCTAGTTATTCATATGAATGGCACTATCCCTTAAAACAAAATTTCAGTTGTCACATCTTTGATTTCAAGGGTGCCCTGTATTATGAATACGTGATGATACCGAAGCTTCTTTGTTTGAACAACGTGTTTAGCTAGAACACATGTCTTTGCAAAAACAAGCTGTAATATACTGATCTTAATGGTTTGGTTTGCTGCCCTTGCAAACCTTGTGTTTGCACTGCCTTTTGTGTTTTTGAATTTGGGATGTACATCACGTGTTTAGTAATATACCCCATACGTAATTTGCTTTCATTGGTGCCAAATTATTCCAAGTTTGGCAGCACCATTGTGCATTTCTTACTTTCGAGGGAGACTCGCATGGATGGGAAACCAGATGAAACGCACTTTAAGGTTGGTGGGAATGTATTTCATTTTGGCAAGATAGAATTTTCTTTGATTACAGGGCTTAGTTTCAAGAAATCTGAGAAAGCTTTTGTGTATCCCCGCAATCCGTCATCCCTGATGATTTTTTTTTTTTTTGAGTTGCAGCCAGCTGAGGATGATGACGATGAGTCTGATATTGATCTTTTTGGAGAGGAGACAGAGGAGGAAAATAAGGCTACCAAGAAGAGAGTGCGCAACAAAAGCGGATCATTTCCATTTAGCAATGTAACCCAGATCACTGTATTGGAATGTGTATGCTACTGCCATATTTGTAGGGGAGGCCAATATCTGTGTTGTACGACTGATATGATATACTTTTGGTCATGTAAAAAAAAAATCTGTCATTTTTTTTCTTTCGTTGCGCAACACACTTTCATACAAGGTTATTTGAAGTGAGCAAGGTAATGAAATTGGAGTGGCAGGTTCACTGAATGAATGTAAATGTGTTACACTGATAGCTTAATGTGAATGCGAAATAATTTCGGCAATTCGGTTTCAGCTATAATTTTTTTTTTCAAAAATAGTTAAATGCACACAACTTCTAATAAGAGTTGTGTTCCATATTTCAACTACACAAATTAGGTGTTGTCCAAGATAGTTCTACAATTCTAATAAGTGTAGTGCAAATCTTATTCATAATAATAATAACAGTTGTTACACATTTCTACGATACACATCTCCAGTTGTCCAAGATAGTTCTGCAATCTTAACAAGTGTTGTGTTACATATTTGTACGATACGCATCCTTCGTTGTCCAAGATAGTCCTACAATTTTAGCAAGTGTTGTGTTACATATTTGTACGATACACATCCTTCGTTGTCTAAGATAGTCCTACAATTTTAACAAGTGTTGTGTTACATATTTGTACGATACGCATCCTTTGTTGTCCAAGATATTCCTACAACACAAGCAAGGGTTGTGTTAGGCTTTAAAAAAAAATTCGAAAGAGAATCACAACTTTGGAAAAACATTGTCGAACTATGAATCACATCACCCTTTACAACACTTAGTCAAGTATTGTAGAAAAGATTGGACTTTCTACAATACCCCACCTACACAATACACAGAAAAGCGTTGTAGTAGGGTTACTACAACGCTAATATAGTGTTGTAAATGATGATTTTTCCCGTAGTGTACGTTCATTCCATTGGTTTGCTGTTCGGCTACATATTTCCAAGCCTAAATATTTGTAAAAGAAAACCCAGCCCAATTTCCCACCACCAACCATAGTTACTAATTATGGAGTCAGTTGAGTACAATTCGACATGGCCATACTATTGGTAAGAAATAGTGCAATCTGGGAAGCGAATTTTATGGCTCCTTGCTGACAGTTCATAGGAGCAGCGACGAATCTAGAAACCAATATAAGGGGAAGCAAATTTTAATTGGGGGTAGCAAAAAAACAAGATTAGGCTTGCTGGAGAATTTATGGGTGAAAATTTAGGCTCGGAAGCCCGGTGTAGAGGGGTAGCAAGTGCGCACCCTTGCTGCTAGTTGGATCCGCCACTGCATAGGAGCAAGTTTTTTTTCTTTCTTTTTTATAGATCCAGAGACGGCAATTTGGCTCATTACTTTGAACCAGATATACTCTTTCAGTTCTATTAGGTCTTCTATGTTTAATGTGGTTATTTGGGAAAATTACTTTTCGGTCAATATGGTAAGAAAACCTTCCTAGTCTGGGCCTAGTATGATTATTTAGGGCCTATAGTTTTCTTCAACCAACCTAGCTAGAGTACGGATATGGGGTGTCCAAAATATGGTAAAATACTAAATTATCATTTAAAGAAGCTGTAATAATTTCTAAACAAATACATAATTATAATAATTTTTTCTATTAATAAGTACAAAAATCTTTAATCAAAACCAAAAAAAAAAAAAATATCAATTTCCATCGAAATCAAAAACTAAAACCTAATCAGAAACAACAATCAATTTTTTTTTATTTTTTTTTTGGGTTTTGGAGGAACATTCGTTGACAAACAGTTCAAGTGATTGAGTTAAATCCCTTTAATGAGTTCCTTTTTAGAGAAACTCATCAATGATTTAACCATGAATCTATGAAATTTCTCATCAATTTTTCTGAAAATCAACCCAGAATCGGTTTACTTATGCATTAGAAAAAAACCTGATTGTGGTTGGATCTTACCAGGAATCGGTTTTTGTTGTACACTTACATAAACCGATTCTGCGTTGAAGTGATGAACATCAACCATAACCAGTTTATGCTAATGAACACAAAAACCAATTCTTGGGCCAAGTTTGGATTTGTAAAGAAATCAAAAATCGGTCTTTATATGCCTCACATATAAACCGATTATGGAAAGGTAGCTATTTCAATTCCCATTATTCCTAATTCACAATCAGACTATTCGTGGGTCTATATAATATGATTATTACCGTTAACGACTATTTTTTTTTAAATTATAGCCTTTGGTCCCCTGTGTATATAAAGAGGATAGTCTATTCTCTATCATAAACTACCTTATACAAAAAAATATTTCTCCATTGTTCATTTTTTCATTCGAAGATGCCAAATCCTTAATCACCAACTTCCAATTCATTCGAACATATACTTAGAAGATGAAAATGAACTATTCCATCATCATCAACTACCAATTCATTCGAAGACATACTTAAAAGAACAAAACGAACTACCACATCATCGTCAAGTGAAGCGATGGAAGAAGAAGACGCACTCAAGGCGAAGGAATGAAGTGAAGACCAATTCGAACGAAGGCATATATTGAAGGATGTTGAGGAAGAGACGTAATGGGTTAAAAATTATTACATAGTCAAGGATCTTCCCGATAAAAACATCAACACGAGAGTATTTTCTGGATTCAAGTTTCATTAGGTCCATTTATTCGAAAGATTGACGATAAGTACAAAAAACCACGCCCTCAATATGATCCATCCCACGTTTGTTCAAGGACGATTCACGTTAAGAAATTGTGTTCCAAGTACAATGAGTTTCTATCTAGGAACAGAGGCGACAGGTTTCCGGCATAGGATGCTTATACCAAGTAGAGATGAGATCCTTTTTATCGTTTTGAAGCCGCATTGCAAGTTGAATATCGGACTAAGAAATATACAAATTTCTTTTTATGCAGTTACAAGATCAGTACCTTGCTAGTTTAAACTTTAAGAGTTTATGGAAAGTGGAAATGGATCACAATTGGATTATGTTAGACTATATGTGGTCCGATTAAGGAATTAAAAGTTGTCTGTTTTTCTATAACTAATTTCATCCAGAATTGGCTTACATAGTCAGCCACATAGACCGATTCTGCATAAATTCCCATACAAGATTTTTCAAAATCGGTTTATAGTAATTCAAGCGTTAACCGATTCCTCTTTGAATTTAGAATCGGTTTATAGTAATCCCAGCGTAAACCGATTATGAAAAAGTTGCATCTTACTAGTTTAAAAATTGGACTTTTATAACATATAAGTAGACCGATTATATTACGAATTTCATGAATTTTACCTAATAAAATAAAATAAAAATCACTTTTATTCATTAAGCTTGGTTTAGTTTGCAACATACAATATATGAAAGCGACAAAATCTAAGCATCGGCTAGTTCATCTTCTTAACAAAAGGAAAATACTTGTTCCAATAAATGGAAACCCTTCACTTGATCCGGCCCGACAAATTCCTCCCAACGCTTCATGTTGGAACTGGATTCATGAATCCCAAATGAAGTCTTCAAGTCGTTAACCCTAATAATTGTTTTCAGAAGAACTGTAAACCTAGGTTAATGTAGAATCGACTCTAATTTGCAACTATGGAACACGAGAGTGTCGGGATTAGGTTTCCTAGATGCTAAAGTTATCCCTTATATATTCTTTCAAATCAGGGTTGCTTATAATCAAAGCTAAGATATCTTAGTAACAAAGAAATTAGTATTCACCATTAGATGAACTCCTAATTTAATATTCAAGCTAAGCATGCTTAGAAAATAAGCAATCAATATCCACTGTTAGATGGTATTATCTTGATACACACAAATGAAATATACCTATATTTAGATATGGGTGAACCGTACCTAAACGTGTATAACAAATTGGCTCAATAACAATTAACCAAAGTTAGCTATATGAACACTTTTAGCTTAGCGATATTCATATAAAACTTCTAGATAAAATATGATAATCAATCAATCATGATAGATAATAAAATAAATCTAAATGTACTTTAAGAGAGTTATTCAAATGTTCACTATCTCATAGAAATATCCATGAACAATTTGAAGCATATTTAGTTTAGTTTGTAATTGTACAAAGTACTTATACAAGAACCAATTCATGAGTATAATGCAACGGTTTGCAAAGAAAGTTAGCATACCTTAGTCCATTAAAGTTCCAGGAAATTTAGTTCGGAAACAAAACCTGAGTTCATGAGTATGAGTTTTCATACTTACCGATTTTAGAAACTAACCACTGTGTTCACAAACTAAGAACGAACCACAGTTTCGGACTTGCCGTGTCTTGTCTTACCGTTCGCAAACCACAATTCTGAACCTTTCACAGGTAAACTCGTTCACAAACGCTGTTTGCGAACAAGAGTTCCGGACCTAAACTAGTACTTCACAGTTCACATACTAGGTAAGCATTTTTTGCGGTATCCAGACATTGGTAGTAGTTTTAAAACTCTCATTCAATCATTGAAACATCCTTAAAAGACAAAAATGGTAATCTTACACATACCACTGGCTTCAAGTAATTTGTAAGTGATTAATTGATCAATACGAAACTTCCCAAGTTAACATCAAATGATTGTCTCACACAAATCATGTAACATGTTCAAGATAATTTTCACATGATTATCTTGACTTAATATTTAGTTTCCAACGAATAAATTTTTTACCACTAAACTTTTCAAGTAGGTGATGAAGCTTTCTAAGATTTAAACTTGTATTTCGAGAAATATATAAACGAGATAAACTCGGATCGTAATTTCAAATGTGTATAAAACAAAATATATATAGTTGTACAACTTAGTCTCATTAGAAGGTGAATTGTATAGACTTCTGAGTGATGGTTAAATTTTATTCTCAACATACCTTTTTTCGACGAAGTTCCTCTAAGCTCTTCAGTAGATCTTCTTCTTCAATTGGTGAACACCGTGAAATCTAAAGCTTAACTACACACTTCTATCCTAATCCGAGACATAGTTATAAGTAGACTAGATTACAAGTATATGGTCTGATCAACTAAACTTAACAAACAAGCTTGAGATAGCAACACTTGCGAGTTCGACCGAGCAGTGCTCTAACACCTTGTTCATACCTCGCAATCATGTGACAACACGGAAATCCCAAGGCCTTCATCGTCATACATGAGCATAAAATCCTTATTCTCCCCATCTCGTTCTCCACATAATATTTGTAATCCTTCATCATGGAAATGATTGCCAGTGAGACACCCTATAATTTAAACCTCTAACCAACCAATGGTAACCCTTATAGCTAGTGATGATTTTCATCCTACTCTCTTATATTTGCGCCGTTATGTTGACGATATCATCCTTGGTATATTCATGAATGACTTATTGTACCGTAACCATTCTGTTTTGGTTATCTCGTAGTAAGCTATTCAAATGTCCATGAGATCCTTCCGTGATTCTTGTATCAAATAATTCCGTTAAGCAATAAATCACATATTTCTCGTAATCCTTCTTCCATATCCCAACAAAACTCTACAAATAAGATTCGAACTGGGCCCCGAATATTGAGTGTACCATTAAATCCCAATCATATTGAAAAGCCTTCCATAGTAACCCATTCTATTAATACTTTTTTTTTTGATTTTATTCTTCTCCTCCTCTCGTTGTCCCGGAGTTAGTTTCTGAAGACGCTCATCACCGGACTTCTCACGAGCGGTACCTTTTTGTGGCTTTGGCTTTTGGATGTGACCCCTAAAATTAATTCTGATATTGCATTGTATGTTCCATGTGAAAATCAAATACTTAGCATCCGGGAAAACTACCGTTATGACATTCACTAGTGCTTGGTCCTTATCCGTTACTATGATCCTCAGAGTTTGATAACCATGTGTTTATAGATAAAAATAGTTTCTGCTGGTTTTGGTAATTGCGGGTGTGAAAGTGAGAAACAATTTAAACACTAAACAATGTACTGCAAGGGAGTACTTTAGATTCGAGAGATCAATATGTACAATTCCGGCCCAAACCAAGAAATGTCCGTTCCAGACTTGCTTCGGTCACAAAGAGGAGGAGAATGGGTTGGTTTTGGTGAGGGAAGCAAGGAGAGTGGTAAGACCAGAATAGTATGAGAGATCATGAGGAGAGCTAGCAGGTAAGTACTTCTGAGTGTTGTGTGGTCCGAATAAACTTATTCTCCAAATGGAAATACGTAAGACCTATTTATACAAGTCGAGGTAGAAACGTACCCTGGTCTCATTAAGGAGTGGGGAAGTAAATGTGAGGAGGTGGTAACCGTATGCATGGACTTGATGTCCCATAAAGTGGGTAACGCATGAAATTGGTTTTCATGAAACTGTTAACTTTATGGAATTGATGTTCCATAAAGTTTGTTAACTCACACCTTTATGTCCCATGAACGTTTTCCCACATAACTCCTATATTTACTAGGCGCCTCACCCTTATGAAACTTCCTTATGAGGGGCGTAGTGTACGCCGCACGCTGTAGACCACCAAACCAATACCCAAAGAGAATCCCCCTGTTTGTGTTGATGTCTCGAATGTGTTGGAAAACATGTAAAATATTGTTGTGGCTTGGCAAGTCGAGCTCGGGGAACTTGCTACCTAGGTGACCTTCGACGATCGAGATGTTGCATCTTGAGAGGATGGGAAACCGTTGATCGTTGCACGCCTTCGTTTTAGTAGCCACGTAGTGAGGTCCAACAGGGTGGCACGGCTACGGTGTGTTTGGATATGGCATGAGGAGCCAAGGGTTCACCATGGGCGTATGGCATGGATAGGGCCAAGGCGAGGGCGCTTGGCTTGGCATGTCGTGGCTAGGGCTAAGGAAAAGCGAGTTTGGCATGGCGCGGCTAGCTAGGACTATGCGCGTGACCAAGTTAGGGTTTTGGGCCTAAAGTCGTGAGATGACTTTAGACGGCCAGGATTTGCTTATGGGATTGATGGGCAACCGTGGATTGTCGCCTAGCTTTAATTTGATAGCCGCATGAGGAAGGCCAGCATGGTGGCGCGGAGTGACGGGACATGGTTTGGCATGTCGCGGCTAGCTTGGCTAGGTGCGTGACCAAGCTAGGGTTTTGGGACAAAAGTCGTGAGGGGACTTTGGACGGCCATGATTTGCTCATGGGATTGTAGGGAATCCGTGGATTGTCGCCTGGCTTCACTTTGGTAGTCGCATGAGGAAGGCCAGTATGGTGGCGCAGCATAAGGGTCCATGGTTTGGTATGGCGTGGCTAGCTTGGACTAGGCGCGTGACAAAGTTAGGGTTTTTGGCCTAAAGTCGTGAGGGGACTTTAGACGGCCAGGATTTGCTTGAAGGGCAACCGTCGATTCTCGCCTGGCTTTACTTTGGTAGGCGCATGAGAAAGGCCAACATTGTGGCGCGGCATGAGGGGCCATGGTTTGGCATGGCGCGGCTAGCTTGGCTAGGTGCGTGACCAAGCTATGGTTTTGGGCCTAAAGTCGTGAGGCGACTTTAGACGGCTAGGATTTGCTCCTAGGATTGAAGGGCAACCGTGGATTGTCGCCTGGATTCACTTTGGTAGCCGCATAAGGAAGGCCAGCATGGTGGCGCGGCATGAGGGTCCATGGTTTGGCATGGCGCGGATAGCTTGGACTAGGTGCGTGACCAAGTTAGGGTTTTGGGCCTAAAGTCGTGAGGGGACTTTAGACGGCCAGGATTTTCTTGAAGGGCAACCAAGGATTGTCTCCTGGCTTCAATTTGGTTGCCGCATGAGGAAGGCCAGCATGGTGGCGTGGCATGAGGAGCCATGGTTTGGCATGGCGCGGCTAGCTTGGCTAGGTGCGTGACCAAGCTAGGGTTTTAGGACTAAAGTCGTAAGGGGACTTTAGACGGCTAGGATTTTCTCCTGGGATTGAAGGGCAATCGTTGATTGTCGCCTGGCTTCACTTTGGTAGCAGCATGAGGAAAGCCAATATGGTGGCGCGGAATGAAGGGCCATGGTTTGGCATGGCGAGGCTAGCTTGGCTAGGTGCGTGGCCAAGCTAGGGTTTTGGGCCTAAAGTCGTGAAGGGGACTTTAGACGGCCAAGATTTTCTCCTTTGATTGAAGGGCAACAGTGGATTGTCACCTGGCTTCACTTTGGTAGCCACATGAGGAAGGCCAGCTTGGTGGCGCGACATGAGGGGCCATGGTTTGGTATGGCGTGACTAGCTTGGCTAGGTGCGTGACCAAGCTAGGTTTTTGGGCCTAAATCGTGAGGGGACTTTTGACGGCCATGATTTGCTCCTGGGATTGAAGGGCAACCGTGAATTGTTGCCTGGCTTCACTTTGGTAGCCGCATGAGGAAGGCAAGCATGGTGGCGCGGCATGAGGGGCCATGGTTTGGCATGGCGCGACTATCTTGGCCAGGTGCGTGACCAAGCTAGGGTTTTGGGCCTAAAGTCGTGAGGGGACTTTATACGGTCATGATTTGCTCCTGGGATTGAAGGGCAACCGTGGATTGTCGCCTTACTTCACTTAGGTAACCGCATGTGGAAGGCCAGCATGGTGGCGCGGCATGAGGGGCCATGGACCGGCTAGGGACAAGGTGGGGGCGTTTGGCTTGGCTTGGTGCGACTAGCATAGCTAGGTCCAAGGAAGAGTGTGTTTGGCATGGCGCGGTTAGCTTGGGCTAGGTGTGGCTGGCATGATTTGCGATTGACATGGAGGTGCGGCTAGCATGGTTGGCATGCCTTGGCGCGATTGGTATGGCTGGCATGATTTTCCATTGGTACAAAGGTGCGGCTAGCATGGTTGGCATGCCTTGGCGCGGTCGATGTGGCTGGCATGATTTGCCATTGGCACATACATGCGGCTAGCATGGTTGGCATGCCTTGGCACGGTTGGTGTGGCTGGCATGATTTACCATTGGCATAGAGGTGTGGCTAGTATGGTTGGCATGCCTTGGCGCGGTTGGTGTGGATGACATGATTTTACATTGGCACAGAGGTGCGTCTAGCATGGTTGGCATGCCTTGGCGCGGTTGGTGTGGTTGGCATGATTTTCCATTGGCACAGAGGTGCGGCTAGCATGGTTGGAAAGCCTTGGCGCGGTCGGTGTGGCTGGAATGATTTTTCCATTTGGCACACGTGGGAATTAGGGTTTGGTTTGTTGTAACCCTAATTTTGAAAAATATACCCGGGTAATTATTTTAGAGACACATTAAAGGTTTCAGTAAATGTGCCTAGTAAATGGTTATTGCTTTAAATGTCGTGACATTACTGTCTGCTAGGGTTTAGTGTTTTACGATTTTAACCCTAAACTAAAAACCACCATCAAAATTAAGTCCCATGCTTAGCTCGGAACATGTTCCTTTTTGCGAGGTAAGCATATGATGGTGACAGACGAGGACGGAATCGAGGTGTAAATTGTTGCAAAGATGGTCAGGAGAATCCGACTAACCTTTATGAGTGGTAAAGAGAGTTTTAGCTTACGGACCTTGCGTACGTTGTATTGGGAATGGAGACCGTGGAGCTGTGAGGAGAAAGTTACCGTCTTGGTCTGGTCATACACCTCCAAGGTGAGGGGGCGCATTTGTGAGGGCAAAGAAAGTGGAAGGCTTGGATCGAAGGGACAAGAGGTGGCGTGGTCCTGGCCGCGGAAATGGCATGGTGAAACGTGAAGGGGAGACTAGGCGTGGTGGGGTCGTGGTGATGGAGCGAGAGCTTATCTGGGGTCGTAGCAAGGTGAGGCGCGGTTTGATGAGGCATTTCCTTTTGAGGATGATTTCCCGGCTGTGATTCCGGCATGTTCCGCTTATTCAGTTTGCATTTATCTTTCTTCCTTTAGGGTTTCCACAGTATTTATGCCTGGTGAAGTTACTTTGTCTTCCCAGTTTTCAACAGAGATTTCTTCTCGTCAAGTCCAATTTCCATCATGTCGATTAGAAGCGAATCTTCCTCGAGTCGATCAGGTTTTCCAACAAAACATGCTAGGCTTGATTCTTGTGATAGCTCCCCCATCCGAGCCATTCGGGTTAAGAAGGTCATACCGGTATGTTCTCATTAATAAACATACTTTTCTTTATTTGTCGATGAATAATAGTAGTTTTCCTTCTGTATAGAGGTATCCTGTTGGATCATATGTTACCGTTATTGATGAAGATGATCTGGTTACCCCTGTTTCTTCAAGATCGATATTTCCAGCTGCTGCAGATCCGGAGAACGCGGACTTGGGAATTTCTTTCCATGAGTATCCTAATGCAGGTTTGTTGTTCGGAACCCACATGAGGTGCCTTTCTCCCAACTATCAGAATGTTGGGGGGTTCCTTGTGCGAAAATAATTCGTAACCCTTTACACGAAAATATGGAAAGTATACAGCCACATTGCTACCAGGAACGTGGTACAATATTGTTCATATGCCTTAGTTTCTGTCGTGAATTTCCTCTTGCTGATGGTTGTTGAAATGGGGAGTATGTCTATTCGTTTCATCGCGGAAGCAACTATCCAAAAGTGGGAGAACATGGTGTCCACTTGCGAATCTCTTAAGATCAATGTTAGTTTGTTGTGGCACCGCCTTGAAATTGTGAAGGTTGACAGGGCTGGTATTCTTGGTGGCGTGGTCCCTGCTACGAAAGAAATTCTGGAAGAGTAGAAAGCCTTGGCTGTGGAGTCACATAAGGTGGAAGAGTCAATCCGGAATTTGAAGAGAAGGACTGAGAGGTACCAGAGTCATTTGAAGATGATGCTTTCTGGGGATTAACATCTCTTGGACGGGATTTTCTGAGTCATGTGGTTGTGATATGCTTAGTTTTTTTTTTATGGGTTTTGAGCAACCTTTTTTTTTTTTGAAAGAACACCAGAATTTTATTGATTTGCTTCAACTAAATGAAAGAAAGACTCAATACGTTATGGAGGAAAGTGGAAAGATTCCTGACTATCCGTGCTTGTGATACGGTGGGGTGAGGTGGCGCTCAGGCGTAGTATGCATTTAACCACTTTCCTTTGATGACCGCTTCCAGTTTTCTTCCGTCCTCCTTAATGACTTTGTAGTACCCACTGCTGTATGCCTTCGTGACTATAAAAGGAAATTCCTACTTCGCGAAGAATTTTGGTGCAGACGCGTTTTGCTGGTCGTGTTTAGCAGTCTTCAGTAACAAGTCCCCTACTTGAAAAATTCGGGGTTTCACTGTTTTATTGTATGCTCTGGAAACCATGTTTCTATATGCATGTGCGTGTTCTTCCTCTTTAGCCCTCCTAGAGTCTATAGTGTACAATTTCGCAACCCTGGAATTTAAGGCCTCAGCTTCATTCCACCGAATCCCACTTGCTTCGGGAATCCTGGCTGATGGGATTTTAATTTCCACTGGGAGGATGGCGTCTGCGCCGTAAACAAGAGAATAAGGGGAGAGCCCAGTGGAACTTCTTGGTAACGTCCGGTACGCCCAGAGCACCATGGGAAGTTGCTCATGCCATGTTCTAGGATTATCGTGTACTGTACGACTGAGGATTAAAATTAGAGTCTTGTTGGTGCTTTCAGCATGCCCGTTTCCTTGAGGGTAGTATACGGTGGAGAAGACCTGTTTAATCCCGTATTCTTCGAGTATCTCTCGTACTTTCCTATTTGCAGAAGGGGTGTCATTGTCGGTAACAATATGTTTAGGCACACCAAAACTGCAAATAATGTACTCCTTAATGAATGCCACGATCGTGGTTCCGTTTGTCCCTCGTAAAGCTATGGCTTCGACCCACTTGGTAAAGTATTCGGTTGCTGTTATCACATACTCGTGATGTTTTGAGGATGGTGGATTGATCTTCCCAATGATGTTGAGTCCCCAGCTATGAAAGGTTTATGGACTGCTTATTGAATGTGGGGTGGTTTCCGGTACATGAATAAGGTTCCCGTGGACCTGACACTCTTTGCACCTCTGTACGAAAATTGTTGTGTCATCCTCCATGGTTGGCCAATAGTACTTCTCGTGTATTTGGAGAAACAACTTCCGTTTTCCTTGGTGTTCGCCTTTGTCCATCTCTTTCAGCATGATTGGGACCTCTGCCTCGTTCAAACATCGCAGAAGGCTCCCTCCAAAACTTTTACGGTATAAGGTCCCTTCGTGGAATACGAACCTCTTGGACCGTTGTTTTATTTTGGACGCCTCCTTCTCGTTGGTGGGGAGTATCCTATCGCGAAGGTAACTGGCGTATGGCCCCTGCCAGTCCCCGGTATGACTAATGTTGAAAATTTCTAATTGATGTGGCGACGCTTGACAATTGGAGCAGGTTTTCTGAAGTAACCGAGCTTGGACTTCCATCTCCGGCTAATAATAGCCAAGGCATTGCAAACGGCGATAGAGGGTCACTACCAATGTCTTCCCGCATACCTCACCATGGATGTGATTGAGATATTTTTGTACTTCCTCTTCTACAAGGCATCTTGACAAAGAGCCGTCTGGATTTCGATGATAGAGTACTCCTCGAATCATGAAGAAATCACGCAAGGTTTTGAGACTGACCTTTCCTTGAAAGAGTGAGCTGCTAAGCTCTTGGATGATCGGTGTCCTCCATTCATCGACTTTATTTTTTTCAGGTTGCGAAATCCACGTTGAAGCCACGGTTATCCTCTTCACTGTCAAAGTTTCCTCAAGGCCCTCAAATCGCAGTTTTGATGCTAAGGTGGCTATGCAGTCGGCATGCTGGTTGCTGCCATGCCCGACATGGGCTACGGTCGCGTCGGCGAAATAGTTTAGCATGCAACTTTTGCGCCTCGGCTCTGTATGGGTCTAGAGTTACCTCTTTTAGTACATATACTTTGTTTACTTGATTGACCAGTAGTTTAGAGTCCCCTCTTATTTCCAGGCGTGTGGCTCCAGCTTGCTTAGCCAATGGAAAACCAATGAGGAAGGCTTCATACGCTGCCGAGTTGTTGGTGCAGGGGAAGTATAGCTTGAAGGACTGTGAGGAGACTTCGTCAGTCAGGGATACTATAACCACGATGGCCCCTCCCATGCCGTTGTTATGGGTGGAGGATCCATCGAAAAACAATAGCCAGGGTTCCTCTTGGATGAAAGAGATTTCCGGAAAGTCCCCAGGGAGGTCCTTACGTAATGCTACAGCATTTTCCCCTGGAAATGCCACCAATAAATCCGCAACTTCCTGAACTTTGATGGCCCTCGGGGAAGCACAGGTTATGTCGAATTTCGACATCTGAAGGAGCCATTTAGCCGGGCTTCCTATCAGAGCAAGTTTTGAGAGGAGGAACTTCACAGGGTCAGATTTGGATATTAGCACCACTTTGTTGGACAACAGGTAGTGCCGGAATTTCTGGATGGAGTAGACTAAGGCTAAGCATGCCTTTTCTTCCTTGGGATACCTGAGTTCGGCGTCTCTCAAAGTTCGACTGAAATAGTATATAGGGTATTCGATCCCTTCGTCGTCTTCCTGAGCAAGGAGGGCTCCAACAGTAGTGTCACTAAAGGCAGTGTAGAGGTGTAACAGTCTTCCTTGCATGGGTGATCTTATGACGGCTGGGGAAGATAATGTTCGTTGAATCTTCCGGAATGCTTCCTATTATAACGTGGTCTAGACAAAGCTTGCTTATTTCTTTAGTAAGGGGGTAAATGAATCAATAAGTTGAGCCAATCCGGGTATGAAGCGGCAGATGTAGTTTATTTTTCCCATGAAACTCTGGAGTTCCTTCACGTTCCGCGGTGGTGGCGTCATGAGGATGGCTTGTGTCTTGGTTGGGTCAACTTTGATCCCCTCAGCGGTTACTTGGAAGCCGAGAAACTTTTTCGAGGAGACACCGAAAACATACTTTAACATATTCATTTTTAGCTTGTATTCACGGCATCTTTCGAACACTTGCTGTAGAACTTCTGTGTGAGCCGCCAGGGTCCTTGAATTGACCACTATGTCATCTACATAATCCTCAACTTGTTTGTGCATCATGTCGTGAAAAATGGTGGTCATAGCACGTTGATACATGGCACCGGCATTCTTCAAACCGAAGGACATTACAGTATAGTAAAAGTTTTTGAGAGGAGTTCGAAAAGTGGTCTTGCTTGCATCATGCTCATACATCTTTATTTGGTTGTAGCCGCTGTACCCATCCATGAAAGAAAACATGCCATGTCCACTGGTGGAATCTACTAGCATGTCGATGTTGGGGAGCGGAAAATCATCTTTAGGGCAACATTTATTTAGATCCCTAAAATCGACGCATCACCTGATTTGACCATTTTTCTTTTTCACCGGAACTATTCTTGCCAACCAGGTGGGGTGGTGGATGGGTTTGATGAAACCGGCCACAAATAACTTTTGAACCTCCGCCTTAATCTGTTCTTCAGTATCGTGCCAGATCTTCCTTGGGGTCTGCTTGACCGGATTGGATCCGGTCATCACATGTAAATGGTGAGTTACCAGCTTCTCGTCCAGGCCAGGCATTTCCTCGTACGTCCATGCAAACACATGTTGATATTCCTTGACAAGGTCTACCAACTTTGTGCGCTCGTCCATGTGTAGAGTCGATCTTATGGAGATGGGTCGTGGAGATTCCTCATTCCCGATGTTAACAACTTCGAGCTCGTATGTGGTTGAATTGGTGCCATCTTGTAGCTATTGTGGTGCGTCAGGTATCTCCTCTCGTGACTCGTCACCGATCTGGCATTCTATTGGGCGGAGAGACTGCGTGGTAATCTCCACTGTTAATTGCTAACAACACCGTTGATATACGGTTTTCCCCTTTTCGTCGTGACCCGCAACGAAAGTTCGTCCTCACTTGGTTGGAATCAGGCTATGGTTTTGTTGATAGAGGGGAGTGCGCCTCTCTTCTGAAGGTGTGACATGAGGCCGATTTTCATTGCGGGGTTGTATGGGACTATCGCTTTCTTCAATAAACGTCCACTTTGGCAGTGGGGTGTGGTGAGCCTCATTTGTTGTGACTTGCGGCCCCTGTCTTGGCTCAAAAACTTCCATGCCATAGATTGGCGCGTAGTGAGATAATGACGCTGCGATGCGAATGACTTCTCCATTTAGCGTGGTCTTCAAGCAATGATGGTATGTTGAAGGAATGATCATGTTGTCGTGGAGCCATGGTCTCCCAGTATCATGTGGTAGTCTGACTCCTTTTCAATTACCTCAAATCTTACTTTTGACTGGATAGATCCTACCGACAGATTCAAATTGACGTGCCCATACGTATTGGTTTGATTTCCTTCAAAATCTGTCATGGTAGTAGGTTGTCATTTCACCTCGCTTGGTCGTACTTTGGCCTTCCTGAGTGTTATAAGGGTGGAAACGTTGGAGAACGCTCATGTGTCGACGAGGGCCCTTTTGAATTCCATATTTTTTATTTGGGTCGTGACGTGTAAGGCACGGTTATGGCCTTCTTCTTCCATCATATCGTCGTCGGTGAACGTGATATTATTAATGGACGGATCTTGCGTTTTTGTTATTTTCGAGCGTTGAGGAACCAAGGGCACACTTAGCTTTATCCTATTGATGGCGGTAAACATTTAATCCGTTGATCCCTTGAAATATGTAAGAGTTCACATAGGTTTTCCACCAACAAGACCGCTTCTTGGCTCACAGGTCTCTGATTGGAAGTGAAGCTGTTGGCTTGAGGGTGATCATTCGGGGCGTCAGTCCCCAGCTCTGAAGTTTCCGAGGCAGGCGGATCGCTTAACTCTGTCGTTAAGTTGATGAGGAAATCTAGTAAGGTATTGATCGCGTCTCTCATCAGACCCATGTTTTTGGTGTGAATCTCCTAGACCCATGCCAGGTCAATCAGCCTTGGAACTCCTCCTTCGGCCGCGTTTTTAGGCGTTAAAACATTATCGTTTTCCTGAGTGGAATCCGAGGATACAGATCCAGTCCAAAGACCAACCATCCTTCCTTGTTAGAGAGTCGTATTTAGAAACCGATATTGGGACCGATAGATCAATCCTCCCGCTGTGGTCGCCAATTGTTTATAGGTGAAAATAGTTTCTGATGGTTTTGGTAATTGCGGGTGTGAAAGTGAGAAACAATTTAAACCCTAAAAAATGTACTGCAAGGGAGTACTTTAGATTCGAGAGATCAATCTGTACAAGTCCGGCCCAAACCAAGAAATGGCCGTTCCAGACTTGTTTCGGTCACAAAGAGGAGGATAATGGGTTGGTTTTTGGGAGGGAAGCAATGAGAGTGGTGAGACCAGAATAGTTGATACTGGAAGAGCAATTGGGTTTCTACGACTTGTTGTTAGAGAAGTATGAGAGATCACGAGGAGAGCTAGCAGGTAAGTACTTTTGAGTGTTGTGTGGTCCGAATGAACTTGTTGTCCAAATGAAAATAGGTAAGACCTATTTATACAAGTCGAGGCAGAAACGTACCCTGGTCTCATTAAGGAGTGGGGAAGTAAATACGAGGAGGTGTTAACCGTATGCATGAACTTGATGTCCCAAAAAGTGGTTAACGCATGAAATTGGTATTCATGAAACTATTAACGTTATGGAATTGATGTTCCATAAAGTTTGTTAACTCACACCTTTATGTCTCATGAAAGTTTTCCCACACAACTCATGTATTTACTAGGCGCCTGACCCTTATGACACTTCCTTATGAGGGGTGTAGTGTACGCCGCACGTTGTAGACCACCAAACCAATACCCAAAGAGAATCCTCCTGTTTTTGTTGATATCTCGAATGTTTAGGAAAACATGTAAAACTTGTTGTGTCTTGGCAAGTCGAGCTTGGGGAACTCGACCTTCGACGGTCGAGAAGTTGTATCTTGAGAGAAGGGGAAACCGTTGATCGTTGCACGCCTTCGTTTTGGTAGACGCATAGTGAGGTCCAACAGGGTGGCATGGATAGGGTTTGTTTGGACCTAGCATGAGGATCCAGGGTTCTCCATGGGCGTATGGCATGGCTAGGGAAAAGGCGAGGGCGCTTGGCTTGGCATGTCGTGGCTAGGGCCAAGGACAACCTTGGATTATCGCTTGGATTTACTTTGGTAGCCGCATGAGGAAGGCCAGCATGGTGGCATGGCATGAGGGGCCATGGTTTGGCATGGCGTGGATATCTTGTCTAGGTGCGTGACAAAGATAGGGATTTGGGCCTAAAGTCATGATGGGACTTTATACGGCCAGGATTTGCTCCTAGGATTGAAGAGCAACAGTGGATTGACGGCTGGCTTCACTTTGGTACCTTCATGAGGAAGGCCAGTAAGGTGGGGTGGCATGAGGGGCCATGGTTTGGCATCGCGCGACTATCTTGAATTAGGCGCGTGACCAAATTATGGCTTTGGGACTAAAGTTGTGATGGGACTTTAGACGGCCAGGATTTTCTTGAAGGGAAACCATGGATTGTCTCTTGGCTTCACTTTGGTATCCGCATGAGGAAGACCAGCATGGTGGCGCGGAATGAGGGGCCATGGTTTACAATGGTGTGGATATCTTGGCTAGGTGCGTGACCAAGCTAGGATTTTGGGCCTAAAGTCGTGAGGGGACTTTAGACGGCCAAGATTTGCTCTTGGGATTAAAGGGAAACCGTGGATTATCATCTGGCTTCACTTTGGTAGCCGCATGAGGAAGGCCAGCATGGTGGCACGACATAAGGAGCCATGGTTTGGCATGGTGCGGCTAGCTTGGCTAGGTGCGTGACCAAGCTAGGGTTTTGGGCCTAAAGTCATGAGGGGACTTTAGATGGCCAGGATTTGCTCCTGGGATTGAAGGGAAACCGTGGATTGTCGCCTGGCTTCACTTTGGGAGCCGCATGAGGAAGGCCAGCATGGTGGAACGACATAAGGAGCCATGGTTTGGCATGGCGCAAGCTTGGCTAGGTGCGTGACCAAGCTAGGGTTTTGGGCCTAAAGTCGTGAGGGAACTTTAGACGGCCAGGATTTGCTCCTGGGATTGAAGGGAAACCGTGAATTGTCGCCTGGCTTCACTTTGGTTGCCGCATGAGGAAGACCAGCATGGTGGCACGGCATGAGGGGCCATGGTTTGGCATGGCGCGGATAGCTTGGATAGGTGCATGAACAAGCTAGGGTTTTGGGCCTAAAGTCGTGAGGGGACTTTAGACGGCCAGGATTTGCTCCTGGGATTGAAGGGAAACCGTGGATTGTCGTCTGGCTTCACTTTGGTAGCCGCATGAGGAAGGCCAGCATGGTGGAACGGCATGAGGGTCCATGGTTTGGCATGGCGCGGCTAGCTTGGCTAGGTGCGTGACCAAGCTAAGGTTTTGGGATTAAAGTCGTGAGGGGACTTTAGACGGCCAGGATTTGCTCCTGAGATTGAAGGGAAACCGTGGATTGTCGCCTGGCTTCACTTTGGTAGCCGCATAAGGAAGGCAAGCATGGTGGCACGGCATGAGGGGCCATGGTTTGGCATGGCGCGGCTAGCTTGGCTAGGTGCATGACCAAGCTAGGGTTTTGGGCCTAAAGTCGTGAGGGGACTTTATACGGCCATGATTTGCTCCTGGGATTGAAGGGAAACCGTGGATTTTCGCTAGGCTTCATTTTGGTAGCCGCATGAGGAAGGCCAGCATGGCGGCGCGGCATGAGGTGCCATGGTTTGGCATGGCGCGGCTAGGGCCAAGGTAGGGGCGTTTGGCTTGGCTTGGTGCGACTAGCATAGCTAGGGCCAAGGCGGAGTGCGTTTGGCTTGGCGTGGCTAGCTTGGGCTAGGTGTGGATGTCCTGATTTGCCATTGGCACAGAGGTGCGGCTAGCATGGTTGGAATGCCTTGGCGCGGTCGGTGTGGCTGACATGATTTGCCATTGGCACTGAGGTGCGGCTAGCATGTTTGGCATGCCTTGGCGAGGTTGGTGTGCCTGACATGATTTTCCATTGGCACAGAGGTGCGGCTAGCATGGTTGGCATGCCTTGGCGTGGTTGGTGTGGCTGGCATGATTTTCCATTGGCATAGAGGTGCGGCTAGCATGGTTGGCATGCCTTGGCGAGGTTGGTGTGTCTGGCAAGATTTTTCATTGGCACAAAGGTGCGGCTAGCATGGTTGGCATGCCTTGGCGTGGTTGGTGTGGCTGTCATGATTTTCCATTGGCACAGAGGTGCGGCTAGCATGGTTGGCATGCCTTGGCGCGGTCGGTGTGGCTGGCATGATTTTCCATTTGGCACATGTGGGAATTAGGGTTTGGTTCGTTGTAACCCTAATTTTGAAAAATCTACTTGGGTAATTATTTTAGAGACACATTAAAGGTTTCAGTAAATGTGCCTAGTAAATGGTTATTGCTTTAAATATCGTGACATTACTGTCTGCTAGGGTTTAGTGTTTTACGATTTTAACCCTAAACTAAAAACCACCATCAACACCACGTTATATCTCCTTCAAGGTCTCTAGCATCTAATTAAAAATCACATCATTCTCCTTATCCATAAACCCCCATGCAACCATGGAAGTTTGCTTATCATAAGTGTGGAAACCAATGCTTAACAATTACATGTTGTGCTTGTTGGTATTGTATGTACAATCTATTAAAAAAACTTGATAGAAGCATTGGGAAAACTTGATTATCTCTGGATGCGCCAATAAAATATGAGTCACTTTGCCTTCCAATAACTGCTTTCTCAATGTGTACCCGTGTTGATCGGCTAACCACTGAGATTGTTCTACAAACTCTCTATCATCTCATTCCCTCATCCTAAAGGATGTTATTTCCACATAAATTTGCCTCAAGATGGAAAAGTTATTCTTATCATCCTCCTTAATCTTCCTAAGGATGTCACTTGGTTTACATGTTTTCATTAACCTTACCGTTTCCAATTGATATGGTTTCAACCCACAAACAACAGTGTATCCAATAAGAGAGTCAAGATCATCGTGATTATGAAAATCGTTCATCACTTTATAGAGCTTGTATTTGTTGGGTCTATTAACTATAATCTTTAAAGGACATCCAAAATTCTTTGATTTAGTAATGTATTCCCTTGTCATCTTCTTCATGTAAAGTCTGTCCTTTTCCCAGTGACTTTCTTGCTTTTCGCCTCTCTCGCAAACCAATTCCAAACGATCACGACCTGAATGGCGGCCTAAAACTAGTGCGCATTTGATATGTATGCCATTTTCTACAAACCATTGTTTTGCATTGTTCCTATATTCCCTTCCAAATCGGTGTAATAATGGGCCTAGGTATTAGTACCCAGCAGAGATAAGGGTTTGGGATGATCTTCGTCGAACACCGCAACAATCTACAACATATTTCGACAAGTTAAGGATTTAGAATCGGTTTATGTGTCACAATCGAGACAACCGATTTTCAAGGATTGGTTTATATGTACAATTATAAAATCCGATTAAGGACTTGATGATTTCATAGAAAATTTCCCAAATTTTAAAATCAGTTCACGTTGCATAACATGTAATTCGATTTTTTTTTCTCATTTTTCCTTGAAAATTTCGTCTTCACAATCGGATTACATATACATGTAATAACCCGATTTTGAGCTTTGTGTATTTTACATGAATATCCAAGTGAGGGAATCGACATATGAACATCGCCAACAAAAACCGGTTTTGGTCACGTACCTATCGCGCCAAAAGTTTACTACAATCTGTTTGTATGGTTATGAACAACGATCGATTGTGGTTCCTAATATGGGAACTTTTTCCAGAATCAGTTTATGTGGTGCTATCGAATAAACCGAACATGGGTTAAAGTTTTGAATTTTTCCCCCTTTTTGGGAGATTGTGACATGCAAATACATGTTTGGAGATCTTTAGAACGCATACCTTCACATTGGAAGCATTATAACCTTCTTTTTCCCGGTAATATTGTTCTTGTGCTACCCTAATATCATCAAGCATGGTTTGGTTGACATGCTCTTCTTCATTCAAAAAATAATCCAAATCGGTAGGATCGAAATCAAGATTATCTGATGCACCCACTTCTTCATCACTAGCAGAGTCTTCATCGTCACTATAGAGTTTCATTTTTGCTAAGAAAATCACAAACCATAGTTTTTCTTTTTTCCCTCTACTTCTTCTTCTTCTCTAAAGCTTAGAATATCAAATGAATTTCTACTATAATTCTAACACTATAATCATTATCAAACACTAATTAATTTAGCTTAATACTAACTTAATTAATCACCATTAATGAATTAGGGCATATTAGTTATTAACATAAATAGGTAGATAAGGGGTTTCTAGAGATTACTTCTTAATGACCCCTTTTATTTTTTTAGTAACGAGTCCCAAATAATCACACTAGGCCCCAAACTAGGCAGGTAAGAAAACATCACACCAACATTTTTGTACTAAAAAATTAAAAATACTTGGAAAATGGGAAATGGATTGGACGCTCATTAGAATAGTCCTACATGGGCTAGCTATTAATAATAACAAATTGCTGATTTCTTTGGCAAAAAAAAAGCCAATAATTATAAAATGAATGCAAAATGATAGCTGGGATTTTTTGAGAAACTGTTAAGTAGTCTCTACTTGTAATAGTTTTATAGCTACAACCCATTTACGAATGGCTTTAGTTGGTGAAGGACTTGCAATGACAGACTCAAGGCTTTCCTTATAGATTTCATCCCTAAGATTAAACAAATTTATTTCTTCTCCAAAACCAAGATCCCCAATCTCATCAGTGTTAGAGTTGTAACATAGCAAATTGTTGCACTTCAATATTTTCTAAGATTATCCTACTTCTCCCCAGCTATTCTAATTCAGATAATTCTAAGAGGTTTCCAAAAAATGTATCCAGTTAGTTTTTTGAAGAATAAAATCTTGTCTATAAATAATCCAAGTGGAGCTTAGTTTCATTTGATGAAGTAACTAAAACAATTCTCGGTAAAGAAAAGAGATTTACAAAAAACATTTATTCACCAGATAAAAGAAAGACTATCACAGGCAACAGTTGGTTAAAAAGGATAGAGAGTACTAACCGACAGTCAGTTACATGAGGTTAATAATAATTCAAGAAAGTACTAAACACACCCATAAAATGATGTGGGAAAACCATAAAAGATTCTACACAATTACCTCTTATAAGCTTAGAGAGGACACAACTCTAATCTTGGACATCAGAAAATCAAACCTTAGAAAGGAAAGACCCTTAGTGAAAACATCTACATCTTGGTCAAGAGTTGAAATATAAACAACTTGAATGTTCTTGGCATGCACAAGTTCTCTGATAAAATGGAAATCAATAGCCAAATGTTTGATCCTGCTATGAAAAATAGGATTTGAAGCCAGTGCAAGCGCACTTTTGTTGTCACATGACAAAGTAAGAGTTGCTGGAAGAAAAATATAGAAATATCTCAGTATCTGACAAATCCAAAGTACCTCAGCATCAGTTAAAGTTAATTAGGGCCCTATACTCATCCTCAGTGTTACTTATAGAAAAAGTAGGTTGTTTCTTAGATGACCAAGAGACATGATTGTCACCAAGGAAGACATAATATCCACTAACAAATCTTGTATCATCAGGGTTTCCAGCCCTAGCAACACCTGAAGAACCTTTCAGATATGTAAAGCCTCTAAAAAAGTATAATCCATGACCATGAGTTCCCTTGACATACCTTAGAATCCTCTTAGCATCCAAAAGATAAGAAGATGTTAGTGCATGCATAAACTGACAAATTTGATTAACAACAAAGATTATCTCTGGTCTGGTCCAAGTAAGATATTGCAAGGAGCCAATAAGAGATCTGCAATCTGTAGGATTATCAAGAAATTCTTCAACTGTAGCAAATAACTTGAAATCAGCAGGATAAGGAGAAGCACAAGGTTTAATACTAACCAAAATTCTATTTTGAAGAAGATCAATAGCATATCTGGTTTGACATAAGAATAAAACTGAACTATTCCATTTAACTTCAAGACCCAGAAAGTAATGGAGTTGACCAAGGTCCTTGAAAGGAAATTGAGAACCCAAATAAGAAATTATGTTATTGTAGTGAGATATATCCAAAGAGATATGGATCCTAACTTGCGGGATAGTAAATCTGGATCCTAACTTATTAGAGCACTGCTCTGTCAAACTCGCAAGCGTTACTATCTCAAGCTTGTTTTGTCAAGTTTAGTTGAAAAAAATTATGCACTTGATTTCTAGTTTACATAGATATGTCTCATATTAGGATAAAATGCGTAGTTGAGCTTTAGGCTTCACGATGTTCACCACTTGAAGACGAAGATCTAGTGAGGATCTTGGAGGAAATTCATCAACAAAAGGTATGTGGAGATTAAAACTTATCTATCGCTCAAAGTCTATTCTATCTTCTAATGAGACTAAGTCGTATATCTATATAGACTTTTACATTATACACATTTGATATTTCAAGATGAGTTTATCTCGCTTATCTATTTCTCAAAATATGTGTTACAAGCCTTTTGATTTAACTATGTTCATCATATTCTTGACGAGTTTAGTTGAAAAAAATTTATTTGTTGGAAACTAAATATTATGTCAAAAGATGATCATGTAAAAATTACCTTGAATATCTTACATGATTTGTGTGAGACAGTCATTTGATGTTAGCTTGAGAAGTTACCAATAATTCGATCACTTGAAAATTACTTGAAGCTAATGGTATGTGTAAGATTACCATTGCCGTCTTCCAAGGATGTTTCAATGATTGAAATGAGATTTTAGAACAATTACCCATGTCGGGATACAACATAGTATTCATACCTAGTATGTAAACTGTATTATGATGATTCAGGTCCGGAACTATTGTTTGCATACCTAGTATGCGAACGAGTTTACCTGAGTTGAATCTGGAACAGTTGTTCGCGTACTTAGTTTGCGAATGGCTGGTCAAGGCCGAGGTCCAAAGATACTGTTTGCATACCTAGTTTACGAAATCAGTGGTTAGGTTCTAAAATCGGTTATGTATGATTCTCATATTCATGAACTAAAACATTTATGATTTAAGGAATGCAAATCAACTTTAAAAATCATGGCTTAATGTTCATGAATTGATTCTTGTATAAATACTTTGTATGATTACGAATCAATCCGATTTTGTTTCAATTTATTCATATATATTTCTAGGAGATAGTGAACAATTGAACAACTCTATTTGAAACACAATTAGATTCATTTGGTTATCTTTCATGATTGATTGATCATAATACTTGATCTAAGTGTTAGATGAATATGGTTAAGTTAAAAATGTTCATATGGCTAACTTCGGTCAACTGTTATTGAGCCAACTCAATATACACGTTTAGGTACAGTACATAACAATTGCAAGGGAAACATCGATACATAACTTGATACTTGAAAAGGTTCCTTAATTATGTGATCTTCCTAAGTGACACTCAGTACATAGAATTGGCTTAGACATGACATTGTTTATCTTTATTGACTTATAAAATTTACTAAATGATTCAAAGAAGGGCTGTGATAATCACATATGCCAGACAGAAGTAGAAGCTGCAAAAGAAGATAAATAAGAAGTGGACTGAAGTTGAGTGTGAAGAGGATAAAGTCTATTCTCACTAGACTTTATCCTCATTAGCATCATGACCATATTTTCTGCAAATATGACAAGTTGGTTTATCACTTGAAGATAAGTCAGAAGGAGGAGGACCAGAAGATACTAAACTTGAAGAAGAAGAAGATGAAGAAGGAGATGGAAGTAAACCACGACCAAAACCTCTAGCACCATTGAATTAACTACATCCAACAACTCTTGAGCGAAAATTTGTATAACCATGATGAAAACCTCGTCCAGAACCACATAAATTAGTCATTGAGGTAGCAAAAGCATGATTTGTAGATTCATTGCGTAAAGCCTTAGATCTCTCAGAAATAACAGACTCTTCACTAATAAGCAAATTGTTTAACTCAATCCTAGATATAGGAGGAGTATGGATACGTACTGAAGTATAAAAAGGTGCATACTCATAATTTAATGCAGATAGAGTGACAACGACTAATTCAGCATCAGAGACACGAAATCCAGAAGCAACAAGTTTATCAACAAGTAATTTGATTTCATTCAAGAGAGTATGAATAGATTTATCACCTTGGTTAATGGATATTAGCTGAGTTCGCAATTAAATCGAATGAGTTGAAGAAACACGAGCAAATCGATATTCAATATTCTTCCAAAGTTCATAAAAAGTGTTTGTTCCAGTAAGTAAAAAATAACCGAGTCATAAATCGTTGAATGTATCCATATTAGAATCATTGCATCTTCATCTAACCAATCCAAGTAAAGAGGATTCTCAATATCGTTTGCTTTATTCCTAAGAGATGTGTATTGAACAAGACACAAATAAGATCCATCAATAAACTTCATTATTCTGAATTTTCGAATCATATATGAAGAAAAAGAGATTTCCAAGTCAAGAAATTATCATTAGTAAGCTTGAGATAATAAATACTGGTTGATTGATGAATTGGAAATTTAGAGATTCAAAAAGAAGTTGGATTTTCCATGGATCATCGAAAGATATTCGTGAATCAAACAAGATCTGAAGATTGAGAAATTGAAGATGAAGCAATAAAATATAGATTTGAGAGCGATAATCCAAAAGAAAATCAAGAATATAATACATCAAATCATAAATTGAAGATGGATCATCATGAGAATCAAATACCAACGAAGAATGCTCAGGATCTTGCCAGAGAAACTTGGTTTCTCCATCTGATACTATAGTTTCATTTGATGAAGCAATAAAAATAATTCTCATTAATGAAAAGAGATTTACAGACAACCTTTATACATAGGTGTTTATAGGTGAATATAGTTTCTGTTGGTTTTGGTAATTGCGGGTGTGAAAGTGAGAAACAATTTAAACCCTAAATAATGTACTGCAAGGGAGTACTTTAGATTCAAGAGATCAATCTGTACAAGTCCGGCCTAAACCAATAAATGGTCATTCCAGACTTTCTTCGATCACAAAGAGGAGGAGAATGGGTTGGTTTTGGGGAGGGAAGCAAGGAGAGTGGTGAGACCAGAATAATTGATTCTGAAAGAGCAATTGGGTTTCTACAACTTGTTGTTAGAGAAGTATGAGAGCTCATGATGATATCTAGCAGGTAAGTACTTCTGAGTGTTGTGTGGTCTGAATGAACTTTTTTTCCAAATGGAAATATGTAAGACCTATTTATACAAGTCGAGGTAGAAACGTACCCTGGTCTCATTAAGGAGTAGGGAAGTAAATGTGAGGACGTGGTAACCGTATGCATGGACTTGATGTCCCATAAAGTGGTTAACGCATGAAATTGGTTTTCATAAAACTGTTAACGTTATGGAATTGATATTCCATAAAGTTTGTTAACTAACACCTTTATGTCCCATGAATATTTTCCCACATAACTCCTGTATTTACTAGGCGCCTCACCCTTATGACACTTCCTTGTGAGGGCCGTAGTGTACGCCGCACATTGTAGAACACCAAACCAATACCCAAAGAGAATCCCCCTATTTGTTTTGATGTCTCAAATGTTTCGGAAAACATGTAAAATGTTGTTGTGGCTTGGCAAGTCGAGCTTGGGGAACTTGCTAGCCAGGTGACCTTCGACGGTCGAGATGTGGCATCTTGAGAGGAGGGGAAACCGTTGATCATTGCATGCCTTTGTTTTGGTAGCCGCGTAGTGAGGTCCAACAGGGTGGCACAACTAGGGTGTGTTTGGACCTGGAATGGGGAGCCAAGGGTTCGCCATTGGCGTATGGCATGGCTAGGGCCAAGGAGAGGGTGTATGGAATGGCTTTGGCTTGGAATGTCGTGGCTAGGGCAAAGGAGAAGCGCGTTTGTCATGGCACGGATATCTGGGACAACGCGCGTCACCAAGTTAGTTTTTTTGGCCTAAAGTCGTGAGGGGACTTTAGACGGCCAGGATTTGCTCATGGGATTGAAGGGAAACCGTGGATTGTCGCCTGGATTTACTTTGGTAGCCTCATGAGGAAGGACAACATTATGGTGTGGCATGAGGGGCCATGGTTTGTCATGGCGCGGCTAGCTTGAACTAGGCGCGTGACCAAGTTAGGGTTTTGGGCCTAAAGTCGTGATGAGACTTTGGACGGCCAGTATTTTCTTGAAGGGCAACCGTGGATTGTCTCCTGGATTCACTTTGGTAGCCGCAGGAGGAAGACCAGCATGGTGGCCCGGCTAGCTTGTCTAGGTGCGAGACCAAGCTAGGGTTTTGGGCTTAAAGTCGTGAGGGGACTTTAGACGGCCAGGATTTGCTTATGGGATTGAAGGGAAACCGTGGATTGTCTCCTGTCTTCACATTGGTAGTTGAATGAGGAAGGACAGCATGGTGGCACATCATGAGGGGCCATGGTTTGTCATGGAGGGGCTAGCTTGGCTAGGTGCGTGACCAAGCTAGGTTTTTGTGCCTAAAGTCGTGAGGGGACTTTAGACGGCCAGGATTTGCTCTAGGGATTGAAGGGCAACCGTGGATTGTCACCTGGCTTCACTTTGGTATCCACATGAGGAAGGCCATCATGGTGGCGCGGCATGAGGGTCCATGGTTTGGCATGATGCAAATCTCTTGTCTAGCTTCTGACCAAGCTAGGGTTTTGGGCCTAAAGTCGTGAGTGGACTTTAGATGGCCAGAATTTTCTCATGGGATTGAAGGGAAATAGTGGATTGTCATCTGGCTTCACATTGGTAGACACATAAGGAAGGCCAACATGGTGGCGCGGCATGAGGGGCCATGGTTTTGCATGGCGTGGCTAGATTGGCTAGGTGCGTGACCAAGCTAGGATTTTGGGCCTAAAGTCGTGAGGGGACTTTAGACGACCAGGATTTGCTCCTGGGATTGAAGGGCAGCCGTGGATTGTCGCCTGGCTTCACTTTGGTAGCCGCATGAGGAAGGCCAGCATGGTGGCGCGACATGAGGGGCCATGGCTTGGCATGGCGCGACTAGCTTGGCTAGGTGCGTGACCAAGCTAGGGTTTTTGGCCTAAATTCGTGAGGGGACTTTAGACGGCCAGGATTTGCTCCTGGGATTGAAGGGCAACCGTGGATTGTCTCCTGGCTTCACTTTGGTAGCCGCATGAGGAAGGCCAGCATGGTGGTGCGGCATCAGGGGCCATGGTTTGGCATGGCGCGGCTAGCTTGTCTAGGTGCATGACCAAGATAGGGTTTTGGGCCTAAAGTCATGAGGGGACTTTAGACGGCCAGGATTTGCTCCAGGGATTGAAGGGCAACCGTGGATTGTCAACTCGCTCCACTTTGGTAGCCGCATGAGGAAGGCCAGCATGGTGGCACGACATAAGGGGCCATGGTTTGGAATGGCGCGGCTAGCTTGGCTAGGTGCGTGACCAAGCTAGGGTTTCGGGCCTAAATTCGTGAGAGGACTCTAGACGGCCAGGATTTGCTCCAGGGATTGAAGGGAAACCGTGGATTGTCACCTGGGTTCACTTTGTTTGCCGCATGAGAAAGGCCAGCATGGTGGCGCGACATGAGGGTCCATGGTTTGACATGGCGTAGATCGCTTGGCTAGGTGCATGACCAATCTAGGGTTTTGGACCTAAAGTCGTGAGGGGACTTTAGACGGCCAGGATTTGCTCATGGGATTGAAGGGCAATGGTGGATTGTCGCTTGGATTCACTTTGGTAGCCGCATGAGGAAGGCAAGCATGGTGGCGCGGCATGAGGGGCCATGGTTTGGCATGTCGCGGATAGATTAGCTAGGTACGTGACCAAGCTAGAAATTTGGGCCTAAATTCGTGAGGGGACTTTAGACGGCCAAGATTTGCTCCTGGGATTGAAGGGCTACCGTGGATTGTCGCCTGGCTTCACTTTGGTAGCCGCATGAGGAAGGCCAGCATAGTGGCGCGACATGAGGGGCTATGGTTTGGCATGGCGCGTCTAGCTTGGCTAGGTGCGTGCCCAAGCTAGGGTTTTGGGCCTAAAGTCGTGAGGGGACTTTAGACGACCAGGATTTTCTCCTGGGATTGAAGGGAAACCGTGGATTTTCTCCTGGCTTCACTTTGGTATCCGCATGAGGAAGGCCAGCATGGTGGTGCGGCATGAGGGGCCATGGTTTGTCATGGCGCGGCTAGGGCTAAGGTAGGGGCGATTGGCTTGGATTGGTGCGACTAGCATATCTAGGGCCAAGGCAGAGTGCGTTTGGCATGGCGTGGCTAGCTTGGGCTAGGTGTGGCTGGCATGATTTTCCATTGGCACGGAGGTGCGGCTAGCATGGTTGGCATGCCTTGGCATGTTTGGTGTGGCTTGCATGATTTTCCATTGGCACAGAGGTGCGGCTAGCATGGTTGGCATGCCCTGGCGCGGTCGGTGTGATTGACATGATTTGCCATTAGCACAGAGGTGCGGCTATCATGGTTGGCATGCCTTGGTGCGATGGATGTGGCTGACATGATTTTCCATTGGCACAGAGGTGCGGCTAGCATGGTTGGCATGCCTTGGCGCGGTCGGTGTGGCTGACATGACTTGCAATTGGCATAGAGGTTCCGCTAACATGGTGGGCATGCCTCGGCTCGGTTGGTGTGGCTGGCATGATTTTCCATTGGCACAGAGGTGCGACTAGCATGGTTGGAATTCCTTGGCGTGGTTGGTGTGGATGACATGATTTTCCATTGGCATAGAGGTGCGGCTAGCATGGTTGGGATGCCTTGGCGCGGTCGGTGTGGTTGGCATGATTTGCCATTTGGCACACGTGGGAATTAGGGTTTGGTTCGTTGTAACCCTAATTTTGAAAAATATACCCGGGTAATTATTTTAGAACCACATTAAAGATTTCTTTAAATGTGCCTAGTAAATGCTTGTTGCTTTAAATGTTGTGACATTATTGTCTATTAGGGTTTAGTGTTTTACGATTTTGACCCTAAGCTAAAAACCACCATCAACATTAAGTCCCATGCTTATCTCGAAACAGGTACCTTGTTGCGAGGTAAGCATATGATGGTGCCAGACAAGGACGAAATCGAGATGTAAATCATTGCAAATATGGTCAGGAGAATCCGACTAACCTTTTTGAGTGGTAAAGAGAATTTTTGCTTACGACCCTGCGTAAGTTGTATTGGAAATGCAGACCGTGGAGTTGTGATGAGAAAGTTACCATCTTGGTCTGGTCGTACACCACCAAGGCAAGGGGGCGCAGTTGTGGAAGGCAAAGCAAGTGGACGGCTTGGCTCGAAGGGCCAAGAGGTGGCCTGATCCTGGATGCGGCAGTGACATGGTGAAACATGCAGGGGAGGCTAGGCGTGGCGGGGCCGTGATGATGGAGCGTGGGCTTGGTAAAGTAAACACGTTTGGTTGATAAGGTCGTGATAGTGGAGCAGGAGGCTTAGCATGGCGCGGACACGACAGGACACAACTTGGTGATTTATCTTCAAGGGCTTGGTTGCCTCTTTCCTTATTTAACTTGACCAGGAAACTCTTTTATCTCCAAACCAAAACGTTACGCCCACAAAAAAGGAAAAGCGTTACTCTTTCTGATCTGGTCATGTTGCCGATTTTGCTTCCGAAGCTTGGCATTGGCGGTGAGAAGGGAACACGTGATCTAGTGGGCCTTGAGCATATTTTTCCATGGTTTCTTATCAACCATAATTATTTCTCACAGCCAGGCATGATATTTAATTAGGATCGGATATTATGCCTTAACTCACGGCCAGTATAAAAACTTTCCCTTTTGTGGTTGCATCACCTTGCCATGCATAAAATATAATCTTGAACTCTATATTCGCGTAGTTTGTCCTCGTCCATCCCCTTTGCTGGTACCGCCTCGCGTTTTCTTCTCTCTTTTATTTTTATTTCTTATCCTCTTTCCTATGCATGTATAGATAGGATGGAACTTGACCATTTTCCTTGTTCTTTGTAGTGTATGATGAGACCCTCTAGGGATAGCCATATCTTCAATTCTTCGGAGAAGGACTTTAGAATTGTCGGAAACCAATCTCCTCCTCATGAGGAGGCATTGGTTAGAATTTAATCTCTGTTCTATGAGGCAGGTGAAATCATCAAGGACCTCCCTTCCATCTATCTCCATGAAGTGCGGGCGCGTGTTTAGAACTTCTTAGCTTCGGTGAGCATGGAGGAGGGACGAGAAAGCGAGGAAGAACCTTGGCGTGTTGAGGAGTTTTAGTGCGGCAAAACCCTCCCTTGGTCCGGCTATGGAGCGGATCGAACTATTTCTAGGTCGAAGCAGCGTAAAATCGAGCATGTGGATCTTTTGGAGGAAGGTGCCATGGTTCTCTATTTTGATACGGATGAATCAAAAAATATTCTTCGGAGGGTCAATGAGAAAAACCTCGAGGGAGCATCTGATGGAAACTAAGTAGCTTTTGAAGTTTATGCCAAAGGTGTCGTTGGGGATGTTGTATGAGTCATAGTGGCGTATGCTGAACCGATCGTCGGAGCGGGCACTGCTGCTGTTGTGGTTGCTTCGGGGTGGGATGTTGAGGTTGCTGCTACTAACACTGTTTAATGAAATCTTTGTTGCCCGAGGGATTGCTGTGGGAAATGCTTGAAGATAGATTTGACCAAGGGGGCTTGTGCTCCACCCTCCGAGGGATTGCTCCTCCCATTTTTTATTCCTGTTAGCTGCTTATTTCCCCTGATGTTTTTTTTTTTTCGTAAACTCATCTTTACCTTCTTCTTCATCAGTCAAAATTTTGCTTTACATATTTTTTTTTTAATTGAGGTATTTCTGGTTGTGGTATGATGGCTTCTCTGATATCTGGGGAACTTGTTTGGAAAGAGATGTATTTATGTCCTTTTTTTTTCCTTTTTTTTTGACGGAAAAGGGAACTCCCGGGGAAAATACAAACGGTATATTCATCTTGGGGGAATACAACTACTAAGATGAATTGTTAAAGGAAATACTAAAGGGAGAGTGACTGGTAAGTATAGCATTTCAGGGATTAGAGGCCTTGATCCATCGTGAGTGAATTATCACGCCTTCGGGTGTGTTTACGTTGATGAGCTTGAAATATCCTCCTAAAAGGATGTCCGCCACCAGATACAGCTCCTCTTCTCTTCCATTGAGTGAATCAGTCTGAATAGCCATTTTTACCGTCATCTTCCCAACTTGAAACGAGTTTACCTTAACCACTATATCTCCGATTGAAAATGGGTTCAGACGTCGTGCAACCTTTTGAGTGTTGTCTTTATTGGCTTCAATAGAAGTTTCCAAGATTTTTGCAAAGTGTTCAAATTTCCCAGCACCCCACTCACATTTCTTGATAGCGTCCGTGCATGTAATCGCGCCGAGTCCCCATGACGGAATAAGGGAAGGAATGACTGGTCGTAGATAAGGTTGCTCAGTCACATTTACTTGCATTTGAAATCCATGAGCTAGCGCCAATGGGTCCTCTCCAGGTGTCTGGGTTCCTTTGATAGTTCGTTGATGCGATGACCAGTAGGATGATTCGTTGGAAATTTCTTCGGGGGTGGACGTCGGTAGAGGGTGCACATCTAATTTCGCTTTGTTTTCGAGTACCCATAAGTGTCCCAATATCATGTCGTGACCTAGTTCTTTAACAATGTGGAATTTGATATGCGTTATAGCGTCTCCCACCTTGATCTCGAAGTTGATGTAGTCGTGCGCGTTCAAAGCTTCTCCTCTCGGGTTCTTAATCACGGACGGGGAATGGGTAGCGTCTTGTTTCGTAAATCCTGCTTCTTTCAGTATATTTAAAGTTACGATGTTGAGGTCATAGGCCGTGTCTATGAGCGTGTCTTCAAATTTGACACCTCTTAAATGGGACGTGGTCAGAAGTCCCCAGTTCTCTCCTTTGGCTCCTCTTGTTTGGAAAGCCTGGGTACCTGGCGTGGCTTCCGGGGAGAGAAAAAGTCGTTTGTTGGATACAACGCGTTTGAGAGCCGCGAAAACATCTTGGCGCTTCACCTTGGAAAGATAGAAAATTTAGCATATATGTTGCATCATGGATTGTATAGTCTCGTGCACAAAGTCCCCAGAGGACCCGCAGTTTCTTATTGGGAGTGGGTCTCGATGTACTCCCTCATCTCCCAGTTGGAGTTCCCCCGCTTCTATCTTCTCTTTGAAGATATGCTTTAGTCTGTTGCAGTCACTGGTTGGGTGGTGAACAAATATGTGATAGTGACAGTACTTGGGGTTCGCCATATCGGCCTCAGTCGGTTGGCGGCTAGGAGGTGGCAGTCGAATAATATCGTCTTGGACCCACGCTTCTAGGAGATAAATCACCTCCTCGATGAGAAACGGGAAATCTAGGGCATTCCCTTCAGTTTTGTGTCGACGCATGGGAGATTTAGTGGCGGCCTTCCGTGGCTGGGTTTCCCGTTGTGCTGGTACTTCACGTTTAGGCTGATGATGTGCAGCTGGGGCCTTCCTTTTCCCTCTCTCATTTACTATATTTACAGAGGAGGGACCAGCGTTAAATTTTTTGCTAGTGAGGCGGCTGTTCCCGCGAGCTTCACGCATGTCTTTGGATCGAGTCGGTCTAGCCTTATCCATTAATGCTGGTGCTGTCGTTGCAGAACATCTGGAAGATTCATGGAGTTCTGAGAATATCTGGAAATGCAAGTTCTCTAACAAGGCACGGTAAATAGGGACAATGCCATTGATGCACGAGTTCACAATCTATTGCTTAGTCATGTTTGGGTCATGGAAGTCCAGTGCTTGAACCCTGAATCTTTTGACGAAATCATTCGGATGTTCGTTATCCCACTGGTACATCCTTCCGAGGTCTGAGAAGGTAACTTGTTCAGACACGAAGAAGTATTTCCTGTAAAACGCGGTGACCATGCTACTCCAGTTGGGAATACTGTTTGGCGGGATACTGTTGTACCATGTATACGCCCTTCCAGTAAGTGATTTTAAGAATTTCCTTAGACGAAGAACGTGATTATATTCATGTTCACCTAGGGATTCCAAGAAACGGGAGATATGCTCTTATGCATTCCCGGTACCATCGTACAGGGTAAATTGAGGAGAGGAGTATCCCCTTGGAAGAGGGATTCTCTGCATTTCGGATGGGTAAGGGGGATGGTGTTGATGCATGTCCAATTCATCATTCTTGATTCGGCTGCGGAGAAGTTGCTCCAGATCTTCCCGCGTCACGAAGTTGGATGGCTGATTTCTTTCCAGTGGGATTCTGGCGCGAATCTCCTCGTCCGCGGGGGCGCGTTCAGCCGATGTGCTAGCGTCGGGGTTGTTGGAGACGTTTCTTAACGTCTCTGGAGAACACAACTCACGTGGTAGCCTCTATGTCAAGGTCATGAGAAAGACGAGTACTTCCTTTTATGTTGAAAGAATGTCCGTCTGGGCTCCGGTGAGCATTTCCTGTCTTTCCATCAAATCAGCAATGGTGACATAAGGACGGCTTCCCCTGGTCCCTCCGGTCTCTCGTCCCATCAGTGTGGTAGTTGGAACCTTAGTTGTGGTTGGAGGTGCTATTCCAGACGAGATATTAGGGGATACGGCGGCGTCTCTGGCCCTGGTGACTGGTGGCGTAACGCACGAAGAGGTGTTTTTGTTTCCATAATTAGAGGGTTGTGCAGAGACATTAGAGGCGGCGGCGGCTCTGGCCCTGGTAATTGGCGGTGTCACACTTGAGGGGGTGCATTCATAGTTACTGTACTCAGTAGGTGATATAACGGCGTTATTGGGAGAGACGTTAACATCAGGGACGTGCTCTGTGCTGGTATTCTCGGTGGACGCTCCGGACCTGAGCTCCAACTTATTGGGACTGACGTTCGAAGAAATGAAATCAGGAGTTGGAGTTGATATTATAACCGATAGATTAATCCTCCCGCTGTGGTCGCCAATTGTTTATAGGTGAAAATAGTTTCTGCTAGTTTTGGTAATTGCGGGTGTGACAGTGAGAAACAATTTAAACCATAAACAATGCACTTCAAGGGAGTACTTTATATTCGAAAGATCAATCTGTACAAGTCCATCCTAAACCAAGAAATGGCCTTTCCAGACTTGCTTCGGTCACAAAGAGGAGGAGAATGGGTTGGTTTTTGGGAAGGAAGCAAGGAGAGTGGTGAGACCAGAATAGTTGATTCTGGAAGAGCAATTGGGTTTCTACGACTTAGGGTTTTGGGAAGTATGAGAGCTCACGAGGAGAGCTAGAAGGTAAGTACTTCTGAGTGTTGTGTGGTTCGAATGAACTTGTTGTCCAAATGGAAATAAGTAGACCTATTTATACAAGTCGAGGTAAAAATGTACCCTGGTCTCATTAAGGAGTGGGGAAGTAAATGTGAGGAGGTGGTAACCATATGCATGGACTTGATGTCCCATAAAGTGGTTAACTCATGAAATTGGTTTTCATGAAACTGTTAACGTTATGGAATTGATGTTCCATAAAGTTTGTTAACTCACACCTTTATGTCCAATGAACATTTTCCCACATAACTCCTGTATTTACTAGGAGCCTCACCCTTATGACACTTCCTTATGAGGGGAGTAGTGTACGCCGCACGATGTATACCACCAAACCAATAGCCAAAGAGAATCCCCATGTTTGTGTTGATGTCTCGAATTTTTTGGAAAATATGTAAAACGTTGTTGTGGCTTGGCAAGTCAATCTTGGGGAACTTGCTAGCCAGGTGACCTTCGACGGTCGAGATGTTGCATCTTGATAGGAGGGGAAACCGTTGATCGTTGCATGCCTTTATTTTGGTATCCGCATAGTGAGGTCCAACAGGGTGGCACAACTAGGGTGTGTTTGGACCTGGAATGAGGAGCCAATGGTTCGCCATGGGAGTTTGGCATGGCTAGGGCGCTTGGCTTGGAATTTTCGTGGCTAGGGCCAAGGCAAAGCGCGTTTGTCATGGAGTGACTAGCTTGGACTAGGAGTGTGAACAAGTTAGGGTTTTGGGCCTAAAGTCATGAGAGGACTTTAGACGGCCAGGATTTGCTCTTGGGATTGAAGGGAAACCGTGGATTGTCGCCTGGATTTACTTTGGTAGCCGCATGAGGAAGGCCATCATGGTGGCGCGGTATGAGGGGCTATGGTTTGGCATGGCGCGACTACCTTGGACTAGGCGAGTGACCAAGTTAGGGTTTTTTGGCCTAAAGCCATGAGGGGACTTTAGATGACCATGATTTGCTTGAACGGCAACCGTGGATTGTCACCTGACTTCACTTTGGTAGCCGCATGAGGAAGGCCAGCATGGTGGTGCGGTATGAGGGGCCATGGTTTGGCATCGAGCGGCTAGTTAGGCTAGGTGCGTGACCAATCTTGGGTTTTGGTCCTAAAGTCGTGAGGGGACTTTAGACGGCCAGGATTCGCTCTTGGGTTTGAAGGGCAACCGTGGATTATCGTCTGGCTTCACTTTGGTAGCCACATGAGGAAGGCCAGCATGGTGGCGCGATATGAGGGGCCATGGTTTGGAACGGTGTGGCTAGTTTTCCTAGGTGCATGACCAAGCTAGGGTTTTGGGCCTAAAGTCGTGAGGGGACTTTAGACGGCCAGGATTTGCTTGAACGTCAACCGTGGATTTTCGCCTGACTTCACTTTGGTAGCCGCATGAGGAAGGACAGCATGGTGGTGCGGTATGAGGGGCCATGGTTTGGAATGGAGAGGCTAGTTTGGCTAGGTGCGTGACCAAGCTTGGGTTTTGGTCCTAAAGTCGCGAGGGGACTTTAGACGGCCAGGATTTTCTCTTGGGTTTGAAGGGCAACCGTGGATTATCGTCTGGCTTCACTTTGGTAGCCGCATAAGGAAGGCCAGCATGGTGGCTCGACATGAGGGGCCATGGTTTGGCACGGTGTGGCTAGCTTGCCTAGGTGCATGACCAAGATAGTGTTCTGGGCCTAAAGTTGTGAGGGGACTTTAGACGGCCAAGATTTGCTCATGGGATTGAAGGGAAACCGTGGATTGTCGCTTGGCTTCACTTTGGTAGCCGCATGAGGAAGGCCAGCATGGGGGCGCGGCATGAGGGGCCATGGTTTTGCATGGCGCGGATAGCTTGGCTAGGTGCGTGACCAAGCTAGGGTTTTGGGCCCAAAGTCGTGAGGGGACTTTAGACGGCCAGGATTTGCTCCCGGGATTGAAGGGAAACCGTGGATTATCGCCTGGCTTTACTTTCTTAGCCGCATGAGGAAGGCCAGCATGGTGGCGCGGCATGAGGGGCCATAGTTTGGCATGGCGCGACTAGCTTGGCAAGGTGCGTGACCAAGCTAGGGTTTTGGGCCTAAATTGGGAGGGGAATTTTGACGGCCAGGATTTGCTCCTTTGCTTGAAGGGCAACCGTGGATTGTCGCCTGGCTTCACTTTGGTAGACGCATGAGGAAGGCCAGCATGGTGGCGTGGCATAAGGGGCCATGGTTTGGAATAGCGCGGCTAGCTTGTCTAGGTGCGTGACCAAGCTAGGGTTTTGGGCCTAATATCGCGTGGGGACTTTAGACGGCTAGGATTTGCTCCTGGGATTGAAGGGCAACCATGGATTGTCGCCTGGTTCACTTTGGTTGCCTCATGAGTAAGGCCAGCATGGTGGAGCGGCATAAGAGGCCATGGTTTGGCATGGAGCGGCTAGCTTGGTTAGGTGCGTGAGCAAGCTAGGGTTTTGGGACTAAAGTCGTGAGGGGACTTTAGACGGCCAGGATTTGCTCTTGGGTTTGAAGGGCAGCCGTGGATTATCGTCTGACTTCACTTTGGTAGCCGCATGAGGAAGGACAGCATGGTGGCGCGGCATGAGGGGCCATGGTTTGGAACGGTGTGGCTAGCTTGCCTAGGTGCATGACCAAGCTAGGGTTTTGGGCCCAAAGTCGTGAGGGGACTTTAGACGGCCAGGATTTGCTCATGGGATTGAAGGGAAACCGTGGATTGTCGCTTGGCTTCACTTTGGTAGACGCATGAGGAAGGCCAGCATGGGGGCACGGCATGAGGGGCCATGGTTTGGCATGGCGCGGCTAGCTTGGCTAGGTGCGTGACCAAGCTAGGGTTTTGGGCCTAAAGTCGTGAGGGGACTTTAGACGGCCAGGATTTGCTCCTGGGATTGAAGGGCAACCGTGGATTATCGCCTGGCTTCACTTTGGTAGCCGCATGAGGAAGGCCAGCATGGTGGCGCGGCATGAGGGGCCATAGTTTGGCATGGCGCGACTAGCTTGGCTAGGTGCGTGACCAATCTAGGGTTTTGGGCCTAAATCGGGATGGGACTTTAGACGGCCAGGATTTGCTCCTGGGATTGAAGGGCAACCGTGGATTGTCGCCTGGCTTCACTTTGGTAGCCGCATGAGGAAGGCCAGCATGGTGGCGCGGCATGAGGGGCCATGGTTTGGCATGCGCGGCTAGCTTGGCTAGGTGCGTGACCAAGCTAGGGTTTTGGGCCTAATATCGCGAGGGGACTTTAGACGGCTAGGATTTGCCCCTGGGATTGAAGGGCAACCGTGGATTGTCGCCTGGTTCACTTTGGTAGCCACATGAGGAAGGCCAGCATGGTGGCGCGGCATAAGAGGCCATGGTTTGGCATGGCACGGCTAGCTTGGTTAGGTGCGTGAGCAAGCTAGGGTATTGGGCCTAAAGTCTTGAGGGGACTTTAGACGGCCAGGATTTGCTCCTGGTATTAAAGGGCAACTGTGGATTGTCTCCTGGATTCACTTAGGTTGCCGCATGAGGAAGGCCATCATGGTGGCTCGGCATGATGGGCCATGGTTTGGCATGGCGCGGCGAGGGCCAAGGTAGGGGCGTTTCGCTTGGCTTGGTGCGACTAGCATAGCTAGGGCCAAGGCAGAGTACGTTTGGCATGGCGCGGCTAGCTTGGGCTAGGTGTGGCTGGCATGATTTTCCATTGGCACGGTGGTGCGGCTAGCATGGTTGGCATTCCTTGGCGTGATTGGTGTGGCGGGCATGATTTTCCATTGGCACAGAGGTGCAGCTAGCATGGTTGGCATGCCTTGGCGCGGTCGGTGTGGCTGACATGATTTGCCATTGGCACAGAGGTGCGGCTAACATGGTTGGCATGCCTTGGCATGGTTGGTGTGGCTGGCATGATTTTCCATTGGCACAGAGGTGCGGCTAGCATGGTTGGAATGCCATGGCGTTGTGTGGCTGGCATGATTTACCATTGGCACAAAGGTGTGGCTAGCATGGTTGGCATGCCTTGGCGCGGTTGGTGTGGCTGGCATGATTTGCCATTTGGTACACGTGGGAATTAGTGTTTGGTTCGTTGTAACCCTAATTTTGAAAAATATACCCGAGTAATTATTTTAGAGACACATTAAAGATTTCAGTAAATGTGCCTTGTAAATGCTTGTTGCTTTAAATATTGTGACATTACTGTCTGCTAGGGTTTAGTGTTTTACGATTTTGACCCTAAGCTAAAAACCACCATCAACAACAGGCTAAAAAGACAGACTGTCATAGGAAACAATCGGTTAAAAAGTACAAAGAGACAATTACAGACGGTTAACAATAATTCAAGAAACTACTAAACACACCCATAAACTAACGTGGGAAACCCATAATAGACTCCACACAATTATAGCCATGATGCTTTTTTTTTAATAGATTCTTGCTTGGTTGAGACAACCTTACTTGTGCTTGTTTTAGAATTCCCTTCCAGTTTGGATGTCGAACCGGTATTACGATAGCCAATACGATGAATATCTGACTGAGTTTCAAAATGGACATTATTTTTTACTGTGACGATAGTGTGGATAGTGGTTGGGACCATCACCAATCTTTGGAAGGTTATGGCTGATCATACTGTGGTGATCTGAATTACTGTTCGCGCATAGACAGATCATACGAACAAGACAACAAGGAATATTGTAGAACTAGTTCCCCGTTTTTGGAGGATGCAATCAAACAGTTACAACCTAGTACTTTTTAGGATCCTTCTATTTCTCTAGAAGAGTCCCTCGAGCAGTGAACTGAGATATTACATACATATGACTTAGTTACGAAGGAAAGAACTGTGTATACCTCCTATAGGAGATTCTGTCAAGCAATTAACTAAGATGTCACATAGGTTTGACATAATTTTGAAGGAAAGCATCATAGGTCCGATGAGTATTTCTCAAAATAATCTTAATTTCCAATATGGTATTTCTAATATTACCCTTGAAAATGAGGATAATTATTCACATCACTCCGACATAAAATTTACGAGTAAACTTCCTCTCTTTTTTGGCATACTTGGATTTGGGTGAGATAATTTTGTTGAATCTCCAATTGTTGACTCAACCATTCTTCACCAATTTCACCAATCACTCCTCCAATTACACCTCCAATTACACCACCAATCACTCCACCAATTACTCCATCAATCACCCAATTATTTAGTAATTACTTTACTTTGATTTGCTATAAATACCTCCTAGTTTTGGAGATGAATACACAACAATTAAGTTTGAGTTGAACCTTAAGTTTAACATGGTATCAGAGCTCCATGGTGAGTTGAGTGCTTCTTAGTAATAGTGAGTGCTTCGTTACTTCGATTAATCCTTCTTCCGCTGGCTTAAGGTTCTTGTCTTTCTTTATACACTTATTGAAACAAGTAAGTTGTACTACCGATTTTATGATAAACTTGTTATGCTGAGTTTATGATTGTATTTTTAAATCCTACTTAATCTTGTTAATCCATTTATCTTGGACTAAGTAAGTTGTGCTGCTGTTTTTTGTTTCTTACAAACAGTTATAATCTTTGATCAAAATCTTGTTTTCATTTTAGCTAATTGAGTTTGTTTTCTGATAAGCAAACCCCTGTTAAGTTTGTTTTCATATATTTGGTTGATTTGTCAAGAGAGAAAACTTGATTTGAATTTGAACTCTTACCGTTTTTACCCTTATAGGACTTATTCCTCCTATTCGATTACTCATATAATTTTTAGCTGATAGATAGTATCTAGCCGGTTTAATTTTCGCCCCCCATAAACAGTTGTGTACACAATTAGTTTCATTTGTGCATTTTAGTCTTTTTTTTTTTAAAAAAAAAAACGTTTGCGAAGTTTTCGCAAGCTGCTCGCGACCTGTATTCATACCTTCATATAATTTCTTCTTCAATCTTGATAATGTCTTCCATTAGAAATTGTGCTCATTGTGGAAGCAATTCACATTTCGTGGAGAAATGTTTCAAGAAAATTGGGTATCCCGATTGGTGGGACACCTACAAAACTCAAATAAAGATTAATCAAAAAGGAGCAGACAAAAGTACTTATGTGGTGACGACAACAAATGATACTTCATCTGTTATTGATTCTCATTCTTTGGTGAACCCGAATCTCTTCAAAAATCAAGTAAGGTTAACGTCTCTTTACTTGCTACTGATTCTGGAAAAGATCATGGCTGGATTCTCGATTCTGGTGCTACGGGTCATATGACGTTCGATGCCTCTATTTTGAAAGATCCGTGCCTACCTGCATATACAACTATATCCAATGCCAATGGTGTACCGTATCCGGTTATCGGAGCTGGGAGAGTTGATTTAACACCTTCCTTGTCCTTAGAACACACATTATTGGTTCCTTCTCTTTCAAATAATCTCTTGTCTGCAGCACAAGTAACCGCACGGTTAAATTGTTTAGTATTAATCTATCCCACTTTCTGTCTTCTTCAGGATCTCGGCAACGGAGAGATAATTGGACGAGGTACTAAGAGATATGGTTTATATTACATCGACGATGTTTGTGAAGGGAGATCTCTTTCAGTTAATAGGTCTTCTTGTGCATCTAAAAAATAGATATTATTGTGGCACCGCAGGTTAGGACATGCTTCTTTTGGATATTTGGAGCACTTTTTTCCTAATTTGTTTAAGTCTTGCAAACTATCGGACTATAAATGTGATACTTTCATTCTTGCGAAGAGTCATCGTACTACTTACCCGGATAGTTTCAGTAGAAGATATGTCCCATTCGATTTGGTTCATTCTGATGTCTGGGGACCTTCTCGTATTACCAGTACTTTTGGATTTCGGTGGTTTGTTATCTTCATCGATGATTGTACTCGTATGACTTGGCTATATTTAATGAAAAATAAAAGTGATGTGGCTGATCGTTTTCGTGCATTTCATAAATTGATTCAGACACAATTTTCGGCTAACTTAAAGGTCCTTCGTTCTGATAATGGCGGTGAGAATGTTAATGAAGTATTACAAGGATACTTTAGAGAACATGGAATTATTCATGAAACTAGTTGTCCGTCTACACCACAGCAAAATGGTGTGGCAGAAAGGAAAAATCGCCAGTTACTTGAAATTACGAGGGCTTGCTTGATTGGGTCAAATATGAAGCCAAAATTCTGGGAAGAAGCCATTACTAATGCAGTATATCTTCTCAATCGAGTACCAACAAGTGTTTTAAAATTTCAGACACCTTTGGACAAATTGGCTTCGTTTGTAACAATACCTTCTCATCTTAAGCTTCCTCCACGGGTATTCGGTTGTGTTGTTTTTGTACATCTGCAGAAACATCTACGTAAAAAGCTAGATCCTTGTGCTATTAAATGTGTTTTTGTTGGTTATCATCCATTTCAGAAAGGTTACAGGTGTTATCATCCTCAAAGTCATAAATTTTATGTTACTATGGAATGTCACCTTTTCTGAGCACGAAATGTTTTACTCGTCCTATGTATCTCATTCTCCTCTTCAGGGAGAGAGTGTTATTGAAGAGTTGAATTGGATGGATTTGTTTCCTACTAATAGTGAAATAAATATGACAGCAAATGAAATAAGCTTGAGTACACATCCAACTGTCAGTAATTCAAGAATTGATGATATACAAGTCATGGAGCCGGTTCAAGAGTCATATATTCCTGTTACTGAAGAAATTAACACCCCTGCTATTGAATTGAAGTAAGCTCCATCTCTCTTCATCAACAGTACCTACATCTAATTATCCTCCAACCGGTGCCGATGTCCCCGAGGTAAGCATAAATTGTTCGATTAATACTAATGATACTTGTGAGCTACCCGACACCGACAGTACCGATTGCCACCAAGGAGTAATCGTGGAGTTCCACCAGATCGCTTTTCACCTGAAGAAATAAGGAAGGTGAAATACCCTATTACGAATTACGTGTCAACTCATAGATTATCAAAAGAGGGAAAGGCGTTTGTCAGTCAGATGGACGATGTGATTATTCCCAGAAATGTACAAGAAGCATTACGAGATCCAAAATGGGCTGATTCCATGAGAAAGGAGATGGTGGCACTGGAAGAAAATCATACATGGGAAATAGTATTGTTACCAGAAGGAAAGAAACCAGTTGGCTGCAGGTGGGTATATTCTATCAAGCATAATCCTGATGGATCTATTGACAGGTGCAAAGCAAGACTTGTGGCTAAAGGGTTTACCCAGGTTTATGGTATTGATTATCAAGAGACCTTTGCTCCTGTTGTGAAAATCAATACTATTCGAGTATTGTTGTCTTTGGCAGCAAATTTAGGATGGCCTCTACAACAATATGATGTGAAAAATGCTTTTTTACATGGTGATTTACAAGAAGAAGTCTATATGTCAATACCTCCAGGTTATAATGCTCCGAACAATGCTAACATGGTTTGTAAGCTAAAGAAGGCCTTATATGGTTTGAAGCATTCTCCTAGAGCTTGGTTTGGTAGATTTCGTCTGACGATGAGGAAATTTGGGTACATACAGAGTAACGCTGATCATACTCTGTTCCTAAAAAGGGTAGGTGACAAATTAACCGCGCTTATTATCTATGTGGATGATATGGTGGTAACAGGAAATGACCCCGAAGAAATGAATAATCTGAAGAGTTCTTTGTATTCTGAGTTTGATATGAAGGATTTGGGTGGACTTAAATACTTCTTGGGGATTGAAGTTTCACGATCTAAAAAAGGAATTTTCTTGTCTCAGCGAAAGTATGTGATTGATTTGTTGAAGGAAACTGGTATGACTGGTTGTACGCCAATCGGGTCTCCTATGGAACAAAATCATGGTCTTGAAGAATGTTCTGATCAAATACCAGCAAACAAAGGACAATACCAGAGGTTAGTTGGTCGCTTGATTTATATTTCTCATACAAGGCCAGACATTGCTTATGCTGTAAGTGTTGTAAGCAGATTTATGCATAATCCGGGTCAGCAACACATGGATGCAGTCACCAGGATACTAATATATTTGAAGTCCGCACCAGGCAGAGGTTTGATGTTTTCAAAACATGGACATCTTGATGTATCAAAGTTACACTGACTCAGACTGGGGAGGTAAAGGTGACAGGAGAAGATCAACATCTAGGTATGTTACCTTTGTTGGAGGAAATTTAGTGACATGGAAGTCTAAGAAACAACAGGTTGTTTCCTTATCCAGTGATGAAGCAGAATATAGAGCAATGGTGAAAGGCATTTGTGAATTGTTATGGTTAAAGAGGCTTATGGAGGAGCTTGGTTTCCCTGTTGAAAAACCTATGAAGTTGTTTTGTGATAACCAAGTCAAGAATCAAAATTGCAGTAAAATCCAAGTGCAACATGATCGAACAAAGCACGTGGAAATTGATAGGAACTTCATTTATGAGAAACTCGAAGAAAACATTATTGAAGTACCATATGTCCGAACAACACAACAGCTGGCAGATATTCTAACAAAGGCCGTATCAAATAATATATTTAACGATTCACTTGTCAAGTTGGGCATCTGTGACATATATGCACCACCTTGAGGGAGAGTGTTGAATCTCCAATTGTTGACTCAACCATTCTTCACCAATTCCACCAATCACTCCTCCAATTACACCTCCAATTACACCACCAATCACTCCACCAATTACTCCATCAATCACCCAATTATTTTGTAATTTATTTTGTAATTACTTTACTTTGATTTGCTATAAATACCTCCTAGTTTTGGAGATGAATACACAACAATTAAGTTTGAGTTGAACCTTAAGTTTAACAAATTTATGTTGAGGTTGTAACTCAAATGGTAACATTATACTTAAGACTTTGAGTAGTTGGGAATCATACCTTTCCTTTTTATTTCATCTACTTTTAGTTCATACGTGTTGGAAACACTTTGATATTTCTTTACTAATCTAGAAAACTACAAACTGTATTTAAATTACATGTTCCAACAGAATCATCTCTCTATGCTCATATAATACAGATGTTCTCAACTTAAATCATTTCTATCTTTACCCCCCTCCTTACAATAACTCTTCTCAACTTTCTTCTTCATTTTTCTCTTCAGTGGTCTCTGCTCTGTTTTTCTTCTGATACTGAGTAGTTCTTAGTAAGGTTATTATCTGGGGTTTGAAGGAAAAATGGTTGAAAAAGAAGTTGAAATGGAGGTTATCCTCAAAGAATCTGTTGACCTAGTAAGTTTTCTAAGTGTATTTCTATTTTGTTTTTCTGTTAGTTTCTGTGTTTGTTTTCCTTTTGATTTTTTTATTAGGTTTTTGTTTCATGGATTTTTGATATTTTCAGCAGGAGATGCCTCTACTTGAGAGTTTGAAATGTAACAGACAAGGACTATATAATGAATATGCCCAACAAAGATTAGCCATCTATGATCACAACAAACTCGAGGAGAAGAAGGTTTTGTTCATTGAGTTCCTCTCTGTTTTTTCTGTTTTCATCTTGAGTTTCTTTTTTTTTGCTTAATCACTGTTTTGGTTGTGTAGGATAGTAAGGTCCTGAGATTCCTCGCATTCATGTGGAACCCATTATCATGGGTACTGGAAGTAGCAGCGATCATGGCTTTATCTCTTACTTATAGCCCTTATAGCGGAGTAAGTACTACTTTCTTTCCGTCTACAGATTTTGATTTTGATTTGTCTTTTTTTGTGTTAATTTTAAATACTTGCGATTTGTTTGTTGCAGAACAGAGTAAAGAAAAATTGGCAAGATTTTGTAGGAATTATTACACTTCTTCTAATCAATGCAACTATAAGTTTCATTGAAGACAATAATGCCAGAAATGCTGCTTTCATGTCTTGGCATTCTAGGTTAGGTCATATTTCGTTTTCCCGTCTTACATATATGATTAATAAAGGTCTCTTAGGTTCAGCTAGATAAAGAGCCCTCACGCATCACCTTGCTAAACAGCACTACCATTTAATAAAAGTATCACTTCTTCTACCGCACCCGATTTAATTCATTGAGCTGCTAGTTTGATGTCTCGTCTTGCTCTTAAAGCCAAGGTAAAACCCACTTTTGCCAGACCTCGTTTTTGGTTTTATTCGGAGTTAATTGTTTTTATTACTGGTATAGCATCTTGGAGTTGTCTAAATTTTTCTTCTAATTAATGGATGGTTGTGGTGGGTGGATTGTTTGGTAGTATTGGAATTGTGATTAATGTACTAAACTTCTTGTGTTTGTTTAATAAGGTCCTTCGTGATGGACGGTGGAACGAGGAACATGCGACTGTTCTAGTTCCTGGAGATATAATCTTGATAAAGATTGGTGATATAATCCCTGCAGATGTCCGTCTACTTGATGGAGGAGGTCCTTTAAAAATTGATCAGGTGTGTTTAGTCTAATCATTGCTGTTTATGCGTATGATGAATGGAACTTAGCTCTGTAAATTGTACAGTATTGGTTTGTTTATAGCTGTTGGATGTTCTGTTTTGTTATTGCAGTCTGCTCTTACTGGAGAATGTTTACCAGTGACGAAGAACGCAGGGGATATTGTCTTCTCTGGATCCACTTGTCAACAGGGTGAAATTGAAGCAGTGGTGATTGCTGCTGGAGTCCGTACGTGTGCTTCGGAACAGCTGCGCATTCAGTAGATACTGCAAACCAAGTTGGTCATTTCCAAAAGGTGAGGAACTTCTCAGTGGAACTATCAAATTTGTTGTCATTCACTGTAAATATGTATCTTAATATAGTGTTGGTTAATTGCTGCTTAGGTTTTGACTGGAATTGGGAATTTCTGCATATGTTCAATTGTTGCTTGCATGGTGATAGAGATCTTCGCAGTGTCAATGCAAACCCGTGATTATAGTGCGGGAATTGGCAATCTTCTAGTTCTTATTATTGGGGGGATCCCAATAGCCATGCCTACAGTGCTCTCAATGACAATGTCAATTGGCTCCCATTGCTTGTCTCAACAGGTTGGTTCAGAGTTAGGATTCACGTGATGTTGTTAATTCATAGATTCTGTTGGTGCTAATTGTGCTATTAATTGGAACACTATTCTCAGGGAGTTATCACCAAAAGATTGGCAGCGATTGAGGGAATGGCTGGAATGGATGTACTTTGCTGTGACAAGACCGGAACTCTAACTCAAAACAACCTCTCAGTTGATAAAGATCTTATTGAGGTGAGCTAGGAAGTTTTTTAAGTGGTCGGAGTGAAGAAAAAAAATCTTATCTTATTTGTTTTTTTCTATTGTTCCTTTCCTACCATCAGATTTTGATGAAAGACGTAAATCGGGATACTGTTATTCTTATGGCGGCCCTAGCCTCCAGGACAGATAACCAAGACGCTATAGACACTGCTATAGTCGGAATGCTAGATGATCTTCCAGAGGTAAGTCAAGATGATGGACCTTAAGATTAATCCTACACAAGTTGGTTAGTCAGTACTACTAATTATTTGGTTTTATTTGGGGTTTCTTATGTATTGTCTATTTTAATTATTAGGCACCTGCTGAAATGGAAGTAGTGGAGTTCCTTCCATTTAATGCAACTGATAAGCGTTCAACTGTGACTTATATTGATAAGGAAGGTCTAATGCGCCGAGTCAGCAAAGGTGCACCGGAGCAGGTACATCTTGCTTACATGGCTCTTGCATAGTAGTTCTTCATGATCACTTGCCATAACTCATGATTACCACATGGTTGACAGATTCTGGATCTAGCACATGACAAGTCTGACATTGAGCATAGGGTTCATGCTGCAATGGACAAATATGCACAGGCAGGTTTCGCGGCACTTGCTGTAGCAATTCAGGTATGCACTCTATGTCTCCCTCTCAGCCTCCGTTTCCTGACGCTTCTTTGCATTTATTACTCACCTTTGTGCCATTTTCCCGTATATACTTTTTAATCTCCAGGATGTTCCATAAAGAAGGAAGGAGAGCCGTGGAGGTCCATGGAAATTTGTTGCTCTCTTGCCTCTCTTTGTTCCTCCTCGAGTAGATAGTGCTGAGACGTTAAGAAGGGCTCTCAACATTGGTATAAATGTTCTAATGACCACAGGTGGGGATTTCTAATTATAGAAGTATCTTGCACTACATGTTCAGTTGAATAGAATTTTTTTATAGCTTGATATTGCTGATTCAAATTTGCAATGCAGGCGCTGTCATCATATTTTGTAAGCGTTTTTTTATTTCTTTCAAAAGTCTCTATATCTTACTGATAACACTTGTGATTTCTCAGATGATCATCTGGAAATAGCAAAGGAAACAGGACGCCGTCTGAGAATGGGGACTAACATGTATCCATCATCTGTTCTATTTGTCAACAACAAGGATAATGCAATTGCAGCACTGCCATTTGACGAACTGATAGAAAACGCCGATGGTTTTGCTGGAGTCTTCGCTGGTACTTTTTTTTTTTTTTAATGTAAGTGAATTTACGGCCTTGATATGCATAAAGTTTTGATGTTTGTTTGTTGTTATAGAGCACAAATATGAGATTGTAAGGCGCTTGCAAGCAAGAAAACATATATGTGGACTTACTGGTGATGGAGTAAACGATGCTCCTGCTCTCAAGAAGGCTGACATTGGAATAGCTGTTGCTGATGCCACTGATGCAGCTCGTAGTGCATCTGATATTATCTTGACTGAACCGGGTCTTAGTGTTATTATCAATGCGGTATTGACCAGTAGAGCGATCTTTCAACGGATGAAAAGTTATACAGTAAGGCGCTTATCATACTTTAAGTGAAACCCATTTTTTAAGAGCTTACTATACAATAGGCGTTTATGAAAGATTAAAATCATGAGCTCTTTTGACAGTGATTAAAATTGCATTGCAGATTTACGCGGTTGCCATAACAATCCGTACTGTGGTAAGTTCTCTGTTAACTTCTGTTATTCATCATTGTGTGTACCTTATACAATTTCTGTTTCTATATTTTATTAATCACTTATGAGCGGTTTCTTATGTACGGCAGCTTGGTTTCATGCTGCTTGCCGTTATATGGAAGTTTGACTTTCCACGTTTCATGGTGCTAATCATTGCCATCCTGAATGATGGTTCGTATTATTTGTGGACTTGAAACTTCTGGATTTCTGTACTCTCCCCTTGTTTTTAATGGTTCTTCTTTGGTACATTTCTTACTGTTTTCTTCTTAGGTATTATAATGATAATGACAATTGCAACGGATAAGGTGAAGCCATCTCCTCTACCAGATTGCTGGAAGCTTTCAGAAATACTTGCAACCGGTATAACTCTTGGAAGCTACTTAGCAATGATAACCGTCATTTTCTTTTGGGCAGCGTTCAGAACGTACTTATTCCCAGTAAGAGACCTTGTGCATTATTTTCCTTGTATTATACATCTTTTGTGTTAGGTATTGAAATTGCTTTTTCTTTTGTTGCAAATTGTAGTTTGTATTCAACGTCTCACCCCTAGTGGGCGAAGAAAATTTCGGAAAACTTGCATCAGCAGTATACCTGCAAGTGAGCATTATCAGCCAAGCATTAATATTTGTAACACGGTCGCGCAGTTGGTCTTTTTGTGAGCGTCCAGGTATATCGCACGCAGCAGCATTCTTTAGTGTTCAGCTGGTAAGCTTCTGCACGACATATTTTTATTCTTCCCGGTATCAAAATTAGGAGAATATCCACTTACACTTGTTTTTGTGTGTAGATTGCAACGTTAATTGCAGTCTATGCTAACTGGAGCTTTGCAGCAATTCAGGGAATCGGTTGGGGTTGGGCCGGCATTATCTGGCTATGTAATATAGTCTTCTACATACCCCTAGATATCATTAAGTTCCTTACTCGCTATGCGCTGCGTGGAAGGCCTTGGGATTTTATTACCGAACAACGGGTACGTGCTTACGAGTCCAATTTTGTGCACACTCCTTTAAAGAGTGTGCACAAAACAAATTATTCCTATTGGTTGGACTAAACGGATTGCCAACTGTCTATTAAATCTTTTTCTGATTTTCGTTTTAATTCAGTTAAAAACTAAAAAATGCAAATAGTATATATTCCGTACATCCTAAAATACATTGATTTCATCCAGGAAATAAGTTGATTAGATCACCGATGCAAGAGTAAACCTCAAGTTTATAACTCGGTTTTGCAGATTTCCTTTAGAAGTGGCAGGGAACAAGCGGTGGTCGGTGGTCTCTTCGTGAGATTGGAAGAAGTAGCAGCGTACATGAGGCATAATAACTCGTATATGTAAATTAGGTCCAGTGAATTAAACATTTCAGTACTAGTCCAATGTTAGGTTTAAAAAGTTAGTTAATCTAGCGTATTTAATTAGTTAAGCAGAATCAATGAATCGTCCATCGCATAATCAATAATTGTTAAGAAACCATTACTCCTGTCGTAGTTTTTGAAGGAGAGCATATTTTGCTAAATCACTCAACCTAACTTTATAATTTCTGTGTCTTTATAATCTCTCTTAATCTTAGTCATTCTATATAATCTGTAGCAACTAGCGACGGTAACACCTTGATCAACCGTACCTGAAGTGAGCATCGCCATTAAAACCTTTGAAATATGAGACCACGACGAGACAACCACAATTGCAAAACATAACTTTGTTTCGTGCTCTATTAACTCTCATTCTCCTCCATTGATACCAAGAATCATATCTAGATTATTCATCTAATTACTGCAGATTACTTCGGAATTTGCTGTAAACATCCGCAAACAAATTGTTTCCTATTTGAAATCACCGTATTTTTAGGATATGATTGGGCCGACCGAGTGAAGCGAGGGAGAACCTTTATATGGCCACTTTTTTGTAAAATTTAAGTCATCAATTGACACAAAAAGATTGGAAATGGTTAGGGCCGAAAAACCAAAAATGTCCCCCCATTTTAGTCAATTACTATAACTCCTTATGTATCCTATTTTTTTAAGGGTATAATTGAAAAACAAACTTTAATATAACATATCTAAAAATCCGTGCCTTGTAATTTTACAAATTTTATCTTGTTGGAAAGCTAATAAAAAAACCTATCAACGAGCACAAATAACAATATCAAATTTTGAGTTTTTACGAAAATTCGGAGGTATTTATCATTTTAGGCATAATTCTCGAAAATTAAGTATATATTCATTATACAAACCACCATAAAGGATACATAATACTTTATGTAACCATATTTTGGTTTATGCATCAACTAATTTTCTGTTGCAACTAATAAAACGATGTACTCCCTCCGTTAGGCACAATTCTCTAAAATTAAATGCAACGCCATTATACAAACCACCACAAAGGATGCATGACACATCATACATTTGGTTTATGGATCGACTAATTTTAGGCACAATTCTCGTTTTGGGAAAAATTAAATGCAACGGCTGAAAGTATCACTTTTCCGGTGAGAAAATTATACAAACCACCACAAAGGATGTAGAAATAAATGAGTCAAAAATATACATCATGCAACCATATTTTGGTTTATGGATCCGTTTTTCCACTTGTATTAAAAAATACAAAATCATTTCCGATTCCATTCCAAATTAGCTAAAAAGTCGTTTTTCTATTTTCACAAATCACCTAGTTAAATTTAAAATAAAAATTAAAAAAAAGATGAAAATTTGGTTTTAGTCAAGAATAAATGAAGAAAAACCTTCCCTAAATTATTTCGACCATTTTGAGGCTTTCAACCTGTTACAATACTTAAAAAAGTGATATACGATAGCATTCATTTTAAGGTTCTCAAACCCTTAACATTGACAAATAAAAAAGTGATTCCCTTTACTTCCGAGAACATTGAGAACCCGTTCAGCTTGCTTGGTACTCCACTTCCTTCACAGAGAAACAGTATATTCAAATCATCTAAATTTCAATTTGAAAGGGAACACATCCAAAAAAATTGATACAAATAAATATTTAAGCATCACGGTTATATATGTAAATCCATATATAAAGAAATACCACATTTTACTTGTTCGAATAGAAAGTTGATGTAGATAGTTACCCTTTGGGCTCTCAAAACATTTTTTGGTGGATTAGCAAGACGTTGTTCCAGAGTTGACCACTTCTTATACGCATCCACCTTAAGAGCATGTTTGTAATTTCTCCACCTTTCATTCAACTTGAGTTTGATCCAATCATTCAACTCGTCTGGTACGTCAAATATTTGGCTGATAACAAGAAGGAAAGATTAAAATATTGCGATTTTAGAGAATCAATGCAATATGGATATTTTTTGAAATACTATGCATATGATTTTATACCTTCACTTCAAGTATGCAATTCTCAATAAACTCGGATGACATGTATTTCAATCATGTCATTGTCAATGGTAGTCATTTGCCTAGTCTTGTGATAGATGGGTAACATATTTGCACATGAACTTACCATTCTTCCCCATTGGTGTTATGATATGGTAACCTCTCGATTTGCTAGAGCTCCCTCATAAAATTCAATTTTGCTTTACCTCGACCCATCCTACAAAAAAGGAAATAATTATGAAGTCAGCACACAAATATAAGGAAGTTACTTATAAGTTAACTAACAATGTAATAGAGAAGTTACTTTCTGAATAAAATGACTAGCTACTTGCAAAGTCACATCAAAGCTTATCAAACTAAATATTCTTGGTTCAACTGATGCACTAATTAACATTCATTATCTGATCCACTATCAATATCAATATCATGTGGATCATTTTCATCATATATATCCCCATATATGTATTCCTCTTCTTCTGACTCTACTAATTCATTATTGCCGTTATCATCATCATCTTCTTCTTCTTCATCATCATCATCGGCATCTTCTTCTTCTGTGACATTATCATCGTTAAAACATATTTGTCTATCTTCCGCACTTACTTGTCTTTTTCCCTTTCGTAGGCGAAACCAATATTATCATCTTCATTGTTGCCTTCCTTTCCAAATGGATCATTATGAGTTGAAATGTCAAAAACATCCCTAGGTTTATTCTTTACCACAACATGCCATTCGATTCTACTGGGTCTTGAGCATAAAAAACTTGAACTTGAGAGGCCAACACGTAAGGATCCTCACTTCTCTTCCGAAGTATTAACAACATTTGCCCAATTTCCCCGTTTACGAAGGAAGGCGCCGTTGACTCCAATGCAACACCGTTGTTCTGTGTCTTTGCTCCATATTCTTACTTGCGATAGTTTTGAAGTTATTACCTCTCGTTGTATAACCGGTGAATCGTCTCATTGATTGAAAAGGGGCCTTGACAAAGCAAATCTAGTCCTTCAAACAAATGTCACTTTATCTCGAGCAAGCAACTTAATATGATTTTTAAACCAAAGGTTTGTGCTTTCGCAGCAGTGTTCAAGATCACTTAACCTTGGGTGCAACATTGCCGGAGTAGTTATGTGTTGCACAAAAAATTTTAGTCAAATTCATCAAATTAGTGCTAGTGAAAGACATATTAGTAACTCGATTAATAAATTGTGTGAGAAAAGTATTTCTTACGTTATGTAAGGAGCTACATCATCATCATTAGACAATATATAGTCATGCAACAACTTTCTTTGTAAGGAAGCTAAAGGAAATCGTTTAGGACTCCAATGGGAGTATCATCAACGATATCTGATCTCATTAGTTCGTGACTCGACATCTTTGAGGTACCTCGACAAAAATGTAACACATTCATCTTGCTAAATATCCTTCAACAATAGATCCTTTTGGATGATCTTTATTCCGCACATATTTCTTGAGAGTGTATAGATACCTTTCAAGAACAAAGTTTGACTCCAGGTCAATATTGGTATCACATTTAAATACATTAATTAATGGTAAAAATTAAGCGAACAAAAGTTTAAAACACATACTGTTCAATTGGTTACATCCATCGATACTCGCAGGTCCACCTAAACGCGCCTCTGTTGCCAAATGGATAGGCAAATGAACCATAATATCGAAAAAGGCGGTGGAAATATTCGCTCCAACTCACAAATAATGACTACTATCGCTTCTCAGCTGTTCAAAATCTTGAAGGGAGAGACTTTGGAGCACAATTCACGGAAAAAGGAACTTAACTCCATTAGTACGGAGAACTAACTTTAGATGGCAGCGTCTTCCTAATGCCAAAGGTAACAAACTCTGCATAAGGACATGTGAATCATGGCTTTTTAGTCCAAAGATTTTTATTTGTTGTACATTTACATCTTGCAATGTGTGATGAATAACCATGAGTCTTCAAATTCTTGAAGACATTAAGAAACATCGTCTTTCTTGCATTATCCATGGAGTAGCATGCTAAAGGTAAGAAATACTTCCCATTTTCAAGGGACGAGGTGAAGTTCGGTCCGATCTTCAGAGTTGAAGATCAAATCTTTCTTTAATACCATCTTTAGTCTTTCCATCAATATCGACGTCTATGTTGTGTTTGAGTATATTATTTTCCCAGTATGGCAGTTCATAAAATATACTCAATTTTTCCAATTGCTCGGCATGTTACTTACAGTTGCATTTGATCCCCGTTCTCTTCTCTTGCGTGGACGATCGCCATTCAAATTCGGCTCAAACTGCTTTCCAAATATATGTGGAATGTCTTTAAACTTTTGCAAGATATCTGTCCCTAACAATGGGTTTGGAGGTGGACTACGATCCACATTTCCATCAAAATCCTTCTTAAGTGATGTGCGAAACCTATGATTCATAGGCGACAATTGGCCCATGTAGATAGTTTTCTTCCATTCTTCAACCATTGGTGCCAGTATCTTCAAGACATGTTGAACATGCCAATTTACCTTTATTACTCCATCCCTGAGAGCATTGCAAGTCCGGGATAATCACTTATGGTCCATAATAACCCCGCACGCAAATTGAACATTTCATTTCTTGAGGAATCAAATGTGTCTACGCCTTCCTCCCATAACTCCTTAAGCTCATCTATCAACGGTCTCAAGTACACGTCAATATCGTTACCTGTGATAAGAAATATTAATCCTTGGAGTTTGTAAATTTATAAGAAATCGAAAAATGGCACAACATACCACAAATACTGCAATGCAAAGAAACAAAAGCTTGCTAATACATGCAGCAACATGCTGGAGCACTATACAGGGAGATGGCAATTACAAATGACTAGATTTCACTTTGATCACATACAAAACCAAGTTAATTAACATATCTACTAACTGATGCAGGGGACCACATACTAAGTGCGAACACTAAATTCTATAGAAAAAAAGTATTTGTCGCAGTGCTAGACAAAAATAGCTTGTCTGAAAGTAAAAGGTTTAAGCATCGAGAGCATTAGTATTCATGGCCATCACATGCTTATAATCAACAGTCAATTACAGTAAGCAGGACTATGTAAAAAAACATAACTCCATGGATAGTTCATAATCAAAGCTAAGTTAATCAAGTCAAAAAGTTGTCAACTTTAATAGTAATATAGGGAATAAAACCTTGACTTATTCTATCACTTGAGAAATAAAATCCAGTGATAAAGCTTTCAAAAAAAAAATAGCGACTCAAAAACAAAAAAGAATGAACGTAAAATGTAATTATGTGTGGGCGGAGTATAAGCGAACGATTATCATGTTAGGCATTTCATGCATAACCATGGCGGTAAGTTATACGGTAAAAGAACCACAGGCCATGTGCTATGTGGATTTCTCATTGAACTGTATGGACTGAATCCGTCGGTTGATAAACCTAATCTTATATTCCTTGAATCAGATAAATTTGCAAAGTTGGATTCATCTCATCAAACTTATTCCAAGCATCGAAATTTGGATGTCTCAATACCCCATCTCTCGACGCACTTCATGATGCCATCTCATATTTGCAGCAGTCTTTGAACACATGTATAACCGTTGTAGCCGTGGCTTCAAAGGGAAGTGACGAAGAATCTTGGCAGGCGTTTTCGTTTTTCCATCTTTGTAACGAGAAGCTTTACAAACGGTACATGACTTAAGATCAGCAGTCTCTTTATAATACAACATACAATCATTGGGACACGCATCAATTTTGTTATAACACAATCCCAACTCCGAAAGTACCTTCTTGCATTGTGTGAAGTTTTCAGGCAAAGTTCACCCCTCTGGAAATGAATCTCTTATAAGTTGGAGCATCTCTTTGAATGACTTATCGGTCATCCCACCAACACACTTGTAGTTCCAAAATCTGACAAGAAAAGACATCATTGACATTTTTATGGCAGCCCCAGGATACAATGGCTTCTTTGAATCTTCTAACAACTTATAGAACTGTGCTGCTGAATTACCACTTGGTATGCTACTCGCTCCCACGTTTATATCACCCATATCATCATCTTCACACATAGGTACTCCATATGCATCTCGAATCATTCCTGTAATATCATCTCCAAGTCCTTCACTTTCATTATCACCAACCTCAAAGATTTGCATTTTCTGCCCCGACATTAGAAGTAGAAGGAAACGTTGAGCGGAAACTTTCACCGTGATGATACCATACTGTGTAGCTCTTTGTCATACCACAACTTACCACATCATCATATATCTCATCTTTGGTCTTGTAATAAATATTGGTGCACTCCTTGCATGGACATTTCATTTTATTACTTTCAGTAACAAACCCATTTTCAAAAGCATGGTCTAACAACAACCTCAAACCAACATCAAAAACTTACTCAACCGGTCATGATGAACCCAACTCTTATCCATTTCTTTGAAAACTGAGATACTTTCAAACCAAGAGAACAATGAAAACATTAACTTGGATATGCATACGAAGACGGTTCATCATTTCAAATCGATAAGTTTGTTCCTATTGTCATATAATCATATACCAAATTCACCAAAAATTCCTATCCAAACTTGTCTAACCATAATTTCATATAAAACCCTTTTACAGATCAAATGGAACCTCATTATTACTTTATAATCAAATTGAACTTGCAAAAATTGAAAATCGAACATATCCACTTTGATTCAAATTTTTAGTTCTTACTGGCGATATCAAACTTGAAAATCAAATCTAAGTTAATAAAATTCCAAATCAAAATAAATAAAATAATAAATATTGAAATTCAAACTTGTGATTCTGTAATCAACAGACCCTTTATCGTTAGCTTCTAATCTTCTTTCAAAACTTCATGAAAGATTAAAACTTGGGTTTGAAATATAAAATCCCAAATTTTAAAAACCCATCTTATTAATTAAAACTCCCAAAATTTCAAAAAATCTAATCAAATTTCTTTTTCAACTATGAATCTAGATATAAACTAAAGAAAATTGATTTTGTGCTAACTAGCAATGAACATGTATCTAGTACAATTTAACACATAAACCCAAAGAAAATTAAAAACAAATCGAAATCTAAAGAGGGGAAATTTCACCTTGATTAGTTGCTCACGGGTAACTTATATGTGAGTTACCAACTTAGATCTTTCAAAAAAGAAAGAAAAAAACTCTTAAGCAACTTCAACAAGATCGATCGATTCCGATCTATGAATAATGTATAGAAAAATAACCCACTAACAAGAAGAGAAAAGATCATTTTCTCGAAAACTAAGAAAAAAAGAAAGATAAGAGATAAAACGGAAAAAATAATAATTTTTTAATTTTCCCTCTCGAAAAATGTGAAAGTAGTCGCGAAATTTTCCATCTTCATGGATGGATACATTCTTCTTGGTCGGCCCTCCCACAATGTTGACTAATATTTAGTATTTGGTTATTGCAGGAATTGTTTTTGTGGCCCCAAAACGTCTTAACAACTCCTCATTTTTGTAGTGATCGTTTTTTAAACGGAATGTGAAAGTGAAATCTTGAGGGAGGACCTTTATATGGCCACATTTTTGTAAAATGTAAGTGATCAATTGACACAAAAAGATTGGAAATGGTTAGGGCCGAAAAACCAAAAAATCCCTCCCTTTTAGTCAAATTACTATAACTCCTTGTGTATCCTATCTTTTCAGGGGTATAATTGGAAAGCAAACTTGAATATATAATATATCTAAAAATTCGTGCCTTGGAATTTTACAAATTTTATCTCGTTGGAAAGCTAATAAAAAAATCTATCCAACGAGCACAAACAACAATATCAAATTTTGAGTTTTTACGAAAAATTCAGAGATACTTATCATTTTAGGCAAAATTTTAGAAAATTAAGTGTATATCCATTATGCAAACCACCATAAAGGATACATAATAGTTTATGTAGCAAAATTTTGGTTTGTTCATCAACTAATTTTTCGTTGCAACTAATAAAACGATGTACTCCTCCGTTTCAAGAAAAATGATACTTTTATTTTAGACATAATTCTCGAAAATTGAATGTATAGCCATTATGCAAACCACCACAAAGGATGCATAACACATCATGCAATCATATTTTGGTTTATGGATCGACTAATTTTCCGTTTAAGAAAAGGTGATACTTTCGCTCCGTTTCGGGAAAATTGATACTTTCGCTCTGTTTCGGGAAAATTGATACTTTCGCTCTGTTTCGGAAAAAATGATGCTTTCGCTCTGTTTTAGAAAAAGTGATACTTTTTCTGAAACGGGGAGAAAGTATCATTTTTTTCCGAAACGGGGCGAAAGTATCACTTTTTCGGAAACGAGGTGAAAGTATCACCTTTTCTTAAACGGGACGAAAGTAGTCGCAGACAAACTCCATCTTCAGATTCTTCTTCGGTCGGCCCTCCCACCGTGGAAACGGTCGTACTAGTACTAGTATGACCACTTTTTTGTAAAATGTAAGTCATCAAATTGAAACAAAAAGATTGGAAATGGTTAGGGATGAAAAACCAATAATGCCCCTCTAAATCATTTTTTTTTTAGACATTTCCGTAAATAAACAGAAGAGGAAGGGCAATATGTATTAGACATTTTCGTAAATAAACCAAAAAGGAAGGGCAATAGGTATTAGATATTTTCGTAAATAAACCAAAAAGGAAGGGCAGTAGGTATAAGTGTTATATTGTATTATAATTTTTTAGGGGTATAATTGGAAAGCAAACTTTAATATAACATATCTAAAAATCCGTGCCTTGGAATTTTACAAATTTTATCTCGTTGGAAAGGTAATAAAAAAAGCTACACAATGAGTACAAACAATAATATCAAATTTAGAGTTTTTTACCAAAAATTCGGAGGTATTTATCATTTTAGGTAAAATTTTAAAAAATTAAATGTACATCCATTATGCAAACCACCACAAAAGATACATAATACTTTATGTAGCCATATTTTGATTTATGCGTCAACTAATTTTCCGTTGCAACTAATAAAACGATGTACTCCCTCCGTTACAAGAAAAGTGATACTTTCATTTTAGGCACAATTCACGAAAATTGAATGTATAGTCATTATGCAAACCACCACAAAGGATGCATAACACATCATGCAACCATATTTTGGTTTGTGGATCGACTAATTTTCCGTTTCAGAAAAAAAGTGATACTTTCACATTCTGTTTCAGGAAAAGTGATACTTTTACTCTGTTTCGGGAAAAGTGATACTCTCGCCTGTTTCGGGGAAAAATAATACTTTCGCTCTATTAAGGAAAAATTGATACTTTCGCCCCGTTTCAGAAAAAGTGAGTATCAATTAAAACTGAAACCTACCCTGACATCTCAACTGGCCTAATTGCATGTTCAGCCGTCAGATTGGTATCAGTGAATTCTTGGATATCTCTAATATTGGTGAATTTGAGGCATTTATTCTTTTTTGAGTTCTGAAATGTATGTACATTGATTTTTTTTTTGAGATAATTAGTGTTTGGGTTGTATATTTTGGTATGGTAGAGGATTTGGGTTTCAAGTTTGTCAAATTTAGTGTTTGGGTCGTTGACTAGTTAGTCAACTACGTGTACTAGTCAAGCCGTTTACTGAATTCACACCCGTTAAGTTTTGATTATGTTTCCTTACTCGTATGAAAAAGAAACGATCACCTTCCTGTTAATCAGATCGTTCAACTTATAATATCATACAGTATCAGATAATAATAGGGTAAAAAAGATATGTGGGAAATCAGAGCATGAAAGAACAGATTGATTCTAAGATAACTGAAGGGTCTTTTCCTTATAGCTTGCTTCTGCTGTAGTTAACTGTACAACAATCGGTGATGTGATGATAAGAATCGATGGGGTTTTGTTTTTAGTTCAACTTAAAGTCATACGGTATTGTGAATGTTACTGCAGGTTGACAGCGCTTTATACGTTAAAAGATCACCTCGAGGCATTAGCTTAGAACTCAACATGGCTATCCAATGTTAGTGGGTAAGAAATAGTGCAGTCTGGGAAGTGAATCCTGTTTTTGGCCAATTTTTTTTTTTTTTTTTTTTTTTTTTTTAGATCTAAATTTTTCTCCAGAGATGGCAAGTTGGTTCATTATTGTGAATCCTCTTTTCAGTTTTATTAAGTCTTCTATGTTTTGGTTGTTTGGGAAGTTACTGTCCAGTCTGTATGGCGCCAATTTTTTTTTATTATATCTAATTAAAGAGACTTGTAATAATCTTTAGGCTTACAAAATGCATGCAAGATGATAGCAGCAGAGATCTCATAAATGTTGCGCGCAGAAGTAGTGGGTGTTGTTGCTCTTGTGATCAGTTTCTTTGGGGTACTGTTAAATGTGATCTTCTTGTGACAGTGATATAGGCTATGAATGGACAACCTATTTACGAGGAGATGGCTTTAGTTGGTGAAGCACTTGCATCGACAGAAACAAGGCTTTCCTTGTAGATTTCAGCCCAAAGAGTATACAATTTTATTTCTTGTCCAAACCCAAGATCCTCCATCTCATCAGTGACAGAGTTGTATAATATCAAAGTTTTGCCCCGAAATAAGCCAATCTTTCCGTTCCAAAGGAGTGCAAGCATACTAGAGAATCCATACCCATACCTGATTCGAGATGAGTTATCAAATCTGTAAGTCTCAGTCCACAACTCCTTCACCGTATTATCATCGTAATCATTCAATATCCATACCTTGTATGTTGCATCAATTCCCGAAATGCAAGCTAGTTTATCACCTATTATTTCTAACTGAGAACAGCCATCCACTGGAACCTGTAGTACTCTTTGGTATTTTTCTTTGCTCAAGTCAAATGACAAAATCATTTGCTTAAAAGGTTTTGCAGTGTAGTCCAGACCTAGATGGAAATAAATACCATTCAAACTCCGTTCCACTGGTAGTGGACTAGGACTACAATAATGAACTGTACCAGTACGGAAATCTGAGTCCATCAACCTCCAAGAATCACTACTTAGGCAGTATATCTCAACTTTGGGGAGGCTGTTAACGCCTAACTTTAATCCAATTTGATATTTGGGGTCGATAGAAGAGACCTGTATCACCTTGTAATCCTTGGTTGCAACATCAAAACCGAGTCCAACAAAATCACGATGCTTATACCCGTTCTTGGGGGGGGTTTCCATTTGGCGACTTAGGAAGAAGTCTACTTTTTCTCGTGGCAGGGTTCCAAAGAACAATATCCCTGGTTATGTTGTTGTACATGCAAATTATTCCATGAACACAATCCACCATGTCTATGGCACCAGGTGGTCTCACATCCTTGAAGACTTCGTCAGAAAGAAAATATAACGGATCAGGTGTGGGTGCGTCGCCTCGGTGTTGGCAGATGATGGTGCCTCCTAGCTTGGAGTTTTTGTCGACCATAGTAGCAGTGGTGGTGGTATGGCATCGTATGAAGTGAGATGATTGAATGACGGCATACCATGATTTGCACACAGATTTAATTCGCAACAGAGATCGTACAGGGAACCGTATCAAAATTTGGAAAATAACATCTTCCGGCAGAATAGGAGTAGCCATGGATCGTCCTAAAACCACCACAACGAACCCGGACGCTAGTTAAGCTGTTAAAATACGAAATAAAGAAAAATCGTTGGATCAAACTTTGTTATTAGACCCTCCCTCCTAATAAAAATATTGAAGGATTAGAACAAACTTGTTGTAAAAGGAGAAGGAGACAGAAAATAAGGAGAAGGAGAGACAAATTCTATTCATTAGTGTGTGTTTACAAAGGTTTAGGACTCTATTTATAGAGTTACATACTTGGTGCCCAAGTAATGGGGTCCCACTAAAGTGGGCATCTACCTAATAAACTTCCGTTTATAACACTCCCCCTAGATGACCACCGTATCTAAGCAATTGCCTCGTTAAAACCTTTGTCAGGAAAATCCGAAAGGGACAAAACCTGATCTAAGGGAAAAGAGTACAATTGTGAGAAAACTCGAAACATCTGGACATGAATGTGTTGCCTCATTAAAACCTTGACAAGGAAAACCCAGTGGGAAAAACCTTGATGAAGGAAAAAGAGTACAACATGATGGTCCAGTAAAATACCTTCTAGTTTGATACTCCCCCTGATAAATACTTTAGTTAAATCTTGACTTGCAAATCTTCGAGTCGAGCCAATTTCGATAAACAAATTTCTTGAATGCTGGAGATACCAATGCTTTTGTGAGAAATTTCCAAGTTGATGAAGTCTTCTTTTGTGTTAATCTTCTAATGGTAGTGTTCTCGAGTCTTCACGCTTCTTGGATTCCTATCTTCTCGGAGATGATTTGCAAAAGTAGTTGATGTAGTTTCTTCAACAAAGTGCCAATATGCAGTTATAGTACCATAGGTGAGTTAAGTTTGTGATCACACCATATATGGATCAGAATGATATCCAAATTCCTAAGGAGATGGTTATGTTGATATGGTTTAATAAAAATGACCTAGTTAATGGTGGGAATCCACCTAATAACCGAAATTTGATACAACTCCCCCTTGGATGACCACCATGTTGAATTAATTTGCCTCACTAAAACCTTGCCAATAAACCCCAATGGGAAAAAGTTGGACGAAGAAAAAAGAGCACAATATCAACATTTTTGAGTAAAAATTCATCGTCGACGAGATGTTGCCTCGTTAAAACCTTGTCAGGAAAACCACATGGGACAAAACCTGAAGCGAAGGGAAAAGAGTACAACTTTTGACGATTTTATGGATGCTAACTCAATTAAATGAGTTTTACTAAAGACAAGCATCAAAATAATGACTCTAGTCTATTTCAAAGACAAGTTTAAGCACCATAATTCTAACTGCAAATTTAAGAAAGAAAAATAAATAGAATTATGCTGTTAAAGCGTGGATTTTTGTGTTTTTAAGGACCTTTCAAGAGACCTATAGAGTTGATATCTTCAACTGATTAATCCGGATATTTGGTTTTGTACCAAATTTATAAAAACACTTAAAGGATTGTTAAACCAGATAATTAAGTCAGGTGGCTGCCAGAATATAATTTGAATCCTACAAGGATTACAAATACGAATATGGTATCTGGATACAAACGAGTCATTCAAAGACTACCACGCCAAATGCATCATATAAAGAGAATAATTATTCAACCAATCCCGAGGTTTGAGAGAGAAAAATAAAACCCTCAAATCGTTTTCACAACGAATATATTTCTCATATGAAGACGCAATATCACTATACCAACCTGTAATTAATATGCTTGGCATGTTTAAGGTGTTAAGTTTGGATCCAAAATTGCATCATTCGAGAAATTAATCCAAACTAATTGGATTGTATGCCAACCAATCACATATGTCGATATTCCTCTGCATAGGGGTTAACAACCACCATTTATTCTAGTAGCAACTTTAAATGAATATTCAACACTTATTCGTTTATACGATCTCACACAATTTCTAGTGTATGCATACTTTAAAAAATTCAAAATTACAGGTACCAGCGCCCGCGGGCATTATAATCTCCCCATCTTACATTGAAGAGATATGAACTATAGGAATGTGGATCATGTTTTGATAGACTCAATTGGAGTACTATTTGTAGCCTCATGCAAAACGCTACTTGTTGTTATATGTGATTGGATTTTCCTTTCAACAGGCAAACGCTTATATAAAAGAAAAATGAGATATTTCACACCAATCATATAATGACAGCCTTTACCATTTTGATCTTGATGGGAGAGAAATTGATATAACATTTAAGTTAATTAACACAATATTTTTGATAGTGTATAGTCTCCCCCTGATTATGGCGGAAAATATTTCAATCTCATATACGAAAACAAATTTCGTAAAGTATTATCCGATTAATTTGAGGACATATACTTATAATAATTTCTGGATGTTAACAATACTAGTTGGACCGTAGATAATGAATTTAAAAATCATAAAAGAAATGTCCAAATAAATAAATAAAATTATAGTCTATTTGACGTACAAATTTAAAATCAATCATGGATGGTTAGAGCAAGAAATATCTAAATCTCCAATGACCTATAAGGCCGACGAGATATTCATTCACCTAAGAATGAAATTATAGACACTTTATTTCATTTAAAGAAATTAATATCAAGATCAATATAGTCACTACAAGGACTAATTAATGATTTAGGCTAACAAGCCCGGTGCGCACCCATTGATCTTTTGTGTCCTATTGTATTTCAACATAAAGTTGAATAGTCTTAATTTAGGAGATTAGTATTCGGAAGAAGAAAAATTTGCTCAATATCCGTTAGGAATGCAACAATTGGTGTTTGCAATTGTGAATAATATGCTAACGACATCTCATCCATCTAGGATTTATAGAGAAACCAATTCCAATTGGCATATATGATTCTTTTGTAAAAATAAATAAATCATTGTCGTTATCAATTTTGGAAAAATAAAATAAAAAGTACATCCATTATTGGTTGAAAATGGCAAAAATAAATAAATAGAGAATATGCCAATTTATTTTCTCACATCTTATAAAAATGATGGAGAAAAATTAATACCGATTGGTTTATATGGTACACCAAAATTACATCGACAAAAAAGAAAAATAATTTGATGCATTAGTTATCGCATATGGAAAATTGATTCCGTGTTGAGGATGGTTTCTTGTAGATATATAGAAACCAATTATAATTAAATCACATGATCTTCGTCGAATGGACAAAAATACCAAAGTTAATTGGTCGTAGGTTTTTCAACCATGCATGTAATTAATTACTTTAAAGGTAACCAAATATGCGATAACACCAATTTTGGTGATTACAATTTCATTAAAAGAATAGAAATTGTAAGCCATCTATCGATGGATTTATTTTCTTCTTTCTCAATGAAAAGTATAGAGAATAGAAACCAAATGCAAATCACATGATCTTCGTCGAATGGACAAAAATACAAAAGTTAATTGGCCGTAGGTTTTTCAACCATGCATGTAATTAATTACTTTAAAGGTAACCAAATATGCGATAACACCAATTTTGGTGATTACAATTTCATTAAAAGAATAGAAATTGTAAGCCATCTATCGATGGATTTATTTTCTTCTTTCTAAATGAAAAGTATAGAGAATAGAAACCAAATGCAAATCACATGATCATTGTCCAATTGACAAAGATACCAATATTAATTGGCCGGAGGTTTTTCAACCATGCACGTGATTAGTTGCCGCCGTAAAGTTAATTAGACTGCGATACCACCAATTTTTGGTGATTACAATTTCATTAAAGGAATAGAAATTGTACATAGACCATCTTTCAATGGATTTTTTTTTTGTCTTTCTCTATTAAAAGATAAGAGAAGAAAGGAAACCAACTTATTCGAAAAACTGATTACCCATATAACAACATAATTTAATATGTTTATAGTGAATATATATATATATATATATAAAAGAAAAGAAAGAAAAAACTCAAAATAAATTATTGGCGATTACTTTACCAGATCTGTACTGACAACGCTTTCAGTCATCCATCAATAATATATTGTTTTCTCATGTACGCTTAGGATTGATAAAAGTCCAGATGTAGAATTGCATGTACGTACATAACCAAAGCTAATCAAACCATGACTTGTCCGTGGATATGATCAGCAACCATGAACGAGTTAAGCCAGCCGTATGGATTTCGTCATTCAAGCACATGCAAAGATAAAAGCAGATGTCAATACACTATTTAAATAAATCTAACTCATAGAAAAAAAAAAATATATAAAATCAAACACAAGATTAAAAAGTGTATTTGTGTTTCACGCTGCTGTCAATATAAGAGATTTCTTCTTTCGAGTCGGTCCTATAACTCAGGGTAAAGCTTGCTGATAACGTGTTGTAAAAGGAGAAGGAGACAGAGAATAAGGAGAAGAAGAACAGACAAATTCTATTCATTAGTGTGTGTTTACAAAGGTTTGGGACTCTATTTATAGAGTTACATACTTGGTGCCCAAGTAATGGGGTCCCACTAAAGTGGACATCTACCTAATAAACTTCTGTTTATAACAAAACAATGTATTCATGCAGAACATACATAAAAATAGAGTCTCAGTCGGATAAGGAAACCTAGCTACCTATTCCTAAACATAAACTAATTAATGTGCCTTCCTACGACTAAAACAAAACCCCCACAAGCCATACATGCAACTAGAATCCTTCGTACCTAAAACTAGAATCGTACGTACCTAATTGGTGTTTGTTGGTATCCCGACAATGCACCATATTCTATCAAACTCCTGGACATAGTAATCTTCTTCTTTTTTGAACCGAAATCCTGTCTTGTGAGAGCTTTTATTGAGTACCACTTTAAGCTAATAATGTTCATATCAAACATACCCAAACTAATGAATCTTGAGGACATCAAACTGATCAGTCTTAACACTTTAGATTTGGATGGGTGTCTAACTTTCTAATAATGGCCAAGTACTGGTTGCACATTGGAGCCAGCACAAATCAACTCCTTCCCTGCAAAACATGAATTCATTTGGATTACATGTGCTAGCTTTGAAGAAACTATGTAGTGACTGTGACATAAACCTCAAAGAAAGTTTTTTAGGTATTAACTCCGACGGCGAACAAGAGGGGGCTAGTTGAGATGGTGTCAGATACTTTGTGCATTGTTGACTTGTGACTGTAGTTATGAAAATTTCATAACCCTATCCGATATTAATTTGTTAGAATGAATGTTACCGCTCAACTGAAAAATAAGGAAAGGGAGGAAAAAAAATGCCGGGGATAAACTAAAAATCCTCTTTCTATGCTCAACTGTTCTTTACAGTCGAGAAACCTAAGATGAGAGCTGCTCTACGGGGTATAATGATTTGCAAGTTGGCCTGTTTACCAAATATGGATTACAACAATCAAGGATCCTAAAAACTGAAAAGGTATCAATGTTATGTATGCATAAAGACTCTATTAGGTTTAAATTGTCTGCTTTCAAATGGACAAAATTTTGAGCAGCAACATCAAAATTTAGAAATTTGCTCACTCCGAAATAGGATATATGGAAACTGTGAAAACGCTTACTTTCTTAATAATCAGTACCCAAAAGAACATGGTTGATGTTGAATATTGTAAATGCTGTAATGACTAAATTGAAAGACCGAGGCTGTTAATGGGAGTTCGACAAGCCATGGTACTAGCGCAGAATAGTTTACCATGAAATGGAGATGGTCAGTGATGGTGCACCAGTTTCTGTAAACTTAAGGTTTGCAGAATTGCACAAGGTGAATCAGATAAGTAAGAGAAAACAACTTTAATCCTTTAACTATCTGAAATATCACATATGCCTATAAAATCCAAGTATCCAAACCATATATAGACTACACTGACAAGCAAAATATAATCACTCAACTACTAAAGAACAAAAGCATAAGCAAAACATAATTACAACACACTTTTAACCCGTTGAGAAGGGCGTCTGCAGCTTTTGTATTCACCAGTTTGAAGTTTTAACGTGATCTGAAGTATTAATTTGTGTTATGACCAACGGCTCTTCCAAGCACAATCAATAGAGAATTGAAATAGAAATGAAAACAAATGTAAAACAGGCACACACACAACACAAGGATTTATAGTGGTTCGATCAAGATGATCTACATCCACTTTGGAAGACGACGATAACGTTGCACTATGATTTGAACAAGGTTACAAGAGTATAAACTCCTCTCAAGAACAAGCCTACACTGGCTGCCTTACACTCTAGAATACTTATTGTTTCTCTCTTCTACTCACTGATTTGGGATGATGTTTACAATGAAACTACAAGACCTTATATAGGAGAATGGAGTGAGTATATGTCGACATATACTCACCACAACCGAAAGTGCTCCACTGGCTAATGATAGTCTCCACCGGCTCCACTAGATAATGCGTGCTCCACTAGCCACAACCGAAAGTGCTTCACTGGATAATGATAGTCTCCACCGAAAGTGCTCTACCAACTGTCTCCACCGAAAGTGCAACTAGCTCATGCCGAAAGTAGATGGTGATTAGTTTATTCATTAGTTTATTCAAGACATATCTTACAAATCTTCACCTTGACTTGAATACCATCACCACTCATCATCATCGTCTTCTCTCAGCCCCTCAAGGGCTCTCAACACCTGTTGACACCAACCAAGTCCAAACAGTGCTTGAACTTGATACTTGGAACTGGCTTTGTCAACATGTCTGCAGGGTTATCCGATGTAGGAACCTTTAGCATCGCTATCCTACCTTCCTCAACTGCATCCTTGATAAAATTATACCTGACATCGATGTGCTTCGTTCTCTCATGATACATCTGGTTCTTGGTCAAGTGAATGGCACTTTGACTGTCACAGAATAAAGTTGCATTCTCTTGCTTGAAACCCAAATCACCAACCAAACCCATCAACCATATACCTTCCTTTACTGCTTCCGCGGCTGCCATGTACTATGCCTCAGTTGTAGACAATGAAACTGTTCTTTTCAAAACCGACCTCCAACTAATAGTACTACCACACAATGTAAAAGTATAACCTGTCAATGACCTTCTTCTATCAAGATCACCTGCATAATCAGAATCAACATAACCCACAACATTCGTCGAATCACCATAGTGTTTATCAAACACTAAACCAACATCTGTCTTCCCATTAGATACTTCAAAATCCACTTTACAGCTTGCCAATGAGCCTTCCCGGGACTTCCCATGTATATACTTACCACACTCATAGCTTGTGCGATATACGGCCTTGTACAAACCATAGCATACATGATGCTACCAACTGCGCTTGCATATGGAACTCGAGACATATACTCTGCCTCATCTGCAGTTTGAGGTGATTGTTTTCTAGAAAGTTAAAAATGACCTGCCAAAGGAGTACTTACTGGTTTTGCATCTTTCATACCAAACCGCTCCAACACCTTCTCGATGTAAGCCTTCTGGGACAAATGCAACTTGCCTTCAGCTCGATTTATATGAATCTCCATGCCCAATATCTTCTTTGTTGCGGCCAAATCCTTCATCTCAAACTCACTACTCAACTGCTCTTTCGACACGTATCTCTGACATGTCTTTGCAAGCAATCAACATATCATCAACACACAAGAGTAAATACACAAATTAACCATCTTGGAGTTTCCTGTGATATACACAACTATCATACTTACTCCTGTCATAGCCATTTGCCACCATAAATGTATCAAAACATTTATACCACTGCCTTGGAGATTGCTTCAAACCATAAAAAGATTTCTTCAACAAACATACATGTCTTATTTGCCAGGAACTTCAAACCCCTTTGGTTGTTGCATATAAATACGCTCTTCCAAATCACCATGAGGGAAAGCTGTCTAAACATCTAGTTGTTCTAATTCTAGATCTTTCAAAGCAACTATAGCAAGCAATGTTCTAATAGAACTATGTTTAACAACAGGAGAGAATGCCTCATTGTATTCAATGCCTTCTCTTTGCGTAAACCCCTTTGCCACAAGCCTTGCCTTGTACCTTGTTCCTTCACCATATGAAGTACCTTGTTTCTTCTTGAAAACCCATTTGCTTCCAACAATCTTCTGCCCTTTTGGTCTTGCAACTATCTCCCAAGTGTCATTCTTGTCAAGAGACTCAATTTCTTCAATTGCAGATGCTCCCCATTCTGCTGATTCTTCACCACCGCTTGCTTCTTCATAGGTTGTTGGATCATCACTATATATGCTCTCACCTACTGCAAATGCATATGCAACCAAATCAGCATGGCCGTATCTCTGAGGTGGTCTAACTTGCCTCCTCTCTCTGTCTCTTACAAGATTGTACTGATGACCTTGTGCTTTTTCTTCCTGGGCAGGTTCTTGCATAATATCTTGATGATCATCATCATCAGAAACAACAGTCTCATTGCTTATTTGAACTTGCACCTCAAGTTCCACCTTGTCACCAAGCTCCACCTTATCACTAACACCCTCTTCAGCTTTTTCATCTAGTTCTTCATTCTTTAGCTTCAACATCGATTGCTCATCAAATTTCACATCTCTGCTGATAAGAAACTTGTTTGATCTTTCTGCAGGACACCATAACCTATATCCTTTCACGCCCTTTGCATACCCAAGAAATATACACTTATTTGCTCTAGGCTCTAGCTTCCCCTCATTCACATGAGCATAGGCTGGACATCCGAATATCTTCAAGTATTCATAGTTAGCATGTGAACCTGTTCAAACTTCATTTGGAGTCTTGCACTCAATGGCAGTCGATGGAGATCTGTTCACTAAATAAGCTGATGTGTTTGCTGCTTCTGCCCAAAACTGCTTTGGTAACCCGGCATTGGAGAGCATGCACCGTGCCTTCTCCATTACGGTTCTGTTCATCCTTTCTGCAACACCATTTTGTTGTGGTGTTTTTCTGACTGTACGGTGTCTCATAATCCCTTGCTCCTTGCAGAACTCATTGAACTCACCCCCACAAAATTCCAAACCATTGTATGTCCTCAAGAACTTGATTTTTTTTTCCGGTTTTCTTCTCAACCATAGTATTCCATTTCTTGAACTTGACAAAAGTTTCATCTTTGTGTTTAAGTATGAATACCCATACTTTCCTTGAGAAATCATCAATGAACGTCAGCATATATCTACCACCACCATGTGAATCGACCCGAGAAGGACCCCAAATATCAGAATGAATATAATACATAATACATTTGGTGTTATGAATAGCTGTACTAAACTTGATTCTACACTGCTTTCCAAAGACACAATGTTCACAGAAATCAAGCTTGCCTGTTTTATGACCACAGAGCAATCCCTGCTTGCTAAAAACAGCCAACCCCCTCTCGCTTATATGTCCTAGCCGCATATGCCATAACTTGGTAGTATCATCATCTGAACTTGAAGAACATACAGCTGCATCACCTGTCACAGTAGTGCCTTACAGCGTATAAAGACCATTAATTCTCCCGCCCTTCATAATTGTAAGACTTCCTCTTGAGACACGAATAACTCCACCTTCACCTTGATACTTGCAGCCATTTGAATCAAGCGTACCCAAAGAAATAAGATTTCTTCTCAGGTCCGGAACATGCCTAACCTTATTTAAAGTCCTCACCATACCGTCATACATCTTAATTTGAATTGTACCTACACCCACCACTTTACAAGTGACATTGTTTCCCATAAGAACTTTACCACCTTCTCTAGCTTGATAAGTAGTAAACCACTCTTTATGAGGACACATGTGAAAAGTACACCCCGAATCAAGAATCCACACATTCTCTGTGCTTTCGGTATGAACCGTAAGAACCGTTCCATCATCACTTTCGGCTTCAACATTTGCTGCGGTGCCTTGGTTAGTATTCTTCTCGACATTCTTCAATTTTGGACAATCCTTCTTGAAATGCCCATTTTCCTTATAATGAAAGCAATAGAATTTACCGGATTTTGATTTAGACCTTGACTTTGATCTACTCCTATCAAATCCTCCCTTTTGGTTTCCTCTTCCTCTAACAAACAACCCATCTCCCGAATTATCTTTACCATCAATACATGTCTTCTTTAACTCCTTAGAGTTCAGAGCCGCTTTAACATCTTCCATGGAAATTGTAGTTTTTCCATACATTACGGTATCAACAAATTTTGATAAGATGGTGGTAAGGAACAAAGCAAACCCAAAGCTTGGTCTTCATCTTCAATTTTGACCTCAATATTTGCCAAATCCAAGAGAATTTTATTATAATCATCAATATGATCTATAATAGACATTCCTTCATGCATTCTAAGAGTATGTAATTTCTTCTTAAGATATAAACGATTAGTTACGGATTTAGTCATATACCTCTTCTCCAACTTGTTCCATAGCCTTTCCGGTGTCGTTTCCGCCGCAAATTCTCTCAAGACCTCGTTGCTCAAACACAATAGAATTAATCCATGTGCTTTCTCCAAGTGCTCATCCTTTTCTTCATCCTTCAATGTTGTTGCTAGAGCCATTTTCCCCTTCAAAGTTTTCACCAAACCTTGTTGCACCAAAACATCCCTCATCTTTAGCCTCCATAAATTGAAATCATTTCTTCCATCAAATTTCTCAATCTCATACTTTGCCGCCATCGTAGATCGATTTTACCCGGAGCTCTGATACCAATTTGTTATGACCAACGACTCTTCCAAGCACAATCAATAGAGAATTGAAATAGAAATGAAAACAAATATAAAAAAGGCACACACACACAACACAAGGATTTATAGTGGTTCGATCAAGATGATCTACATCCACTTTGGAAGACGACAATAACGTTGCACTATGATTTGAACAAGGTTACAAGAGTATAAACTCCTCTCAAGAACAAGCCTACACTGGCTGCCTTACACTCTCTCTAGAATACTTATTGTTTCTCTCTTCTACTCACTGATTTGGGATGATGTTTACAATGAAACTACAAGAACTTATATAGGAGAATGGAGTGAGTATATGTCGACATATACTCACCACAACCGAAAGTGCTCCACTGGCTAATGATAGTCTCCACCGGCTCCACTAGCTAATGCGTGCTCCACTAGCCACAACCGAAAGTGCTTCACTGGATAATGATAGTCTCCACCGAAAGTGCTCTACCAACTGTCTCCACCGAAAGTGCAACTAGCTCATGCCGAAAGTAGATGGTGATTAGTTTATTCATTAGTTTATTTAAGACATATCTTACAATTCGTTTAAACGTTCTCGGTTTATCGGAAAGCCTTGAAATAGAGTGAATTATCTGCTGGGCTGGGCCTTTAAAAAATTCACAAACATTTTATCCCCAAATTCTCATTCATGAAAACAACAAGTTGCTCGTAAATAGTTTTTTTTTCAGTCATTTACAAAGTCTCATGCAAAATAAATAAATAAATCATATTTATGCAAAAACAACCAAAAGGTGATGTTCTCATACTACCTTGACTGTATACAATTTGGGACATAGATGGTGCGCCATTGCACTGGAAATGCATTTGATCGCTTCAGCTATTGCTCCGCGGCATTTAATTCCGACCATCCATCATCGTTGAAATTCTACAACAAACCAGCCTACTTATTTAATCGAACTCGACTTAGCACTACACTGGGCTACCAGTGTCTGCAATTTCAATAGAAACTGCTGTAACCTAGTGCCACTGGCTTTTAAGATCCATGGTTTATGGCAAAGGCAAGTTTTACCACACGACCAAGGTAAAGCTTGCCTTTCCCAAAGACCATGAATCTTAAAATCTAGTGGCACTCGGTTACAGCAACTTTTCTTGAAATTGCAGACACGGTAGGCCAGTGTACCGCTAAGTCGGGTTTGATATTTGGACAAAATCTTAATGCTTCCATTGGGTTTTCCATTGCCATTGCAATGTAATTTTGTTGGCAGTTGAAAATGTTTATGAGGTATACAATGAAATAAGTAAGGTGATCGATCTGGTTGCGCTAGAAATAGACGAAGTGGGAGAAGAGACACAGAGAGTATATAAAGTTTAGGTGTAGGTTTCTTTTCTTTTTTTCGCTTCAGTTTTTATATGAAAAACGCAGTTGGTTCATCCAATGTGAATGTAGATGAGAAATACGCAGTTGGTTCATCCAATGTGGATGTAGATGAGAAATACGCAGTTGGTTCATCCAATGTGAACGTAGCTGACATGCATCATGGAATGGAACTTCGTCTTGGCCTATCCAGTGGACCAGTCTGCTCCAGTTTCAGTTGATCTTAAGAGAGTTTCGAACTAAAAGTTTTTGTATGAGCCAACTGCCACAGAAAGGTGCTTAGGAATATTAAACATGAACAGAAGGTTTATCAATCAATCAAAATGAGAAGATGCTTGGGAATATTAACAAACGCATATATTTAGCACGGAACAAAACGTTTATCAAACAAACGAAAATGAGATGCCTAAAACCCCCCTAAGACAATATTTCCGACTTGCTAACTTCTTTTAGATCAAAAATGAGTCAAGGTCCATGCAATAAAAATGTTTGGTCCATTTTTGTGATCTACTGTGCAACTTAGTAACAAAAAGTATTGAATCTAGACTAATCAATCTTTCTGTAGCCTGTGATGTAACACTCGTGGATAGAACGGCTAATCATGCAGCATACAGAGTAGTAAGTTCGCCAGAAAATCTAAAAACAGTAAATAGTAGCATGGCTTCCTAACTTCATGTGTAAAGAGTTGCAAAAACACACCATCACAGTGTCATTCTCCTTATTGAATTGCTTTCCCATCAAAAAAGATAAAAATTAAAGCACATACTCTATTGTGTGGCAAGAATTTAGCAGATGAGGCGTCCTTGTAGTTTAGAAAAACTTAAGTGTCAGAGCTTGCTGAAATTTTCAAAGTGGGAGTTATTAGTTACAAGTTGCTGAGCTCATACGATAATAATGTTTTTTGGCGAGCTCCTTCTGGAATAACTAAGGTAATACCAGCAACATGGCACCAACCGGAGGAGTTATCAAAGCTGTCTGTTCTTCCATGGAGAGCTCGTATTGGAATATACTGGAAGTTGGTAGGATTTATTCCGGAACCCGAACTTCAATTTCCGTTGAATAACTTGGTTCTTTGCACTTGCGGTTAAGGTCATTGTTCAACGGGAAAAAAACAAAACTCTACAACTAATTTAGAGGCTTTAGTGTCATTCTCCTTATTTGAATTGCTTTTTCTTTTTTGTCCTTGTAGTTTAGCATGAAAACTTAAGTGCTCATTTCATCAAAAGCCACTTGGTTCTTTGCACTTGCGGTTAAGGTCATTGTTCAACGGGAAAAAAACAAAACTCTACAACTAATTTAGAGGCTTTATTTCTTTTTTGGCTCATTTCATCAAAAGCCAAAATGCCTTTTTTTCATAAATGTGCATGTGAATACAAATTTCAAAGCCTACCATATTTGACACCCGCCGCAATTCAGTATGCCTTTCGGGTGTTCTGAGTACTGGTTCGATAGTAACAACATTATACTGGTCAATGTATTTATCATACTTTTTCCTTGACCAAGTGAGATTGTAATCTCCTTCCTATGCACTGGAATTTTGGAATCTTCAAACAACTTCATGACTGGAATTTCTCTTTCCACAAGGTCCGTAACAGATAACTTATGGAAGTCGATGGGAAAACAATATATTTTGCCAAGCCATGTGGATAGACCAATCAGGGTTACTACTATAGTTAGTAATAAAAATATAATGAATATACTTTCTGTTTCGATGGGCCTTATGCAAATACCATTTAGAGTAAAAAGAACTCTTTGGTTCTTTACTGCTAATGGGGTGCCGAGAAATTCCAAGGGCGGAGCCAGCTTAGTGCAAGGGTATACACTTACACCCAACATAGTTAGCTCCTAAGCCTAATTTGAACATAATATTGGATCTAAGCGCGTTTCCACGTTTTTTTTTTTATTTCTTTGCACCTCGCCTAGTTGGCTCAATAGATGAAAAAATATTTACGTCCCCATCCCACCAATTTTCGCCCCGCCCTTGCATGGGAATATGGACTTCAGTAGCCACCAGAGTAAAATGCTGGTATCCATTAGCAGGGATTTCAGCATCCTGTGTCATAGATAAGAAACATCAAATCAAACCCAAGTCAGCTGACTTCTCCGCCTATTTGTTTTCGTTGGCTTTCAACATCAGTGTTGTCCATAGATAAGAAACACCACTATTAAATAACATTGGGAATTTTAAGAAAATGACACACTTCCGATTTCTAGTTCAAGAAAGTGCCACTGTTTTTTCCAGAATTAATAAAATGTCACAACCGTTACATTTTTCGTCAGGGCCCACCAAATCAGTCTATAATAGTTGAACAAGTCAAGAAAATATTCATCTTTACCTAACTACCCTTCACGATCCTTAAGACATCCATAAAAAAAAATCCGATCTCGTTCAGTTCATGTCCATGAGATTACAGTATTCACTTAGGTTTTAACAGAGAACCAAAATCCTAACTTTCTCTCTTCTTCTTCTTCTCTTTTTCTTCTGTATATATTTGAAAAGATAGTTTAGGTACATGATTAATTAAGGGATTGATTTAATAGTGGAATTTAGGGATTGATTGAATGGGCTATGGAGCAGCATCAATGGAGTCAGTAAGAATTGGTGGAGATGATTGATTTGTTATAATCGGTGCAAGGAGAGATTAAAGTAAGAATGAAGTGGTAATTTCAATTATAGAGCAGTGCAGTACGTGGTTTCATTTCATCGTCTTGTCGATGGAGCAAAGAAGAGACTTGGTTTATGGATCTCTTGATTAAATGGTATTGATTAATTGTGAAGTTCGGGTGGAATTAAGTTTGGGGGTTCTTTCTGGTGGTAATCGGTTCTCATTTTGAGAGAAAGATCAGCTGAGTTGGAGATAAGGCATGGTGAGATTGACCGAATGAGTAGTGGATGGATCTGTTAGCTCGTGTCAAATGGGCATGATTTGTTTGAGTAATTGTCGCAGTGAGAATCATGGGTAAGATGGTCTGTATGTTGGTTGATTAGATGGGTTTTGACCCAATGTTGATGTTATTCCATGGATTCTGTTGGATTGAATTGGTATTGAAAGGGGAAGTTGTTGGGTGATTTTGTGATGGGCACTTGACAAGGGTTATGTTGAATCAAGAAGAGAAAAAAAGTGCAAGTCTACAGCTTAGTGTGGATGAGTATATGGAGTTTGGTCCTAGTATTCGGTTGTGTCTAAGCTGGCAAAACATTCGGACAAGAAATTGGTGTTGTTTGCCATGGTTCAATGGCAGTTTAAGACATGTGATGCTGTTGTAATTGGTGGTCGTGTTTGGCGTGTATTTGGGATGTGATTTAGAAGCCAACATGGAGAGGGAATTTATGTACCAACTAGTATAGATTCGGGTCCAAAACAGCTGACCAAGAATAGAGATGTTGCCGATAGTTTTGGGTTGGTGAATGGTTGAGAAGATTTGAGGGCGTAGATGTCTTTTACTAAGATGGGTAACTGCCACCTATACACTAACCGATGTCATTAGTTTTTTTGGATGGAAAAGGTCAAATGTGTGGCATTAAATAAACTCTGGAAAAAAACGGTGGCATTTTCTTGAACACCTAATTGGAACTGTGGCACTTTATTAAAATCCCCAATAACATTTCACCGTCAGATGATGGTTACCTTTCATGATTTAATTATATATCTGACTTTTTCACTTGTTCTTCGATCGTAAATATGTGACTAGCCAAATCAAACGAATCCTATATACTGTATAGTATGGATTTTCTAATGTATTGCTTTGTTCAGGATCAGGACATCTTACTCACCGTCACCCGAGCGTCTCAATCGTCATCTTAAGAATCTGTTTTGGATTAGCGTATACGTTATTGCCAATATTATCCCTTCTGAGGAAAGCAATTTATGTCTTTCAGCCGTTGGATCCGGAGATGCAATTCAAACCTGTCATCAAGATGTCGACCGCAAAAATAAATAGGCGGACGGCCGGATAAGTTCAGGAAATATTTGGCCTTTACTTCTATCCTAAACCTATCCTTTGGTTTTGCATACTTTTTTTTCACGTATCCGAAGGTTTTTCGGATTTTTGTTTCATCAAGAGTCCATAAATACGTCATAAACCTTTTTGGTGAGCTCCTTCTGGTAGATTAGTGATTGGTAAGATTTAGTATTTCATATATCCTGAACCTTTTTTCTTGGTGAGCTCCTGCACTTTAATGGGTTACTGGTAAGATTTACATCAAAAATCCTAACTTCAATTTATGTTGAATAAATTGCTTCTTTGCGGTCATGGCCAATGCTCAATCGAAAAAAACCAGAATTCAACAACAAATTTAAAGGTTTTTTCTTCTTTTATATATAAAAAGTCTTTGAAGGTCAGATTACAAAAAGTTGGTGGGTAGCCTGACAACAAGCTGGCCCTTTCTTCTTTTTGTTGTTGTTATTGTCTCATTTCATAAGTCAAACTGGCCCTTTTCGTAAATGTACGTGTTAAGACAAATTCCAAAGCCTACTTTATTTGACACCTCCAATATAGTAAGTACAAGTCATTGGAATGTTAACTTAATACAAGTGCCATACTTGCAACATTGTATTATTCCGGTCAATCCATATAATAATCCTTGACTAACTGAGATTCCAAACTCCTTCCTATATTCAATCAACTTCATGACTTAGCATCTCTTAATTTTTCCCTATGTGTCCACTTGTGCAAAAACAGGTTTCAAACCATTACAAGGAAAGGGGCAGAGCCATCTAGGAATAGGAAAAAAATAGTGTCAGTTATCTCTCCTAAGTTTTGGGTTATATATGTTTCTACCATTCCTTGCTTTTAAAAAGAATTTTTCTATCATAAGTAAGGAATTTTCTTTTTTTAACTCCTGATTCCTAACTCGGTCACTGCTACAAGGACGACTATTTCCTACGGATCTTTTGAAATAATGCAAAATTGAGTTTGGGATAGGCTTAAAATCTGAAAAGGAATTTTATAAGTACGAATAAATCTACCAATCACCTCACTTCTTATGCACATACACCTAACGTACACTCTTCTCATAAACCTCATTCACTCACTTGTTAACTCTTGCACACTTTCATAATTATCATTATCATTATTATGGACATCATCATTAGTGGTCTGTGAGTGGTGGAGTCATTATTGACCCATTATAAATCAGTTAGCTACTTGCAAGCCTAATAATCATCCGGCTTGACTATTTTATTTGGTTGAGCCAAACTTTTCAATAAAAAACTATATCCCAATATTATCCTTCTCCTACTACCTTCATTCATTCTGATCTCTCTGTTTCTTCTCATTTTCAATAGAAACAAATTAATGCAGGACTTGACAATCTATGCGTGTTGAAAAATGTTTATACTACAAGAACATCTCAAAACATGTAGTTAATTAGTTGCATTCTTCTTCTTCACCAACCAAAATACTAATCAGAAGAAAAAATGAAGATGAAATCGGTGGTGATCGACGAAATATCATATCCTTTACTACCCAAATTCGTTTCCACCAAGAACGCAAAGGATTATAAAACATTACCGGTGGTTTTGGTAGATGAAGACGACTCTTCTCATTCTGGTTTAGTGTTTAATGTCACGACTAGTATAATTGGAGGTGGAATTATGTCGATTCCTGCTACTCTGCAGGTATTGGGGATAGCTCCGGCCCTCATGCTTATTGTTATCGTTGCTATATTGTCTGAGATATCTGTAGATTTTCTTTTGAGGTTTACTGTTAAGAAGACGACTTATGCCGGCCTCATGAGAGAGTCATTTGGGTTAGCCGGATCGTTTTTGCTGCAAATTTGTATATTGATCACAAATCTTGGATGTCTCATCATTTATCTCATCGTTATTGGTATGTTTTCCATTACAGTATTTCTATTGAAATAAACAATTTTGTATTACTTGGCTTGTCGGAAAACATGATATATTTATGCTTATGCAGGGGATGTATTATCTGGAACCGGTGGAAAATTGGAACATGGAAGGAATGTTCATATGGGAATTCTACGAGAATGGTTTGGAATCCACTGGTGGAATTCGCGAAATCTCTCTATGTTTTTCATCACAATCTTTGTTATGCTTCCCCTGGTTTTGCTAAAACGCATAGGTTTGTAAGTTCTTTATTCATCAGTGATTTGGATTCCTCTGGTTTGTTTGCTAAAACTTAGTTTTAATTCCTAAGCTTTCGATTTTGTTGAGTGCAGAATCACTGAGGTACACTTCTGCCGTGTCGGTATTTCTTGCTGTGGTATTTGTTAGTATAACCATGTCTATGGCTATATTTTCATTTTGGGAAGGAGAGCAGACGACCACAAGACTACTACCAGCTGAGGATTCATCTTTTTCGAAACTTTTTACAGCAGTTCCCATTATTGTGACCGCGTTCACTTTCCAACCCAACGGTATAAGTCCGAAAATAACCATTTCACTGAACGTGTTATTGCAATACAAGCAAATTATGTATTTTTCTAATTTATAGTTTTTCTTTTCTGTTTATCCAGTCCATCCGATTAGAGCCGAGCTCAGCAAACCATCAGACATGACTTCTGCCATTCGAATATCACTAGTCATATGTGTTGCAATATACTCGATCGTTGGAATATCTGGGTACCAACTATTTGGAGATTCAACAATGTCCGATATACTCTCCAACTTTGACGAAAATTTTAGTTCGACAACAAATACATGGATTCTCACTCATATAATCCGCTTAAGTTATGCAATCCATATCATGCTTGTTTTTCCTATTCTGAATTTCTCATTACGAGTTAACGTCGACGAACTCTTCTTTCCTAGGCCTAAATGGCCCGCATTGTCCACCCATCCGGCTCGGTTCGTGTCGATTACTTGTTTTTTATTATTGATCGTTTATGTAGCAGCTGTGGTTATACCAAACATATGGTATTTCTTTCAGTTTATTGGGTCAACAACTTCTCTTTGCCTTGCTTTCATCTTTCCTAGTGCCATTGTTTTAAGGTAATAATCTTTTTTCTTTGATATATTAGTTGAGTCTCTTCCTTAAAGTTTCTATCATCTAACTTTTGTTTTATGTTTTCTGGATGTGTAGAGATTATCATGGAGTTGCAACAAGAAGAGATAAGGTTTTGGCTGTATTGATGATAACCTTGGCTGTTGTAGCAAGTTCCATTTCAATTTCTTCGAATGTAATTAGCTTAATTTGAAGCTATGTAAAAAGCTTGAATTAGTTCTTTGGTAAAAAAAAAAACTGTAACTAGCTAGAAGTCTTATAGAATTCTACTGTATGTTGTTTGAGGCCTCGTTGTCAAAGTTTGCCGCCCTATTTGGTGGAAGTCATCACTAAGTTGTCTTCATTTTCATTCATGTAAATACTAAATAAAAAGCAAATCAATTTAAACTGATTTCAAGAACGGGAAACCGGCACGATATAAAATAAGGTAGAGCTATCCATGAAAACCATGCCTGTTATATGGGGTTACTAAATTTGAGGGATCCATATGGTTAGTTTTTATGGGTGCCGGTAACTTCATGTAGAATTTGGTAACTCACGCTCGATAAAGATCGATGACGTGGTTAACTTAAAACCTTGCTTCTCCTTCTTTATCTTTTGGGCATGTGTGCATTAATGGATGTTTTAGGTATGTTTCAATATGGCACCATGTGAAGGTGTTATCAAAATTGTTCGTTCTCCCACGGTGAGCTCGTTTTGGAATATATTGATAGCTTCAGAAATCCAGACTTAAACTTCAGTTGAAACTTGAAATGTATAAATTGGTTCTTTGCTGTCATGGTAGTTGTTTAATCGGAAAAATCAGAATTCCACAACATATTTAGAGGTTTCATTTATTTTATTTTATTTTATTGGTTCATCTCATCAAGTCAAACTGTACCTTCTCATAAATGTGCATGTTTGGACAAATTTGAAGGCCTACTTTATTTGACACCGGGCTGCAATCCAGTATCATGTCCTTGGAGTTGGAGTATTTTGAGTACAAGTTCCACCTTAACAATGTAAATCATCATGATTGACCAAGTGAGATTCTAATCCCCTTCTTATAATTGGAATCTTCAAACATCTTCATGACATCGCATTTCTTTCCCTGTGTCAACTGAACTTGCACAAATATTCATGAAAACAACTTTAAAGAGAAGGTTACGAGGAGAATATCGGTTGGAGAAAGACTATCTAAATCGGGAGAATTTTTTTTTTGCAACTCATTAAAATATTTTGATGTTTTTTCATTGATTTTAATCATACTTTGATCATTATGAACACAAAATAACTAGTTTCTTTAAATTGAATTCGTTTCTTTAATCAGTTTAATCCCTTTAGATATCGGGAAGTTTTCAAATTATTTCTTTGAGTTTTCTTTTGAGTATGTCTAACTAATATTATTTTTTATCTCATTGTGTTTAGATTCTAATCCCCTTCTTATAATTGGAATTCAAACATCTTCATGACATCGCATTTCTTTCCCCTGTGTTGAAGAATCGGGAGAATTTTTTTTTGCAACTCATTAAAATATTTTGATGTTTTTTCATTGATTTTAATCATACTTTGATCATTATGAACACAAAATAACTAGTTTCTTTAAATTGAATTCGTTTCTTTAATCAGTTTAATCCCTTTAGATATCGGGAAGTTTTCAAATTATTTCTTTGAGTTTTCTTTTGAGTATGTCTAACTAATATTATTTTTTATCTCATTGTGTTTACAGCTTGTTAGTTCCGAATGGCGTTTGTCGTAGTATATGAAGTGGTAAAGGCATTTGCAGAGGTTGTTTATTTGCTCGTTGCAACATTGTTGTCCCATATGATTATCATCAAAGTTCAGGAAAAAAAATTGATCATCTGAGTTATCCCCGATTCAGATCCAATCTCAGAGAAAGGTAACCGAATAGACCGGGTCCAAAAAATGCAAAATTTCATAAATCAACGAAACAGTTACCAAATTTTGGTAATTGTCCTGCTTTTACTTGTAAGGTCAACTTCCATCTATACTCCTTCTATAATTATAGGAAACAACCTAAAACAGAGTATGCAATCTTTAAGGAATTATCTTATAGAAGATTTCCAAACCATAATTTGCACGAATAATCAAGATATAAACCATAGTCTCCTTAGAGTCAATATACCAACCACTAGAAGAAAAAATCCTTTACTCATCCATAACACTATGGCTACAAAAAATGATCAAACTTTCTCAGATCTGTTTCAACAATTCAAAACTGCAACAATTGAATTGGGTGAATCTTCAGAGATAATCATGTACAATGCTGAGGAAGAAGTAGTTGAAGAAAATGATCAATGGGATATCTGTCTGATAGGGAAAGTTATTATTGAAGGTACTATGGGACTGAAGACAGTGGAAAACAATATTAGTTTCACATGGCCATTTCTGACTGAAGAGGAGGTTCAAGTTATTGAAATCCATACCAACATAATGGTATACAAGTTCAAGGACTTGGATACTCTTAACAAGATTTTTGTAAAAAGACCCTAGAGTGTAACTGGATATCTTGTAAATTTGCATCATTACAATTCAACTGTGATTTATCAAGCATTGGATTGGACCAACCAAGTCTTATGGATCCAACTAAAAACTTGTTGTTTGAACACATGAAAGTTGATATTGTGAGGAAGATGGGAGCTCTTATGGGTGAAGTAATAGATGTTGATCCTACAGATGCCATTCCAAAATCAGGAGATCTAGTAAAGGTATGTGTTATTCTTGATATTAACAAGCCATTGAGAAGGGGAGTGTTGGCTATGAATGATGCAGTATGCACAAGATGGATAAGGTTCTTCTATAAAAAGCAACCTAATAAGATTTGTACTGATTACTTTATTCTTAATCACAAGAAGGGAGTATGCAAAGCTGAATACATGGAGAATAAAAAAGCTCACTATTTTGGCTAAAAAAAACTTCAAGGAAAAAGCCAAGTTATTCAACCAAGAGCAATGATCCAGATCCAGATCCCAAAGAGAATCCATAGGGAAAATGTTAAAAAAGACTCCTTTGTCTCACCACAAGATGGTATAAAAATCAGTGTATCATCAGATTTGGCTATCACTAAAGGTGAAGACTCTGAAGATGCTAGATTAGGCAAGAGATAGATAAATGGGGACACTACTAAAAAACAAGACATGAGTACTGAACAAGTTGATAATCATATGGAGTCACAAACAACTTCAAAGGCCATTTATCAGGACAAACAAGCAAAGAACACAAAAAGTGGGAAAAAGGTTTGCTCTAGACTTAATACCTCCATATTTTATTTTAATCTCTTCTTCTTATCTATTGGTAAAGATCATAACTGTCTTATAACTAGAAATGTGCAGATATTATCCTGGAATGTCTGTATTTTTGGTAATATATACACTAGATTGCATTTAAAAGATCTTGTTAGAAGGAAAAATCCAGATATCATTTTTTTGTCTGAAACCAAAAATAAATTTCCTAAGATGAAAAGATACATAGCATCTTTAAAATACCCCTAATGTTTTTTTACATGATCCAATAGGGCTCTCAGGAGGGTTGTGTGTTTTATGGAAAGATGGAATTGATATGAAAATTGCGGATCGTCAGTACAATACTATCAACTATATTATCAACATTGATGCTAGAACTAAAGAATCCTTGTTTTCTTTTGTATATGGAGCTCTTGATGAGAATATTAGAGATTCCCAATGGGACTATCTCCATAATATATACAACCAACATAAATTACCTAGGGATGTCATAGGGGATCTAAACTTCATTCTTAGTCAAGATGAAAATGAGGGAGGAAATGTTGTTAATTAGGATGATCTGGATAGAGCCAACAATATTCTCTCTAACCACATTTTGCATAGTATATGTATTTTATAGGAAACCCTTAATTTACTTGGTCCAACAGGAGACAAGGCCAAGTGAAAAGGTGAGGGTACCCAAATATACCTCAAGCTACTACTTTTCCTTCCTATAAGTCCTTTCTCCGAAAGTGATTGTCTATGGACTGAGTCGAGACAATACAACAAATAGGTTCACACTTTGTATAATTGTCTATGGATATGAGATCGAGACAATACAACAACAAAGTGTGTTTACTTGATACAAAGGTTCGGACTTAACCAGACACAATAGGATTCACGTATCAAGTAAATAGGAATTAACGTTTGTGCAATTTACTTTAATTATAATAAAACAATTATAATACGGAAATATAAAGTAAATGACACATCAAGATTTTGTTAACGAGGAAACCACAAATGCTGAAAAACCCCGGGACCTAGTCCAGAATTGAATACTCTCTGGATTAAGCTTCTATACAAAATAATACCAACTTCTTATAGTTTAGACCAAGCAACTAAACCTATAGTTCACCTAGTTCTATCTGTATTCCCATGCATCCAACCTGTAAACAAGTCAGGTACTTAGACCAATTCCTTTGGTTCTTATTCCAAATAGTAAATAAACAACAAATTTGTTTGGTATCAACTCTCTTCAACCAAGTGATATGAGTTGCGCAAAGGTTCCCTTGTTTATCTTGACATAAACTCCTTTGCCAGGTTCCAAGATCTAACTTATATTCAATCACCCAAAGGCAATTGTTAGGATTAAGCCAATCAATACCTTTAATCACAAGGAAACGTATTGATGCCGATCTTCCTCAACTATTCTATCAAAATACCAAAAGGATAAATCAATTATAGTCGGATCCTATTATTCCCAAACAAGTATTATGCACAAACAATCAATACCTTTAATCACAAGGAAACGTATTGATGCCGATCTTCCTCAAATATTCTATCAAAATACCCAAAAGGATAAATCAATTATAGTCGGATCCTATTATTCCCAAATAAGTATTGTGCACACCAAAGATTATAAAAACCAAGTCAGAAATCTTCAATATCTTCTTTGTCTTCAAATCTTCTTAGATCATCAATAAACACCTACATACAACTACTTGAATCTCTTGTGATAAATCACACATAGAACAGAGTCTGTTAACAATGGATTATCACAAGACCATCTTTAGATATAACAACAGTCTAAAGATCCCTGTCGAAACCTTGAACTAGTTTGAGTGAATCTTATATCAGAAGAGAAGATTCTCAACTATTTTGGTTGAATCTTATATCAGAAGACAAGATCCTCCAACAGGTCGCGCTAGAGCTTCTAAATCCCAAAGAAGACTTTAAATTGAGCGGATGTAAGAGATTTTACCTAATTAGATTACTCTCCTCTCCGATAGGCGGCTTCACCAGTAACAAAGACAAAAGAGGAAGTCTATGTTACGCAGGATTAGTTTGCTAGAAATGCAAACTCAAAGTATTTATAGATAAGGAAGTTTGGACACCAAGGAATTTTCAAAACCGAAAATATTCTCAAGATATTTTTCATTAATACTCCAAATTCGGTTTTCATAATTCCTATGAATGCACTATCCAAAAATACGATCGAAATCTCTTTGGAAAATCTTTAACTAGTAAATGCACATTACTAAATCTTATTTTCCATATATAATTAAAAACCCTTAATTAAATAAATTCGTAACTTATTTAAATTCAATCTTGGGATTTACTTCCTTCTTAGCCGTTAAGGAATATCTTTGAACAATATAGAATAAGCATTAATGCACCGTGTTCAAAGTGTGTCGACATCTTACTCTTGCAAGTCTTTTTTCATACTTGCTCACTTGAAACCGATTTACCACACTTCCAAACAAGTTTAGAATTAGTTCATCTGACTTTCAAGAACTACTTCATTGATCAAGTAACACTCAATCACCAATCATGGGTTTACGGTTCTACCAAAACAAGTTTCGGTTCTACCTCCATGTGAATATTGTGCATAGTTACACTAGCTTAACAAAGATACGGCTGACTAGGTACTAGGATCAGTTCCCTACATATATTTGATATCTAACTTGTATGCAATGCACATGTCCATAGGATCGGTTCCCACTTTCCAAAAACGTGTTGCACATTTTCATAGGATCCGTTCCCCTTTCTTCCATAAACCTTGATGCACCTCATACAAGGATCGGTTCCTCTTGTGATGCACTGCACCTCTTACTAGGATCGGTTCCCCTTCTCCCAGTAATAAATTTAGACACTCACAACCCGATCATGCCCCAGGTGATTAATTAAGATCAGTTTCACTAATAAAAGTCATACTAATACATAAGTCAAGCCTCATGTGAATAGTTTTACCAAGAACACAAACAAGTCATGAGCGGTTATATTAATCACACATATTGGTCGTTAACAAGATATATAATAAAGAACATCTGATTTAAGATTTTTCAAAGTTTTCATAGTAGTAATTAAGATTGGTTCTCTCAGAATTGCGAAGATTAAATTTAAAGGTTTAATGAAAATAAAAAACAAAGGCGAGAGTTACTAGTCCTAGGATTCCACCGAATTCATATCAATAGGTTCAATTTATTTATTCTCAACAATTAAAGCTCAATAAACAAAATAACACCGACTCTTATTTTTTCCAAGGTAGACTCTCAAAAGATTAATTGTATCCCCTAAGCATAGATTATCTAAACAAATCATAACCTATCTAATTGAATGACAACCAATTTAATCAAATCATAATTCTATTTTAATTAGAGCAAAAGTCAAATAGAAAATAAAATAAATTCACCCATGTATGAAGTTCGGCTTCCTCCGTCGACCCAGTGTAGGGGTTTAGCTTCTCATGATGAAAACACACTCAAAAATATAACTCATAGCTCAAATGGTGTTTTAATTCAAGAGAACTAAGTAAACAAGGATTCGCAACGCATTGTAGGCATCACAGAATACACTGTTACAACTAAACAATTGTTGCAAAGAATTGTTACAATATACGATAATTGGAAAGTGTTGCAGTCACTGTTGATATGTCGCTGCAAAGACTGTCGCAAAACCGAGAATAAACCACGGTTTTTAACGACAGGCTTTGGCAGCTTAATGTTCTTCGTGCTTTCTTCTCAACAGCAGCAGCAGAAAGATTACTGCAACTTGATTTTTCTTCCTATGCAACTCTATGTTTTGGCCCCAAACACTCTACAATCCTTTCTTATACCTCGATCCCACTATTTATACTCATAAGCCTCATTTAATCACGCCATACCTCCAAAATAATCTTCATTTATCACTATTATTCTCTACGGCCAAAATTCCCTTTTTTATCAATTCCTCGTGCATGCAGCTGTATTTCTTTCCTTCTATGCGTTCTTCATGCTCCAGAATATCTATTAAGTCTTCCAAGAACATGCAGTCCACGTTTAAATTCCTCACAACTCGTGCAAGCTCATGTTTTTCCTCCAACTCCCTGTTTGGATTAAACCAAGTTATCCAGCCAAATTTGATCGATAAAATTACCCATAATAGCTTTGTTATGACAAATCACATCTACCCATGAAGTTTCAGCGATTGAGTCGCATAAAAATTCCTCCAAAATCTGATCGAAAAATCTGCCTGTGAATGGAAACGTTTTCCCGCCAAAATATTTTTTTGAATTCGTTGAAGATGAAGTGCCCTGATCCAAAACACGAGCGCCTTTAACAACTGCCTGGGGTTCCCTTATCCAAAATGAGGGTGCCTTTAACACATTTTTCGGGGTGCCTTAAGTAATTTTTCGAACAACTTACTCCATAAGAGCTTATTTGACAAAAACACCTACAAACAAGTTTATTAGTGATAAAATGAGTCCTAGTTAATTTATTTATTGGTGAAAAAGTGTCGCACTTTCGTTCTCATCAAATTCCCCCACACTTACATTTTGCTAGTCCTCGAGCAAAACAGAATATTGACCCGCTACAAAGCTGGTCATAAAATAAGAGAAAATTAGACCCGCTACACATCTGGTCATGACAAATGCCATAAACAAGAGCCGACAATTTATTATTATTTTTATTATTTTTTTAGAGACCCGCTACACAGCTGGTCAAAAGCTTAACAACTATAATTTTTTATTTTTTTTATTTTTTTTAGACCCGCTACACATCTGGTCATAATATTTATATTTTTATTATCTTTTTAGACCCGCTCAAGAGATGGTCACAATACGCAAGAAAATTCCTGAAAAAAAAAATTAAAAGAAAAAGTTAATACCCACTCCCCCACACTTAAATATTACATTGTCCTCAATGTAATTGAGTCATTCAACGTAAAAATTAAGATGGGAAATTCAAGAAAAGAAAAAAAATAAAAATAAAAATAAATAAACAAATAATTATACCTACTGGAATGTAAAAAAACGGATCCCCATAAACTAATAACCTGAAAACTTGGGGATCGACCCAAAATACAATAATTTACAAACGACAGCTTCACAATTATTTTATGAAAAAATGGGGACACTGAAACTGTCACAAGCCAAGATTTACCTCTAAACCAAGTTTTTGCTGCACATGGAAGTGCGTAAAGAACAAAGTATGGGTATTCTATTGAGATTGGGAAAATTTCAACTGGCTCATGCACGGTATTAGAAATAGGCAAATCCTCTGGGTACTTAAATGCAAAGTAATCCAACAACACTTTAGAAGCACACAATTCTAACCCTAAATTAGGAAACTTTTGGAAGTCTAGGGGTCTAGAAACAACCTCTAAGTCGGGTGAATGATCTTGTGAGGTAGATTCATCTATGGAATTAGGCGAATCATCCACACAATGATCCACAGGGTCATCTATATGTTCTGTTTGGAACAAAGAGTCACTGCAAGACTGATCATCATCATCATCATCATTAAATAATCTTTGTCATTCTAAAATTCTCAATCTTTGTTTCAAACTAGGTGGTGTGTGTTTGTAATACTTCTCATGTATAGTTTGATGTGATTCTTCACTTACCTCATGTGGAGCCGAAACTCCATACCATTCCCTACGCATATATTCAGCAAGCATCATCTCAGATGAGGTTTCATGATAATTTGACTTTTTACGCATATATTCCGCCAGCGTCATCGTAGGTGACGTCTCCTCAGAAGAAATTATCATCCTCAAAAAGTCCCTGAAAAGAAATACAAAAAGAAACGCATAAAAAGGAAAAATAAAATATAAAATGAAAAGAAAATACTATACAAAATAAAAATAAACCTAAAAATTAATCTAAAAACAAATCCGCGTCGCAACGGCGCCAAAATGATTAAAGATTTTTCAAAGTTTTCGTAATATTAATTAAGATTCGTTCACCCAGACTTGCGAAGATTAAATTTAAAGGTTTAATGAAAATAAAAAACAAAGGCGAGAGTTACTGGGCCTTGGATTCCACCGAATTCATATCAATAGGTTCAATTTATTTATTCTCAACAATTAATGCTCAATAAACAAAATAACACCGACTCTTATTTTTGCCAAGGTTGACTCTCAAAAGATTAATTGTATCCCCTAAACATAGATTATCTAAACAAAGCATAACCTATCTAATTGAATGACAACCAAATTAATCAAATCATAATTCTATTTTAATTAGTGCAAAAGTCAAATAGAAAATAAAGTAAATTCACCCATGTATGAAGTTCGGCTTCCTCCGTCGACCCAGTGGAGGGGTTTAGCTTCTCATGATGAAAAGACACTCAAAAATATAACTCATAGCTCAAATGGTGTTTTTATTCAAGAGAACTAAGTAAACAAGGATTCGCAACGCATTGTAGGCGTCACAGAATACACTGTTACAACTAAACAATTGTTGCAAAGAACTGTTACAGTATACGATAATTGAAAAGTGTTGCAGTTACTGTTGATATGTCGCTGCAAAGACTGTTGCAAAACCGAGAATAAACCACAGTTTTTAACGACAGGCTTTGGAAGCTTAATGTTCTTCGTGCTTTCTTCTCAACAGCAGCAGCAGAAAGATTACTGCAACTTGATTTTTCTTCCTCTGCAACTCTATGTTTTGGCCCCAAACACTCGACAATCCTTTCTTATACCTCGATCCTAATAGTTGTAATATCACTCATTAGCTGTCACTTTCTCATGAGCTGGACATGAGCTGGCTTTAGCCAATCACATCTCTACATGTGGGCTGTTTCCATAGGATAAGTCCGATCTCTAACCGCCTCTCCTATACCGCCACACTAGCAACATAAATAGTATTTTATCTTTTCTCTTGATGGTAAGAAATACATTCTGTAAGAACTGTTAGTGTAACTGTGTTTTCCACAATTAATGAAAATCTTCATTTCTTGATTCTACTATGGTATCAGACTGAGAAAGATTTTTCTTTCTCAGGTTTTTCGATCCTATTTCCGCTTAAACATTCATGATTCAAGAATTTCCTGCTTCTTCCTCTGATTTCATGGAGAATCCAACTTCAAATTCCATTTCTAAAGTTCCAATCCATCAACTACATAGTTTTGTTTCTTTAAAACTCAATGAATCAAACTTTCTCATATGGAAAAATCTTGTTCTTCCTGTTATTCGCAAATTCAAACTCATGAAATTTCTTGATGGTTCTTTCTCCTGTCCTCCTCAATTCACTAACAACCGCAATCAATTGAATGGAATTGAAAACTTTCTTTACACAGACTGGATTGATGAGGATGCTACAATCATGATGTGGCTACATTCTACAATCTCCGACTTGGTTATCGCTTATTTTGCCGGATCTACAACTTCACATCAACTTTGGATTATTATTGAAGAACGTTTTGCAAGATCATCTTCAACTCATACTATTCAACTTCGCACAAAGCTATTGGCGCTTCAACAAGGTGATAAATCGATTCCTGCTTTAATTACTGAAATTAAATCTCTTTCTGATCAGCTTGCTGCCGCTGGTGAAATCATTTCTGATAAAGAACTAGTTGTAGTCACATTATCTGCGCTTAATTCAGATTACATACCTTTTGCTACCTCTATGCGTCATCGTTATCCACCAGTTACCAATTTAGAACTTCATAACAACCTTCTTAGTGAAGAATCTGTCATTAATGAACGTAACAAATCCATTCTAATTGAATCATCAAATCGAGCATTTCTTGCTGAATCATCACATCAAGCCTTTGCTGCGTCCTATATGCCTAATTTTCGTTCATCTGGTCGTGGTTTTGCTGGTCGATTCCATAATTCTGGTGGTCTTTTTGGTTTTGGTCGTGGTAGTGGTGGTAGATCTTCCAATTTTCATCAAGGCAGTACTTCTACATCTTCTTTGTTGGGTAAAGGACCTTCTTCTGGTTCTTCTTCATCTGTTGTTAAACCTCAATCCGGATTTCCACAACCATCATCTATACCTCCACCTGGATTTTCTCCTCACAACAATTTACCTATACTGATTTGTCAAATTTGTGGTAAAATTGGTCATACTGCTTTAGAGTGCAGCAATAGGCTAAACTTTGCTTATCACAGTCAACATACACCACATCATCTTAGTGCAATGTTAGCTTCAGCAAATATTCTGGGATGCAATCCTTGGTTTGCAGATACAGGTGCAAATAATCATATCACTGCTGATGACACTGAACTTCAAGCTGCTGCCACTTATGAAGGACTTGAAGAAATTCAAGCTGCAAATGGAGAAGGTATGAGCATCACTCATACAGGTTTCTCTTTGAAATCTACTCCAAATCATACATTTAAGCTTAACAATATTCTTGTTGTTCCAAAATCATCACAAAACCTTCTCTCGGTCCACAAATTCACTTCAGACAATCATTGCTCAATAACTTTTGATTCCTCTGGTTTTATTGTGAAGGATTTATTCACTGGGAAGATTCTTTTGGAAGGCCCTCACAGTAATGGACTATATCCACTTCAGTTCATTCATCATTCTACCTTCAATCAAGCACTCTCTGGTGTTTCAACTGTCTCAAATACTGTTTGGCACAAGAGACTTGCTCATCCATCTTATAAAACAATGAAGTTAGTTTGTAGTTCTTTGGGTTTATCACAAATGCTTAAGGCACCTCTCTTCTTTAGTGATTTTCATCTAGGCAGAAGCCACAAATTACCATTCACAATGTCTTCTCATTGTAGTACTAAACCACTTGAGTTGTTACATTTTGTTCTGTGGGGTCCTAGTCCTGTAAAATCCATCTTTGGATACAACTATTATGTCAATATAATTGATGATTACTCCAAGTTTTGCTGGATCTATCCTTTGTTTACAAAGTCTGATTTTAGAAAGGTGTTTTATCAGTTCAAAACTCATGTAGAAAAACATTTACAGCATCCCATTCTTACAGTTAGAACTGATGGTGGAGGATAATTTCTACATACTGAACTTACCTCCTTTTTAACTCAATGTGGCATCAATCATGAGGTTTCATGTCCACACACTCCTGAGCAAAATGGAGTAGCAGAATCTAAACACAGACACTTGGTGGATATTGGCAGAACCTATCTCATTCAATCAGGTATCTCAGATCAATTCTGGTTTGAGGCTTTTTCTACAGCAAATTATACCATTAACAGACTTCCTACCAAGTCCATTGGTTTTACATCTCCTTATGAACTTTTATTTCATAGAGCTCCAGATTATACCTTTTTAAGAGCTTTTGGTTGCCAATGTTTTCCCTGGTTAAGACCATACACAACCAACAAACTCCAACCTAGAAGCATTTCCTTCATTTTTATTGGATATAGTAACCACCATAAAGGATATAGATGTCTTGATGTTAGCAATGGTAGGGTTTATGTCTCCAGACATGTCACTTTTCAAGAAGATATCTTTCCTCTCAGAGTATCTTCACCCTTGCCACTTTCTTCATCAGCTGGAGTATCTTCTGTCACTGCACCTACTATTGACAATCCTTCTACAGATTATTTACCAGTATCAGATTCTTTGGCTTCATTACCAGTACCTGCACCTGAGACTCAATCTTCTAATGCTTTATTGCCAGCTTCTGAAGTTGATCTTAACACTCATTCTATGGTTACAAGAGCTAAAGCAGGTATTTTTAAACCCAAAGTTTATTCCACCAAATATACATTATCTGTTTCTTTACAAGCTCAGAGGTTAATAGTTCCAACCTGTGTTAGTCAAGATCAAAAATCACCTCCTTGGAGGCATTCTCTAGTTAAAGAATACAATGCCTTACAACTAGCAGGTACATGGACAAAAGTACCACCTCATCCTTCTCAGAATGTAGTAGGCTGCAAATGGGTTTTTAGAATCAAACAAAATATTGATGGCACCATTGCTAAGCACAAATCCAGATTGGTAGCTAAAGTCTTTCATCAGCAAGAGGGTATTGATTATACAGAGACCTTTAGCCCTGTTGCTAAACCAACCACAATCAGAATTCTACTTGCTCTTGCTGTTAACTTCCACTGGACCATTACTCAACTTGATGTGAGTAATGCCTTTCTACATGGTGATTTAGCTGAGGAAGTTTATATGCAACAACCTCCTGGTTTTATTGATGAAGAGAATCCACATTATGTCTGCAAACTTCATAAGTCCATTTATGGTCTTAAACAGGCTCCCAGGGCCTGGTATGAGAAACTCATGCTTATTTTGCAATCTTATGGCTTCCAACTCTCAGCAGCAGATTCTTATTTGTTTGTGCAAAAGCAGGGCTCTATAATTACCATTGTTCTCATTTATGTGGATGATAATATCATCACTGGTAACTCTCTATTATACTGCAAGGACCTTATTTCCCAGCTTCAAACACATTTTCCACTCAAGGACTTAGGTGAGTTACACTATTTTCTTGGGCTTGAAGCTAAGAGAAATTCTAATGGTTTGTTTCTATCTCAAACAAAATATTCCATTGATCTTCTTGAAAAATATGACATGGGTGGTGCTAAGCCATGTACTTCTCCAGTTCCAGCACATAGTAAACTTACAGCTGCTGCAGGCACACCTCTGTCAGATCCTACTTTATACAGGTCTCTTGTTGGTCCTTTGCAATACCTTACCTGGACTAGACCAGAAATAAGTTATGCTGTTAATCAAGTCTGTCAGCATATGCAAGCCCCTACTACTGATCATCTCATTGCTGCTAAGAGAATTCTACGTTATATCAAAGGCACTATTGATTATGGCATTCTTTTCAGTAAGGGACTCACTGCAGTGCATGGCTTCAGTGATGCTGATTGGGCTGGAGATCCAGATTCTAGGCGCAGTACAGGTGGTTACTGCATCTTTTTTGGCTCTAATCCAATTTCTTGGTCCAGAAAACGACAGCCCACTGTGGCTCGTTCTTCAACTGAGGCTGAGTTTCGCAGTTTGGATAATTCTGCAGCTGAGGTTATTTGGATATGTAAACTTCTTCGTGATCTTCACATTTTTCTACCAGCATCTCCCTCCTTACTCTATGACAATATCAGTGCCATTTCATACTCATCCAATCATGTCTTTCACTCAAGAATGAAACATCTTGCAGTGGACTATAACTTTGTCAGGGAACTCTCACAGGAAAAGGAATTGAAGATTGCTTATGTCTCCACCATTGATCAGGTAGCTGACATCTTTACAAAAGGATTTGCATGTCCAAGGTTTGAGCTTCTGCGTGGCAAATTGTGTGTGCTGCCTAAGTCTGCCCTACTCAATTTAAGGGGGGTAATAGTTGTAATATCACTCATTAGCTGTCACTTTCTCATGAGTTGGACATGAGCTAGCTTTAGCCAATCACATCTCTACATGTGGGCTGTTTCCATAGGATAACTCCGATCTCTAACCGCCTCTCCTACACCGCCACACTAGCAACATAAATAGTCTTTTATCTTTTCTCTTGATGGTAAGAAATACATTCTGTAAGAACTGTTAGTGTAACTGTGTTTTCCACAATTAATGAAAATCTTCATTTCTTGATTCTACTAGATCCCACTATTTATACTCATAAGACTCATTTAATCACGCCATACCTCCCAAATAATCTTCATTTATCATGATTATTCTCTACGGCCGAAATTCCCTTTTTTATCAATTCCTCGTGCATGCAGCTGTATTTCTTTCCTTCTATGCATTCTTCACGCTCCATAATATCTATTAAGTCTTCCAAGAACATGCAATCCACGTTTAAATTCCTCACAAATCGTGCAAGCTCATGTTTTTCCTCCAACTCCCTGTTTGGATTAAACCAAGTTATACAGCCAAATTTGATCGATAAAATCACCCATAATAGCTTTTTTATGACAAATCACATCTACCCATGAAGTTTCAGCGTTTGAGTCGCATAAAAATTCCTCCAAAATCTGATCAAAAAATCTGCCTGTGAATGGAAACGTTTTCCCGCCAAAATATTTTTTTGAATTCGTTGAAGATGAAGTGCCCTGATCCAAAACACGAGCGCCTTTAACAACTGCCTGAGGATTCCCTTATCCAAAATGAGGGTGCCTTTAACACCTTTTCCGGGGTGCCTTAAGTACTTTTTCGAACAACTTTCTCCATAAGAGCTTATTTGACAAAAACACCTACACACAAGTTTATTAGTGATAAAATGAGTCCTAGTTAATTTATTTATGGGTGAAAATGTGTCGCACTTTCGTGCTCATCAAATTCCCCCACACTTACATTTTGCTAGTCCTCGAGCAAAACAGAATATTGACCCGCTACACAACTGGTCATAAAATAAGAGAAAATTAGACCCGCTACACAGCTGGTCATGACAAATGCCATAAACAAGACCCGACAATTTTTTATTATTTTTTTATTATTTTTTTAGAGACCCGCTACACAGCTGGTCAAAAGCTTAACAACTATAATTTTTTTATTTTTTTTATTTTTTTTAGACCCGCTACCCAGCTGGTCATAATATTATCTTTTTATTATCTTTTTTGACCCGCTCAAGAGCTGGTCACAATACGCAAGAAAATTCCTGAAAAAAAATTAAAAGAAAAAGTTAATACCCACTCCCCCACACTTAAATATTACATTGTCCTCAATGTAATTGAGTCATTCAAAGTAAAAATTAAGATGGGAAATTCAAGAAAAGAAAAAAAAAGTAAAATAAAAATAAATTAAACAAATAATTATACCTACTGGAATGTACAAAAACGGATCCCCATAAACTAATAACCTGAAAACTTGGGGATCGACCCAAAATAAAATATTTACAAACGACAGCTTCACAATTATTTTATGAAAAAATGGGGACACCGAAACTGTCAGAAGCCAAGATTTACCCCTAAACCAAGTTTTTACTGCACATGGAAGTGCGTAAAGAACAAAGTATGGGGATTCTATTGAGATTGGGAAAATTTCAACTGGATCATGCACGGTATTAGAAATAGGCAAATCCTCTGGGTACTTAGATGCAAAGTAATCCAACAACACTTTAGAAGCACACAATTCTAACCCTAAATTAGGCAACTTTTGGAAGTCTAGGGGCTAGAAACAACCTCTAAGTCAGGTGAATGATCTTGTGAGGTAGATTCATCTATGGAATTAGGCGAATCATCCACACAATGATCCACAGGGTCATCTATATGTTCTGTTTGGAACAGAGAGTCACTACAAGACTGATCATCATCATCATTAAATAATCTTTGTCATTCTATAATTCTCAATCTTTGTTCCAAACTAGGTGGTGTGTGTTTGTAATACTTCTCATATATAGTTTGATGTGATTCTTCACTTACCTCATGTGGAGCCGAAACTCCATACCATTGCCTACGCCTATATTCAGCAAGCGTCATCTCAGATGAGGTTTCCTGATAATTAGACTTTTTACGCATATATTCCGCCAGCGTCATCGTAGGTGACGTCTCCTCAGAAGAAGTCATCATCCTCAAAAAGTCCCTGAAAATAAATACAAAAAGAAACGCATAAAAAGGGAAAAGAAAAAATAAAATGAAAAGAAAATACTATACAAAATAAAAATAAAAATAAACCTAAAAATAAAAATAAATCTAAAAACAAATCCGCGTCGCAACGACGCCAAAATGATTTAAGATTTTTCAAAGTTTTCGTAGTAGTAATTAAGATTCGTTCACCCAGACTTGCGAAGATTAAATTTAAAGGTTTAATGAAAATAAAAAACAAAGGCGAGAGTTACTGGGCCTTGGATTCCACCGAATTCATATCAATAGGTTCAATTTATTTATTCTCAACAATTAAAGCTCAATAAACAAAATAACACCGACTCTTATTTTTGCCAAGGTAGACTCTCAAAAGATTAATTGTATCCCCTAAACATAGATTATCTAAACAAAGCATAACCTATCTAATTGAATGACAACCAAATTAATCAAATCATAATTCTATTTTAATTAGTGAAAAAGTCAAATAGAAAATAAAATAAATTCACCCATGTATGAAGTTCGGCTTCCTCCGTCGACCCAGTGTAGGGGTTTAGCTTCTCATGATGAAAACACACTCAAAAATGTAACTCATAGCTCAAATGGTGTTTTTATTCAAGAGAACTAAGTAAACAAGGATTCGCAACGCATTGTAGGCGTCACAGAATACACTGTTACAACTAAACAATTGTTGCAAAGAACTGTTACGTTATACGATATTTGAAAAGTGTCGTAGTCACTGTTGATATGTCGCTACAAAGATTGTTGCAAAACCGAGAATAAACCACGGTTTTTAACGACAGGCTTTAGCAGCTTAATGTTCTTCGTGCTTTCTTCTCAATAGCAGCAGCAAAAAGATTACTGCAACTTGATTTTTCTTCCTTTGCAACTCTATGTTTTGGCCCCAAACACTCGACAATCCTTTTTTGTACCTCGATCCCACTATTTATACTCCTAATCCTCATTTAATCACGCCATCTCTCCCAAATAATCTTCATTTATCACTATTATTCTCTACGGACAAAATTCCCTTTTTTATCAATTCCTCGTGCATGCAGCTGTATTTATTTCCTTCTATACGTTCTTCATGCTCCAGAATAACTATTAAGTCTTCCAAGAACATGCAGTCCACGTTTAAATTCCTCACAACTCGTGCAAGCTCATGTTTTTCCTCCAACTCCATGTTTGGATTAAACCAAGTTATCCAGCCAAATTTGATCGATAAAATCACCCATAATAGCTTTGTTATGACAAATCACATCTACCCATGAAGTTTCAGCGATTGAGTCGCATAAAAATTCATCTAAAATCTGATCGAAAAATCTGCCTGTGAATGGAAACGTTTTCCCGCCAAAATATTTTTTTGAATTTTTTGAAGATGAAGTGCCCTGATCCAAAACACGGGCACCATTAACAACTGCCGGGGGTGCCCTTATCCAAAATGAGGGTGCCTTTAACACCTTTTTCGGGGTGCCTTAAGTAGTTTTTCGAGCAAATTTCTCCATAAGAGCTTATTTGACAAAAACACCTACAAACAAGATTATTGGTGATAAAATGAGTCCTAGTTAATGTATTTATGGGTGAAAATGTGTCGCACTTTCGTGCTCATCAACAGCCACAATAACGCCTGGCGATTTCCTTTTCGGTTCACAACACATATTATGAACTTACGTCCTTAGAACACATGTAAACATTGTTCCCTAGGATGAAATCCTCACCTCAAACCCATACATAATCATAATAGCATTCATATGATTATGTCGATGTCTTATATACAAAGTTTAATGGTTAAGCAAAAAACTTCATATTGTATTCCTTAATACTATGTCTATCTAGAGTGTTCATGCTTCGAAGTTTTATGTTTTCAATATGCAAAACTTGAAAGATACGTTAGGGAATGAAACAGTTCAAGTCAAATATCACTAACCTCAAGTGGAAGGATGATGTTGTGGTTGTATCTCCGTTCTTCTTCACTTCTTCAAGTCTTCACAATACTTATAATGTCACACCCTAATACTTTCAAGCTAACCTATACGAAGTTGACTCTAGCACATTTAAGTCATGCAACTCTTAAATGAGTTTTGGTTCACTAAAATATGACAACCAAACTTGACATACCAACGCTTGGTGGGTTCAACCGAGCAATGCTCTAAAAATCTCCCCCTTTGTTAATTTTAGTGACAAAACTCTTACAATCATACGGATAAACAAATTACAAGAATTCATTACATATACGCTTGATTCCCGAATCCAACATCACATAACATACAATCATTCAATCCTTAAGAATGTTTTTGTTGACATTATAATAACAAAGCTCATACTCCCCCTAAATGTGAGATATGTATATTTTCAATCCGCACGTCTTTTTTATCCCAATCATATGATATGTTACTCCCCCTTAGTCTGTGCTTTTCCTCATTCGTTAGATAAATGTTCAAGCACCATTGTCCTCTTCCCTAGTGACACCAATCAACCATTAAATTGATATACCAGCATCACTTGTTTACTCCATATATTTCTCCCCCTTTTTGTAACAAAAATGACAAAAAAACGAAAAAATAAAGGATGACACGAAAAGGATCTTACAAATCTCATAATAGACCCACATACCATTTTTGATAACCAATAACAAAACCGAAACTACAAAGTAATTACGTTTTGATATGTTATCATGCAAATAATTGCCTGAATCAATTTTCCCAACTAGTTTAGCAAACAAAAAATAAACTAAGCAAGTTAGTTACTTTGCCAAACCGATTGTATAAATACAACCGCTTCATTCGATAAGACCAAAACAAAGATAAACTCTATTTTCCTCATCAGGTTCTAATTATCCATATAACTTAGACCTTTAGATTTCAAACAAGCCAAATACTAGGTTAGTTAACTAGCATTTCCTTGTTTAGGCTTTCGGCTAGTCTTGAATAACCGAAACCTCCACTTTGATAAGTCTAACTAAGATTAGAATTAACTTAGTTTATCTTATCCGGAATCGAATTGGACTAAACAACTCGTCCCGTCAACACATTCATTCGTTAAACCATAAATAATTCATACAAACCAAGAAATCAACTTGCATAATTATTTACCTCAACCGGATACAATCGAAACAACATATATATCAAGGTTTCACTATTGCATTGAAATTTTGTAAGCCTAAACAATTGATACTACACAATAAAGAAAAATAACAATTGTTTTACTTAACTGGAAGCAATTGAATTAACATAGACATTAAAGCACCGCAATTGCACCAAATTTTGTAAGCCTAAACTATTGATATCACACAACAAAGCAAGATAACAAAAGTTTTACTTAACCGGAAACAATTAAATCACACAAACATCCACACATACATAATGGAATAAACACATCAATTGTACCAACAATTTCTTTTAAGCAAAAGCAATATATATATCAAATAAAAATAGGATTTTCTTAAAACAGGAAAACAATTAACTAACAAGATTGTTACCTTAATTTCGCATCCAACTTCTCCAAATATGATCGCATCGTTTTCTTCTTCCGTGAGAATTGATATCGAAATACCATTATGTTGTCATCCTTAAGCAAAAACAAAAGAATAACAACAACTAACCTTTACCAGAGAAAGGTTGAAAATCGGTTTTAACAATTGCAAGCAAAAGTTGAAAACCGTCGAAACAGATATGCTTTTATGCTAAACCAAAACCAACTCAACATATTGTGACTTTTTCACATATTGTTTCTACAGGAACCCCTCATGATCCTTTGATAAAGCCTACCAACATGGGCTAGAACTCAATCCTGCTAAATCAAAAAGTCACCCAAACCATAAGGGTACACAACATATTATGAGATCGAATATCAAGGTAATAAAACTGAAATCAAACATATCATAAACATACATAGCAAATTAATAAAGCATTAAAGTACCGGCTATGTAAATCAAAAACTATCACAAGAAAGATTATAAATCAAATAACTTTATTCATAATAGTTTTTATTCAATAGACTTATACAATCAATGAAAGAGATCAAAAATTGATGTCTATTTTTGTAATCTTACTTTTCAAAGATCATCTTCAATTTCCTCAAATTTTTCAGGATCTTCATCAATAGCATCTTGACTGATATCTCGGATTCTACACACAGTACCTTGATTATGTTCACATGCTAGAGCATTAACCTTTCGATTAATATTACGATAGAACTCCATATTGCCGATTCCAAGTTTAATCAGCTTCCTTTGGTTACGAATAGAAGTTCTCAGAAGTGTTGCCTGTCTATGATGAGTTTCTATGGTACTGAGGAGAACCTGAAGATGATTGACAATATCAATCTTGGCATCCAAACTGTTTTGGACAAGGAGATTAATAACATCTTCCTTTTCTTTTTCTGCATCTTCACAACCAGATTTCTTGAAGGTATTATCAAGACGAAATGTTTCCTTAGAAGTCATTCCACTCAAATCTTTCAGAAGATTTGCTTGAGATCCAGTTTGAAAATACATCATTTTGTATACTTTTTCAGACACGCTGAGAACTTATACTTGGAATACCTTTAACACATACCAAACATAGACATCAGTCTTACATAAATAATTCTGATCAGATTTGAATCATTTTCGCATCTAATGTGACCCAAAACTTTTTCAAAGAGATTATCTTCGAAATTAATACCACGGGATATTTATTACCACAATCCTTCTTACACGAGTTGTTGTAACACAACCTTTCTACTCATAATATTATTAAACGTTCTTAAGGTAGATCGTGTAATGTCTCTATGTTGAATAAGAGAAGTTATTAGGATTCTAATTGCCCAGCTACATGTGCTTCCTTACATCCGAAGATTGGGCAAAGTAAGGATGCACATTCTAATGCGTTTTAAGCATTAGGATGAGGATTTACCTCATCAAGTCCCCTTTTTGAAGATACTTTATCTCGATCGTGGGTGTTGAACCCTTCCTCTTGGTTAAGATTATTTCGAGATGCAATATCTTCAAGTATATCCAGAGCCTAGGATGGAATGTTCTTTGAACTAGAACCCGCGTGATCAATATTAGTTATTTGACTAATTGTTAATGTCTCTTGTTCTAGACATTCTATATGTTACCTTAAGGTATTCATTCCTTGATGGAAATAATTTTCTATACACTTGTCTAGATATACCTTTTGGCATGTTCTTGTAAGAAGATCTTCAGTAAGGATCTTATTCCTCATTAGTGAGTTTTCCAGCGAATGAGTGAGTGTTTCACACTCTGTAGCCTACAGATGAACTTTGTTACACAAGTTCATTATTGGTTCCTTGCAATCAATTATATTATTTTAGAGACTGACTGAATATCGCTTTTATTCACACATCCTTATATTCAATTGAACTATAAGTTCTATGACTTCATATAGACTATCAATAGTTTTTATTTTTTCTGAAAGGTTCTCGATTTGATTGAAAAATCTCCTCATCATCTTGCCAGATTCAGAGCTTGGACATATTAGTGAATCGAATCTCTTTCCAGATGATTTTTCACCACAAATTGGACTCGAATCTAAATCAGGTTTCTTGAGTTTTGAACTCAAACTTTTCTGATCAGCAACCTTATATGCATTTGAGTCTTTAGTCATAGACCTTTTCTTTATTTTTTGAAAAGACTTTTGAGACCGGTTCTCTGAGATGTTGTTCTCATTATCCTACCATACATTAACTGAGTTCTTCATAAGTTTAGCTTTGCTTTTCTTACTTTGACTCATATCTTATAGGATGGATTCCACCAAACACATATTGTTAGATCTTTTCATTTTTGGCTGCTCTGATACTAATTGAAAAGGCGAGGGTACCCAAATATACCTCAACCTATTACTTTTCCTTCCTATAAGTCCTTTTTCCGAAAGTGATTTTCTATGGACTGAGTCGAGACAATACTACAAATCGGTTCACACTTTGTGTGATCATCTATGGATATGAGATCGAGACAATACAACAACAAAGTATGTTTACTTGATACAAAGGTACAGACTTAACAAACACAATAGGATTCACATATCAAGTAAATATGAATTAACGTTTGTACAATTTACTTTAATTATAATAAAACAATTATAATGCGGAAATATAAAGTAAATGACACGGCAAGATTTTGTTAACGAGGAAACTGCAAATGTAGAAAACCCCCGGGACTTATTCCAGAATTGAATACTCTCTGGATTAAGCTGCTATACAAAATAATACCAACTTCGTATAGTTGAGACCAAGCAACTAAACCTATAGTTCACCTAGTTCCATATGTATTCCCAAGCCTCCAACCTATAAACAAGTCACGTACTTGGAACAATTCCTTTGGTTCGTATTCCAAACAGTAAAGGAATAAAAAATCTGTTTGGTATTAACTCTCTTCAACCAAGTGATATGAGTTACGCAAAGGTTCCCTTGTTTATCTTAACATAAACTCCTTTGCCATGTTCCAAGATCTATCTTATATTCAATCACCCTTAGTCAATTGTTAAGATTAAGCCAATCAATACCTTTAACCACAAGGAAACTTATTGATGCTGATCTTCCTCAACTATTCTATCAAAATACCCAAAAGGATAAATCAATTATAGTTGGATCCTCTTTTTCACAAATAAGTATTGTGCACACCAATGATTATAAAAACCAAGTCAGAAATCTTCAATATTTTCTTTGTCTTCAAATCTTCTTAGATCTAAAATAAACACATGCAGACAACTACTTGAATCTCTTGTGATAAATCACACATAGAACGGAGTTTGTTAACAATGGATTATCACAAGATCGTCTTCAGATCCAACAACAGTCTAAAGATCCCTGTCGAAACCTAGCTTGAACTAGTTTGGGTGAATTTTATATCAGAAGAGAAGATTCTCAAGCATAAACAAACTAGGTGCAATCAAAGTTCAACTATCGTTAGTCAATCAAATTAGTACGAAAACTAAAGATAAACTATAATATCTAGTTTCCCACCAACGAGTCGCGCTAGAGCTTCTCAATCCCAAGGAAGACTTTAAATTAAGCGGTCGTTAGATATTTCACCTAATTAGATTACTCTCCTCTCTGATAGGCGGCTTCACCAGTAATTAACAAAGACAAAATAGGAAGTCTATGTTACGCATGATTAGTATGCTAGAAATGCAAACTCAAAGTATTTATAGACAAGGAAGTTTGGACACCAAGGAATTTCCAAAACCGAAAATATTCTCAAGATATTTTTCATTGATACTCCAAATTCGGATTTCATAATTCCTGTGAATGCATTATCCAAAAAAACGATCGAAATCTCCTTGGAAAATCTTTAACTGGTAAATGCACGTTACTAATTCTTATTTTCCATATATAATTAAAAACCATTAATTAAAAATATTCTTAACTTATTTAAGTTCGATCTTGGGATTTACTTCCTTCTTAGCTGTTAAGGAATATCTTTGAACAATATAGAATAAGCATTAATGCACCGTGTTCAAAGTGTGTCGACATCTTACTCTTGCAAGTCACTTTTCATATTTGCTCACTTGAAACCGATTTACCACACTTCCAAACAAGTTTAGAATTGGTTCATCTGACTTTCAAGAACTAAGTCATTGATCAAGTAACACTCAATCACTAATCATGGGTTTATGGTTCTACCAAAACAAGTTTCGGTTCTACCTCCATGTGAGTAATGTGCATAGTTACACTAGCTTACCAAAGATACGGCTGACTAGGTACTAGGATCGGTTCCCCTTTCTTCCATAAACCTTGTTGCACCTCATACAAGGATCGGTTCCCCTTGTGATGCATTGCACCTCTTACTAGGATCGGTTCCACTTATCCCAATAATAAGTTTAGACACTCACAACCCGATCATGCCCCATGTGATTACTTAAGATCGGTTTCACTAATAAAAGTCATACCAATACATAAGTCAAGCCTCATGTGAATAGTTTTACCAAGAACACAAACAAGTCATGAGCGGTTATACTAATCACATATTGGTCCTTCATAAGATATGCAATGAAGAACAACCCAAATAACGCCTGGCGATTTTCTTTTCGGTTCACAACATATATTATGAACTTAATTCCTTAGAACACATGTAAACATTGTTCCCGAGGATGAAACCCTCACCTCGTACTCATACGTAATCACAATAGTATTCATTCGATTATGTCGATATCTTATATACAAAGTTTAATGGTTAAGCAAGAAACTTCATATTGTATTCCTTAATACTATGTCTATCTAGACTGTTCATGCTTCACAGTTTTATGTTTTCAATATGCACGACTTGAAAGATACGTTAGGGAATGAAACAGTTCAAGTTAAATATCACTAACCTCAAGTGGAAGGATGATGTTGTGGTTGTAGCTCCGCTCTTCTTCACTTCTTCAAGTCTTCTCAATACTTGTAATGTCTCACCCTAATACTTTCAAGCTAACCTATACGAAGTTGACTCTAGTATATTTAAATTAAACGACTCTTAAATGAGTTTTGGTTCACTAAAATATGACAACCAAACTTGACATACCAACGCTTTGTGGGTTCAACCGAGCAATACTCTAACATCATGAACTCATTCTAGAAAGACTAGATAGATGTGTTACTAAATTTGAATGGGAACATAATTATCCTAAACCTATTGTTTATCATCTTATTCCTATGGCTAATGATCATTGTCCTATTCTCTTAACTACTCCTAGAAATAAGACCAAAGTTTTTAAACCTTTTAGATTTAATAGATCTTGGTTTAGAGATGCAACTTGTAAAGAACTTATTGAAAACAGCTGGAAAAAAATATGGAATGGGCTCTCCTGCTTCAAAACACTCCAAATCTTTGAATGTTTCAAAACATGATCTGAGAAAATGGAATTACAGTGTTTTTGGTAATATAACTACTCAAATTATTAAGCTTGAAAGTACTTTGCATAATATTTTATATTCTAACCATGCTTTTAACTCTGTTGTTGTTGTGGATGTTCAATCCAAGTTTAAACAATGGTATGACATTGAGGAAGATTTATGGAGGCAAAGAGGTAAGAAAGAATCTTTTAAATTTGGGGAAAGGAACACTGCTTATTTCCATAATAGAACCAACTTTAGAAAGAAAATGACTCAAATTGATGCTATTTAAAATGACATGGGTATTTGGTTAACTGATAGAGTTGACATTGCTTCTAACTTGAAGAGTCACTTCTTCAAAATGAGTAGAACTACATTGCCTCCTAATGCTAGTGATTATTTAGACTACATTCTACCTTGTATTTCTGCTGATGTTAACTAGTATTTGAAAAAGTGGGCGTTCAACAAGCTTACCCTGTAATTTTCTTAGAAATATGTATGGACTAACTCAAATTTACTTTTAAGAGAATCAACTAGACAGTCAGACTCAATCTTAATGAAAAGTATATCAAAGAGTTATATCTCAATTTCTCAATTTAATACTTACTTAAGCAAATAGAAATCGGCGAGTCTAATTAAGTACAAGAGAAATTAACTTGAGCGGTACCAAAGACCAATGTTCAAGTATCAGTCAATTTAAATCAACAACCAAAGGTTGGATTTCCCAATTGATTGATTCAACGCACAACCTGAGATATTTTAATTATATAATAAAATATAATACGGAAAAGAAATAACACAGACTCCATAAGTTTTATTAACGAGGAATTCGAAAATGCAGAAAAATCCCGGGACCTAGTCCATATTGAACACACATTGTATTAAGCCGCTACAGACACTAGCCTGCTACAAACTAACTTCGGTCTGGAATGTAGTTGAGCCCCAATCTATCTCACATTGATCCAAGGTACAGTTGCGCTCCTTACGTCTCTGATCCCAGCAGGATACTACGCAGTTGATTCCTTTAGATGATCTCACCCACAACTAAGAGTTGCTACGACCCAAAGTCGAATACTTTAATAAACAAATCTGTATCACACAGAAAAGTCTACAGTAATAGATAAATCCGTCTTCCACAGAAATACCTATAAGTTTTGTTCCGTCTTTTGATAAATCAAGGTGAACAGGAACCAATAGATAACCCGGACTTATATACCCGAAGAACAACCTAGAATTATGAATCACCTCACAATAATCTTAATCGACTAGCGAAACAAGATATTATAGAATCACAAACAATGAGACGAAGATGTTTGTGACTACTTTTCTATCTTGCCTATTAGAGAAATTAATCTCAAGGCAATCTTACGATTGTACTCAAATGCGATAGAAACAGCAAGATCAGATAACCCAACTACAGATAAAATAGTTGGGTCTGGCTTCACAATCCCAATGAAGTCTTCAAGTCGTTAACCTAGGGTCTCGGTAGAAACCTAAGGTTAAAGGAGAATTAACTCTATCTTATATAACTAGTATCACACATGAGATGTGGGGATTAACTTTCTCAGTTGCTAGAGTTCTCATTTATATAGTCTCCAAATCAGGGTTTGCAATCTAAGTTACCTTGCTAACAAAGCATTCAATATTCATCGTTAGATGAAAACCTGATTAAATTCAAGCTAATATCTTTCAACCGTTAGATCGAACTTATCTTGTTACACACAAATGAAAAGTAACTTCCTTTAGATATGAGTAACCGTACCTAAACGTATACAAGTCGTTGGTTCAACAGTAGTTAACCAAATGGTTAGCCATGTGAGCAGTTTCATAACCATATTCATCTTCACCTTAACTAGTTCAAATGACTCAAAATAACTAGTTAGAGAGTTGTTTAATTGATTATATCTCATAGAAGTATACAAGACACAATCGAAGCAAAATCGGTTTTGATTCACCCGAATCGATTCACGAACTTTATAGCCACGGTTTGCAAATATGCATTCCTTAGTTTAAATATATTTAAGTTCACGAATAAACCAATTTTAGAAAGTAACACACTTAAGTATGTGTACGGGTATGCATACTTAAGTAACCGGATTTGAGTTTTTTTTTTTGTTTCCAAACTCAGCAGAAATTCACGGACATGAACTTTCCGCCAGTATGCGTACAAGTACGCATACTTAGGTAACAGAATTGAGTTGGTTTTAATTTCCAAACTCACCCAGTCTCTATAAACCATTTAGTACACACACAAGTATGCATACATTTGGTTCCCGGTTTTGGACTTATACACTATTGACCGAACACATTATATGCTTATATCCAAGGATGGTTACATGTTCCAAACTCTCATTTCAATCATTGAAATATTCTTAGAGGATGTTAAATAGAGGTTACTCGCACACTACTTTTCAACAAAGAAATTTTCATGATATTGAAATAATCAACATGACTTTCATCACTTGTAAAGATGAACTTGGCCAAAGATAAAGCTTACTAACACATAGTTCGAGAAAAATATAAGCGAGATAAACTCGGCTCGAAATAGCAAATGTGTATAATCGAAGTTTATATAGCAATACGACTTTTATCTCAAGATAGGAGATAAAATAGGTAGACTTTTTAAGTGATAGATAAGTTCAAGTCTCCACATACATTTTAGTCGATGAAGTTCCACCAGTTCCTTGAGTAGTTCTTTTTCTTTGTATGATGAATTTTGTGGAGTGTAGATCTCAACTACACTTTCTATCGTAGTCCGAGACATAGCTATAAGTATACTAGAAATCAAGACTTATAGTTTTGGCAACTAAACTTGACAACAAGATTGAAATAGCAATGCTTACGAGTTAGACCAAGCATCGCTCTAACAGTATTCCTACCCATGAAGAAGTCAAAAATGTGGTCTTCAGTATGTAACGATGGACTACTCCAGATCCTGATGGATTCCCCCTAGTTTCTATCAGGAGATTTGGTCCACTATCGATGAGGACACTGTTAGAATGATTCAATCCTTCTTTAGGAGTAAACATATGTTGAAACAACTGAATCAAAACTTTGTCAGCCTCATTCCTAAGATCAATAATCCTAAAAATGGTGTAGACTTTAGACCAATTAGTTTATGTAATGTTGCTTACAAAATCATTTCAAAACTGATAGCTAATAGGTTAAAAGGTCTTCTAGATAGAATCATAAATCCTTTTCATCTTTCTTTCCTCTCTGGTAGACTAATAAATCATAATATTATGATTTCTCATGAGATGATTGATTCTATGAAGCATTTTAAAGATGACAAAGGTTGGATGGCAATTAAACTGGATATGTCAAAAGCTTTTGAAAGGATTGATTAAGATTATGTGAAGATTTTTATAGCATGATCAGCCAATGTCTGTTAACAGTTAGCACCTCAATCTTGTTAAATGGATCTCTTGGAGACACTTTTAATCCTCAAAGGGGTCTAAGACAAGGGTAACCCTTGTCACCCTACTTATTCACCATTGTTATGGACTCCTTCTCTAGAGCTCTAATTAATCCAGAAAGCTTAGAGCAGTTCCTATGGGAATGAACAAGCCCATTCGTTTGTTGAGTCAGGTGGATGACCAAACGAGGTTTCCTACTATGGTAAAGCATTGGGCGTTAGATCAATAGGCATGCGATCCAGGTAAAAACGCTAATGTAGGTAGGTCCAACCTTGGCGTTGGGAGGAAAACCGCTGGCGTCAGGAGATCCAACGCGACGTCATAAGATAAAACGCCGGTGTTATTGCTACAAACGCCAACGGGTAGTTTTTTAAAATTCGAAATTCACTTTTTACCTCTATAAATTACTACCATCTTCAAACAATTCACTCGTACCAAAATTCACTTGAATTTTCTCTTCTAAAATGGATGAAAAGGCGGTCACACTTTATTACGATGCAAAACTTGAAGATGTTGTTTCTAAGATATGTGGGGGTTTTAAAAATATTAAAAATTATAAAAGGGAAGTGCAAGTTTTATAAGTTGCTCCAATAAAATGTTCCGCTAAAGGCAAAGAAGAGCTCCAGTTTTGAAAGTTAACAACAAAAAATTCAAAAACAAAGGTGAAACTTCCAAAGAGCGCGTTGAATGGAAAATAGGTAAAATGAAGATAAACAGGAGGCAAAAACTTGTACTTGATTTTTATTCAAGTTTTTATTATTGTCTAAGTTTATATCTTGTAAAAGAATTGACAGTAATATCAATGAATGAAAATGTTTATATTTTAAAATAGATTTCCACTTCAGATTAAGTGAAATTTATTACAATTTAAACTTGAAAATAACATCAAACTACATTTTAATAAACCACAACAAAAAAATCAAATTTAGCGAAATTCTCCCTGTAAAGTTCATAGCATTCAAAATGCCTAAACTCTCTTCTGCTTTCTTCTGTAAACTTGGTATGAGCGATGGTTTTCTGTAAAACAGATAAATAACAAGTTTAATTTTTTTTTTATGATGGAGTTGAGCCCATGAGGACAAAGGTAAGATAATCACCAGTTCTTCGTTGGATAGTCAATAATTCCTACGATGAACCATCCACAATACTTTTGTATAATGTTTGACTTCCTTAGTGATGAATGCAATTCTTAGTTCTATTCTCTTACTGTTTCTTATGGATTCGTTCCGCGATGCTACAAAATTTCCCAATACTCTTTCCCAGAAATTGTTATTGTTCGATGGTCTCATCATATGATGTAACCAACATCGAACAAGAGCAACATATTTTTCCATTGTAAAGACTGACAACGACATTCGAGTGCACTAACGATGTGCTTGAGATGGACCATCTTTTAGAATTCTGAAACACGCTTCATAACGAAAAGGTTTACTGCGAGCTTCCTCCTAATTATCAAGAGATATTTGGATCACTTCCTCTTCAGTTACACCGACGAACTTTTCTCGATCAATTTCCATTACCAGAGCAAGAAATGGTTGGACTTCAAGCCTAATAGAATAAAAACGAACACACAATCGATGAACATATCTTTTTCCTGGGTTTCCCATCAGTGAGACGAACATTGAAAAAATGTTCTCCCAAAAGAACCGTTATGAGAAATAACAACACCAGTGATTACCCTATGAAAGAAATATGCTTTGCATAGAGTGAGACGAACATTGAAAAAATGTTCTCCCAAAAGAACCGTTATGAGAAATAACAACACCAGTGATTACCCTATGAAAGAAATATGCTTTGCATAGAGTTATATCCTCTTCTTGTGTAAACTTGGGACCACGATTTCTAAATAGAAACACCAGTGATTACCCTATGAAAGAAATATGCTTTGCATAGATTTATATTCTCCTCTTGAGTAAACTTGGGACCACGATTTCTAACAGACATTTCTGTCAAAGAGGGAGAGAGATTTAGCAAAAAAGAAGAAGAAGAAGATGCGATTTTGGAGATGGAATGAATGAAATTTATATGAGAAATAACAACACCATTTGTTCTCCCCGTAAGTGATTCTATGAAAGAAAAAGTTATAAAACTTGGGACCACGGAGATTCTATGAAAGAAATATGATTTGCATAGAATATTCTCCTCTTGAGTAAACTTTTTCGACATTTCTCAAAAGAAAAAGATGAAGATGGATAAACATCAAAGAGGGAGAGAGATTTAGCAAAAAAGAAGAAGAAGAAGATGCGATTTTGGAGATGGAATGAATGAAATTTATAGGTCGAAAAAGAAAAGGGAGTCGTTGGAAATTTTTCCGTTGCCGTTTGAAGTAAAAGCGATGGCAACTTTCCTTTGAGCACCTATTTGAATTACATAGAAGTTGGCGCTTGTAGTAAAAATGCGCGACTTTACAAAAACCGCCTGTTTGAATTACCAACGCCTATTTTCTATTATAAATACATCACTAGGTTTTATTCAAAACCAAACCAACCAATTTGTTTCTCAACATCCACCATGTTTTCTAAAGGCAAAGCGAAGCAAATATTATGTGTCGAAGCAAAATAGGTTTGTCCACTATGTTTCATGCATAACCACAGTCTTATGCAATGTCCTTGGATATATTCAAAGTGTCCGCGGGAAGGATGTTCATGCATCATAATGGTGATTGAATCACAACCGGAAAAGCTCAGGTATTTGAAATGTCAAGATCCCAACTGTCCTGAGGAACCACATATGCTGGATGATGTTATGAATATTAAAAAATAAAAAGAAGAAAAGATTGCAACACTCTACAAAAATTTCAAACTTAAAGCCAAATTGAAGAAGGAGCTATTACACTGCAAGCATTGTGGATATGGAGATCATGAATACAAACATTATCCACAAAGAATCAGTGCATGCTCAAAGCCCGGTTGCAAGACTTTTATGTATTTGCGGACATTTTCTGAAGAAGACACATATGGAAGGCATGTCTGGGAATATCCCAAGTGTTTTTTGGTGGAGTGGGATGATTGAAGTTGTATGACAAATCGATTCACTATGGTATTATGTTATTTAATTTGTTGTTTATTTTGTTTTATTATTATCTAAAACCATCAATATCAAGTAATTTAAATTTTTCCTCGATTAAACATTGCACCATCAATTTCATAAATAAAAACATACTTCCTTGAACAACCACACCATACATGAGAATAAAAGAAATACATCAGATTAAAAAAACTACTACATAGGCGGCGTCAGTTCTCGGCGGGTGGAATTCCTAGGGCGATGTAGGGATTGTATTTGTTGAGCACCCTAAGAATGTTGAAACAAGCATGGAGGTCGAAATGACGACCGTGGTGAGATGATGGCCACATCGCTAGAGTTTTGGGTTCCACTTCATGTTTGGCTTCACCGTTGAGCTTATTTTTGTGATACTCCATTAGTTGACCGATGAACTCCGATATATTACAACTAATTACACTAAAAAAATACGCCAATCTGTGACAATCACGCTTATGAATGTTCATCATTTCATCAGCAAACATTTCAAGGACTTTCTCCCAGAACGTTGATTGTGATACATTCCTACCAGTAGCAACATCAGCGGAAACATCTTGTGTTTGAAAAACGTAGGCTCTGGAAATAGCTAAATCCTCTTGATGAGTGTATCTAACACCACGAACTCTGGGAGGCATTTTTGTAGATGATTTGAGAGTGAAGAATGTGTAGAATATGTGAATTTAGAGTTGAAATGAGGAGTATTTATAGAATTCAAAAAATATAACCGTTGGATCACAAGATTTTTCAGACGTTCAGATTGATTCGTAAGCGCCATCGGGTCAGACGCTAGCGTTTCTAATACGGACTCGGGCGCTTTAAGAAAAAATGCGCGTTAGATGTACAAATGCTGGCATTTTTTCTTTAGACGCTAGTGTTGGTAGCAAGCTCTCCCGATGGTTGTTCCATCTCGATGTTCAAAGCAACAGATTTGTTGATTTGAACTTCCATTTTTCATGTTTGTTCATTCCATAATGGGAGGAAAATGAAAAAACTCCAAGTTTGTTCATTCCATAGGAAGTGCTCTTAGGAGATATTCATGGTTACAAAGATAATAAGAATGCTCCTTCTATATCACATTTGTTTTTTTGCAGATGATTGTTTGCTTTTCACAAAACAAAATTACAAGGAAGCTAGGAAACTCAGCACTATGATTGATCAATTCATCCTCTACTCAGGTCATACAGTTAACTTTAGTAACTCTGACTGGCTTATCTTTTAGTCCAAAGGTCCCAAACCACGTAAAAACTGAAGTTGCCAATATATTGAAAATTAAGAAATTTATTGTAGGGCCATGAGCCCATGTATGTGCGGCCCATATAGATATAACCAGGGTTTATCTCATAGCGTATATATGGAGGCTTAAACCTATGTAACTTGTGACTTATCTCTAATGAATAAGACTTCTCGCTCTTCTGTTGTTCCATATTCGATTTCTACTTCAACACGCTATCAGAACGACTCTACCAACTGTGCAAAAAAAAATTTCTTTCGAGCACTGTTATGGATTATTTCTTGAAGATTAGCGTGGTTCAGATCTTATTTTTTTATCATCATAGATGCGTTACCAGGTATTTCTTTTGAACGGAGATATTTTGTTTTCATAGTATATATAAGGGTTCCATAAACGTATGATTATAAAACATAGATATTTCACAGTTAGATTTTCATTAAATTTTAATATGTTTAATCCAATTAGGTATTACTTAATTTGTAAAAATTTAAATCAAATATAAATATGATGCAATCTCCAAACCCTTATTTTAATAAAACTGTGTACGTTTAGAAAAATCCTAATTTTTAACAGCATCTAAAAAACTAATTTTTAAGAATTTAAACTGTTGGATTATGCTATATTTTTGGTATGTTTTGTATATTGTTTTTTTGGATATAATGTATAAATTTAATAAAGATCCAACCATGGTAAATACTCCAAAGTACGTAATATTTCCAGATGTCTTGACAGAAACGTGAATTGGAACTGCCATACGGTGTCATGTATATATTTTTATATAGCCGTTGGATTATCTTAAAATTTTGTTTTTTGTAAAAAAATATATTGATGAATCTTCTATAAAATTTTCATCATCATTGGATATGGTTTTAATTGTTTTCCAAACAGTACTGAAGTTGGATAATGAAATTTCCAATCTCAAGGTTAACAATAAATTTGGGGCTATATGCAAATATTATCAAGTTTGTTATCGATGGCCTAAGTACTTCATATACAATAGACCATATATGTGGAATTTTGTTAACCATGACCTAGTCAACCCTTGTAGACAGAAGTCAATTGTGTCTACAAGGGCTTTAATTTCATCATGAAAACCATCAACCAGTGACGATGCATTGTTCAAAAGATGAAGGCATTAATTCTACGTTTTAAGGTGACATATTGATTACAGATGATGAAACGCTCTGAAGGAAGTTTTTTTTTCTTTTGAAACATTGATGAATTTTTTCCCCGAAAATTTGAATGTTCATTGGAATCTAATACACTTGTAATATTGGCTCAGGTAATAACAATACAAAGTAAATGTATTTACTGAGCATGAGACATAGATGTAATTCTGACTCATTTGAATGAAAGTTGGGTACATTGCTCGGTCGAACTCGCATGTCTTGCTATCTCAAGCATGTTTGTCAATGTTAGTGATCAAAACTATAAGTCTTGACTTCTAGTCTACTATAGCTAAGGTCTCGTACTAGGATAGAAAGTGTAGTTGAGATCAAGAACTCCATGGAAATCATCATACAAGTGGAAGGACTACTCAAGGAACTGGTTGATCTTCATCGACTAGAAGGTATGGGGAGACTTGAACTTATCTACCACTCAAAAGTCTATTTATCTCCTATCTTGAGACAAAAGTCGTTTATATAGACTTAGATTATACACATTTGGTATTTCGAGCCGAGTTTATCTCTCCAATCTATTTATCGAAATATGTTAATAAAGCTTTTGCTTTAGCCAAGTTCATATTTACCTAGCGATGAAAGTCATGTTATGTTTGAATCACTTTGAAAATTGCTCTGACGAAAAATGGTTTGTGAATAACAACTATATAACGTCGTCTGAGAATGTTTCAATGATTGGAATGAGAGTTAAGACTATATAACCATTTGAGGATATAAGCATTGTTGTGGAAACACATATATGTATAAGTCCTTATTCCTTGAACCAAAGTTTGCGAAATTTGTTGATCAAGTGAACCGGAGTAGAGCGTAAGCTAAGCTCGTGAACTCAGTTCGCGAACCTGACTTAATTTCCATCCTGGGACTTAAGTCTACGAACCCAGTCCGCGAACTAGAGTAGGTTATGTCTAAAAATGATGTTTGTGAACTTACCTCTATAAACTAAGGAATGCAATTGTAAACCGTGGCTATATAGTTCATAAACCGATTTGATTAAATCAAATCATATTTTCTTTAATTGTATCTTGTGTAGTACATAAGATTTCCTTAAAATTGAGAAACACTCTAACTAGTTCATTTGAGTCATTTGAAATAGTTATGGTGAAGAAGAATATGGTTGATATGAAAGTGATCATATGGCTAACCATTTTGTTAACTATTGTTGAAGCAACAAATGTACAAGTTTGGGTACGGGTACACAAGCCTAAAAATGTGCATTTCATGTGTGTATAACAAGCTATGTTTTTCATCTAATGGTTGATAAATATTAGCTTGAATCTAAATCAAGTTTTCATCTAACGGTGAACTTTGTTACCAATGTAACTTAGATTGCAAACCCTAATTTGAAAGACTATATAAGGGTGAACTCTAGCAATTGGGAAACCTAATGCCCACACATTCTATGTAATACTAGTTGTGCTAAGCTAGAATCGATTCTCCTTTAACCTTTGGTTTCTTCTTCTAAACCAGGTTAACGACTTAAAGACTTCATTGGGATTGTAAAGCCAGGCCAATACTACTTTTCATGTAGTTGTGTGATCTGATCTTGCATATTCTATCATACGAGTACAATAGTAATAATTGGCTTGAGATTTGTATCTCCGATAGGCAAGATATAAAAGTAATCACAAACACTTCGTCTCATCGTTTGTGATTCCACAATATCTTTTTTCGATACGTCGATTAAGATTATTGTGAGGTGATTGATAATACTACGTTGTTCTTTGGGAATATAAGCCCGGTTTATCAATTGGTTCCTATTCACCTTGATTTATCAGAAAACGGAACAAAACTCGTAGGTATATTCGTGGGAGACAGATTTATCTATTACTAAAGACTCTTCTGTGTGATACAGATTTGTTATTAAAGTCTTCGACTTTGGGTCGTTGCAACTTTTAGTTATGGGTGAGATCAGCTAAGGGAATCAAGTATGTAGCATCATGTTAGGATCAAAGATGTAGGAGCATAACTGTACCTTGGATCAGTGTGAGATTGGTTGGGTCTCAACTATAGTCCAGACCGAAGTTAGCTTGGAGTAGGCTAGTATCTGTAGTGGCTTAATACATTGTATGTTTAACCTAGACTAGGTCCCAGGGTTTTTCTATATTTGCGGTTTCCTTGTTAACAAAATTCTGGTGTCTGTGTTATTTATTTTCCGCATTATATTTTGTTATATAATTAAAATAATATAGGTTGTGCGTTATTCAATCAATTAAAATATCTGACCTTTTGGTTGTTGATTTAAATTGATTGACACTTGGATATTGGTGTTTGGTACCATCCAAGTTATCTCTCTTATATTTGATAAAGAATCGCAGATTTCAATTTTCTCGAGTATAAATCAAATCGAGAGAGTGAGATAAAAACTCTTTGATATACTTTTTATCTAGATTGAGTCTGACTGTCTAGTTGATTCTCTAGAAAGTATATTGGAGTTTGTCCATACAGATTTCTAAGTGAAATATTGGGTGTGGTTGTTAGACCCCCGTTTTTTCAATTGGTATCAGAGCAGGCAAACACTCTAAACCTAATAAGTTTGTGTTTGTTCCTTTTTTAAAAATTGTCCCATGGGAAATTTCTTTGGAAAACTTGTTCTTGGCATCTGTAACACACGCCAGAATTCCTTAAAGATTTCTCAAGGATTATTATGGTCAAAACCTTCGGTTTCTGATGATAATCTTACTTCATCTGAAAAAGAAGTTTTAGATGATATGTATCAATCTAAAGGGAAAAAAAAAAGAAAAAAAAAAGGAAAGATTGAGGAAACGATCATCACGCTCAAGGAAATGGATCCTCACTATATTAACTATTGGTCTCTATGAGGAATACTATCATAATGGATCAATTGATTAAGATTTATTCAGAGCATTCGAAGGCGCCTTTATATTCTTAGAAAAGCTTAATTATGTTAAGTCTAAGAATCACTCCGAAAAGGGTTCTGTACATATTAAACCATTGAATAATATTGTACAACCTAGGAATCATAAGAATCTTCATCCTAGTCATATCAAACGAAGGATAGAAATCTCTGACTGCCCTGATTAGCATCATTATATTGATTAAATCACAGGAACTGTTCGCACATATCAACCAGAAATGTTGCATGAGAAATCCTCTGCACATTATGCCTCTTGGTAACTAGATTGGAACTACCCCATGTGTATATATCTTGAAATGGTGCAAGAAATGGTTTGAGTTGTGTACAATTTTGTTATTCTCTTTTAGAATACCAAATAAATCTTTCTACCGCATCCATCATCTCTCACAAAGTTGTTGTCACTGGATGCATAACCTTTGATGTGTAAACGTCTAAGAAAATCGCACTTTCCTTGTGTTGGTCGCGGTTCACAAATGGGTCCAAGACCATTATTGGTCCTATAAAGAATAAGTTTGTGCACTCTCTTCTTTATCCCATCAATCCGCGTACGTGAGCCACTAGGGTTTTGTGTGTTTCCTCCAATGAAGCTTCTTTGGAGAAATTCAAAGAAAGGGTGTTCAAGATTCACTCCAAGTAAGTAAATTCTTAGATATCATGATGAATTCTAAGGGATCAAAAAGAAGTTCCAAAAGCTCAACTACTTCTAGCATGGATTTTCCTTGTGACCAAAATTCTCTTAGGATTAGGTTTGTGGATGATTCTTATGCTATAATTTTTGAAAATATTTCATCGAAAGGTTTTATTCTAGAAAAGAAATTAGATCTCTCTAGTAGGCATGAAGAGGATTTATTTTTCTTCAAAAAATTCAATCTTGAAAACATCTTTGATGGTCATGGTCAAGGATTTGGTTCTCTCACAAGAATTTTCTATGCCAACATTCATGATATTGATCTTATTAAGATGGAATTCAAATCCAAGATAAATAGAGAAAGATTTCTTGTTGATAGAGAATTAATTTCAAATATTACCAACATTCCGTTGGGAAACGTGTGTCTTACTAGACCAAGTAACGAACTTCCACCATGTGATATAATCTCTCATAGGCTTTGTGGCAATAAGGTAGCTTGGAATCAAGGGAAGTTTCCTATTAATGATCTTAGTATTGCATTGATGGCATTTGGAAAACTTGGTATCCTCAATTTTTGTCCCTCCACAATTGAGAATTCTTGGTGGAGTCGTGAGTTTGCGGAATTGGTCTATTTTCTTGAATCGGCTGTTCAAAGTCTCGATATTTGTGGATTCATTATCTCTCAAATTATCTCAATGACTTCTCCCATCAAGATGTTAGTTTATCCTTGCTTGATTGGTAAAATTTGTTGTGATCGTGGTTTTGATTCAATTGGAAACTCTCTCGGGGTTCCCAAACCGGTCGCCCTGTACCTTCCGACGCATAAGGGGGAATGTGTGCAAAAGACAAAAAAATGCTTCACTTAATGATTGTGACCCTACCACCTTGAGTCTTCTTCAAAAAATTCACAACGAAGTGTGAAAGGTAAATTCAAGGGTGAAGTGTGTTCAAGAACAATTGTCTTTGGTTGCAACTAAGTTTCCCGATCTCAAGGAAGATTTGAACTCAATTCAAGCATCGTGGAGTATCTCTGATAATGAAGATGATGAGTAACTTGATTAAGTTTGCCTAGTAAATATTCTATTTTTTCTTGTTTTATTTAGAAGAATAATTAGAGTTTGGGATAGCCATTATTGTGATTATACATAGCTATGTCCAACGTTTTCATCTTCATGTTTTTAGATTTATTAGTTTAAATTCTAAAATTGTTTGGAAGATGATTTTTGTTGTATTAATCTTTATGGTTTTATATATTGCAATATTGTTATGAGATATGTGTGTTTGCGTCCGTGAACTTGATTGTCCCATACTTTGTCAAAAGTAAAGTCGTTCATTAGTTGATATACAAGTATTGATAAAAGAATGAATGGACTATTGACAAATACAAAAGTTAAGCCCATTGTGTCAATTTTTTATGGAAGATAGGTTAAAATCTTTTGTGTTCAAGGATTATGTCTATTATATATCATTGTGATGATGGTGATGGAAAATAGAATGAGTCCTTGTTTATTCCACAGTATAAGGTCGATTTCCAATCCACAATTTTTGTGTACATACTGTGTTGTTCCATAAGGTGTCTTATGTTAAGCTCTATCGATTGTTGTTCTATGGGATACTTTATGTCTATCATGTACAACTATTTTAGTCATCCCTTTGTTTATTTAGTTGTTGCCCCGTAAGTTCTCTTATGTCGAGCATGACCAATTAAATTGATTACTTTTGTGATTAGTTTATTTGTGCATTTCGATTAGATTAATTATGGGTTTTCTTATGATTAATCTAATTGAGTATTTTTAAGTCTCCACAGGTTTAGTTATGTTGAGCACTTCCGGTGAAGTTAATCATGGGTTCTCTTATGGTTAATTTAATTGAGTATTTTTTGATTCAAATTCATACTTGTATGTGATTTGTTATGTCCAAAGAAAACCTTATTTTATTTTTAAATTAAGGTCGCCCTTGTTGTTCTTTCAGGAATGACATTTTATGAGGTAGAGTTCTTAATTGAACTTGTGCTTAATTGCCAAATCTTTGTGGGGAGTGCGGCTTTGGAATATTATAGGGGTTATCTTGTATGTTTGTAGACTCCTTGATGAATGCATTTATCTTCGACTTTATGATTGCATCTTAATAAGATGATATATGTTTATTTTAGTCATGAAACGTCTCTTTCGGAAACTTCATTAGGATCTTGTTCTTATACCTTTTGAAAAATCGGGGGTCTAACAACCACACCCAATATTTCGATTAACAATTTGTATGGACAAACTCCGAGTTGCTTTCTAGAGAATCAACTAGATAGTCAGACTTAATCAATAGAAAATATCTCAAGGAGTTATTATCTCAATCTCTCAATTTGATTTACTCAAGCAAATACAATCTGCGAGTCTTTATCAAAGAGAGATAACTTGAATGGTACCAAAGACCAATATCCAAGTGTCAATCAATTTAAATCAACAACCAAGAAGGTCGGATATTCTAATTGATTGAATAACGCACAACTTGTATTATTTCAATTATATAACAAAATATAACGCGGAAAAGAAATAACACAGACACCAAAAAATTTTGAACGAGGAAACCGAAAATGCAGAAAAACCACGGGACCTAGTCCAAATTAAACATACATTATATTAAGCCGCTATAGACACTAGCCTACTCCAAGCTAACTTCGGTATGGACTGTAGTTGAACCCAAACCAATCTCACACTGATCCAAGGGAAATTTATGCTCCTGCGTCTCTGATCCCAGCATGATACTACATACTTGATTCCTTTAGCTGATCTCACCCACAACCAAGAGTTGCTACGACCCAAAGTCAGAAACTTTAATAATCAAATCTGTATCACACAGAAAAGTGTACAGGTAATTGATAAATTCTTCTCCCTCGAATAAAAATAAAAGTTTTGTTCCGTATTTTGATAAATCAATGTGAACAGGAACCAATTAATAAAACCTGACTTATATTCCCGAAGAACAGCTCTGTTTTATCAATCACCTCACAATAGTCTTAATCGACGCAGCAAAAAAATATATTGTGGAATCACAAACGATGAGATGAAGATGTTTGTGACTACTTTTATATCTTGCCTATTGGAGATACAAATCTCAAGATAATTATTACAATTGTACTCATATGATAGAAACAGCAAGATCAGATCACACAACTACAAGAAAAGTAGTATCGGTTTGGCTTCATAATCCCAATGAAGTCTTTAAGTCGTTAACCTGGTTTTAAAAGAAGAAAACCAAAGGTTAAAGGAGAATCGACTCTATCTTAGCACAACTAGTATCACACAAAATGTGTGGGGATTAGGTTTCCCAAATGCTATATTTCTCCCTTATATAGTCTTTAAATCAGGGTTTGCAATCAATGTTAGCTTACTAACAAAGTATTCAATATTCACCGTTAGATGAAAAACTCATTAGATACAATCTACTATTTATCAACCGTTAGATCGAAAACATAGCTTGTTATACACACATGTACTGCACGTTTTTAGGCTTGTGTAACCGTACCCAAACTTGTACATTAGTTGGTTCAACACTAGTTAACCAAATGGTTAGCCAAATGATAACTTTCATATCAACCATATTTCTCTTTACCATAACTAGTCCAAATGACTCAAATGAACTAGCTAGAGAGTTGTTCAATTGCAAGGAAATCTCATGTACTACACAATACACAATCAAAGCAAAAATGATGTGATTCACTCGAATCGATTCATGAACTATAAATCCACGGTTTGCAATAGCATTCATTAGTTTATTAAGATAAGTTCCAAAACATCGTTTTTAGACATAACCTACTCAAGTTCGCGGACTGGGTTCGCGGACTTAAGTTCCCGGATGGAGTTCACAAACTCCAGCAGAAATTCTCGGTCGAGAACTTCCACCAGTTCGCGGACTGAAGCTCACGCACTTCTCCGGTTTCACTTGATCAACAAAGTTCGCAAACTTCGGTTCAATCAATAAGGACTTATACATATATGTATTACCACAACAATGCTTATATCCTATAATGGTTATATTGTCTAAACTCTAATTTCAATCATTGAAACATTCGCAGAGGGCATTATATAGTTGTTATTCACAAACTATTTTTCGTCAGAGCAATTTCCAAATGATTGAAACATAACACTTTTGTCACTAGGTAAAGATGAACTTGGCTAAAGCGAAAGCTTTACTAACACATAATTCGAGAAATAGATAAGCGAGATATACTCAGCTCAAAATATCATATGTATATAATCTTAGTGTATATATTAATACGACTTTTGTCTCAAGATAGGAGATAGAGTAGATATACTTTTGAGTGATAGATAAGTTCAAGTCTCCACATACCTTTTAGTTGATGAAGATCCACTGGTTCCTTGAGTAGTCCTTCGTCTTGTATGATGATTTCCATGGAGTTCTTGAGCTCAACTATACTTTTTATCCTAGTCCGAGACCTTAGCTATAGTAGACTAGAAATCAAGACTTTATAGTTTTGATCACTAACATTGACAAATAGGATTGAGATAGCAACGCATGCGAGTTCGATCGAGCAATGCTCTAACAATCTCCCCATTTGTCAATTTTAGTGGCAAAACTATCAATACATATGGAATATAAAAAATATATAAATAAACTTTATAGCTCCTATTCCATATGTCTAATCTTCAACATTACTCAAAATCTTCGTCACTTCCAAGTAGTCCAATGATCCCAAAGGTTGTAAGTTTAGCATCATCGTTGTTGAAAATCCATAGCTATAACAATGAGAAAACAAGAGTTATCAATCATTCTTATTCAGTGTCATAGTATCATTATACAGCGGCAAAGTCCAATTGCATCACAACTTTAACTATATTGATACTTAACTCCCACTTAGTCAATATACTAGTGGAAAAAGGACGTTTTAAGATAGTTAAAAAGTGTCTTATTAGCGATATATACGACACTATAGAGGTGTCGCTGAAAGTGCCGTAGATTTGGTGTCTTTTTCTGGAACAACACTATCAAGTTGACTCAGATTTGCGATACTTCCAGTTTGTCTCTAGGTACGACATCTGGATAACGTCGTAGATTTAGTTTTATAATATAAAAAAATTAAATCTGAAATTCAGCTGAATCAGCTAAATCCCAGATCAGATTTGGCTGACTGTAGTATTGGGATGAAATAAATCTGAGCTAAGCTCAAATTACCCTGAATGTTTCTCTTAATGGAGAGAAGAAACATCACACGGAGCGATCATCAATCGTAACGTTATCTCTTACTTTTCTCATATATGTATATCATGGATGTTTCTACATCCATGAGTAGCTAAACACCTATTGATTGAAGATGAATTCTAAGTTGTAAACAAGATTTGAGTTATTATATTAATCTACTTTGAAGTTCTTCATATGATTATCGTTTGTTTATACTATTTGATTATTTATGATTGATTGATAGATTGTTTAGGTAGACAACTAAATTGATTTGTTGATTCAATCTATTGCTAGTATTAAGTTAGGAGATAAGTAATCATCGAATAACTTGTACACAAGTAGAGAACACAAAACCTTGCAGAGGGATTCTGTGGAGCGATTGTGTGTATAAACAACACTAAAAAGTGGACCTTGATCTAAGATTCTAACTATTAGGATCAACCTATAAATTCACAAAAGATAAAGCACTCGGTTGAATTACACCTTGAGTGATCTACTACTTGGTGGTTCGTTTAATAGAATCTGGTAGGCGAGAACTTCCTTATCCAGTTATATAAGGAATTTAGGGGATAGCACTGATCTAGTTGCTATTCTACGGTTGGTGATAATCTATGATTAACGACGAGTAGGAAATTATAATAACTCATTGACGGTTTATATACGAAGAAGGATTCCTCGATCATATCTCTCTCTATTGATTACAATACAATTTTATTTGCTTTGTTTATTTACTTTATTGAAATCTAAAACAAAACCCCCCTTTGTGACACTTTGACAACTTAAAATCACTACTCTTCGTAGGAACAATCCTTACTTCCATTATATTACCAGTTAATTGTGTTGAAATAAGATTATTAATTTGATTGCACTCACGACATGCATCAAATTTTGGCGCCATTGTCGGGGAGCAGTCGGTAGCTTTAGTTGTTATTTTTTATTAGTTTTATTTATTTATTTTTAGAATTTCTTTGTAGTTTTTTTTTTTTAATTTCGTTTTCTAGATTTTTGTTTTCAGGTACTTAATCTCTGGCACCGAAAGACTGGGAATACCAGAGGTGCGGTATTCAAACCCGTAAAGGAACGGTACTTCAAGCACGTTAGCAGTTGCAACAAGAACCTCCTTCAGAAGAGATGGTAGAAGGCGCAAATCCACCTCCACCAAGGAGGACGTTGAGAGATCTAACATCCCCATGTTTGGATTCTCAACCCCTGTGTATTACTCTGAATGACACAGTGGAACTTAAATAAAGTCTTCTTCATTGGGTTCCAAAGTTCAAGGGACTACCGGGTGAAGATCCTAATCGACACCTACAACAATTTCATAATACAGTAAGAAGTATGAAGCAGAATGATGATGACGAGGATACAACTTTTCTGCAAGATTTTCCATTCTCTCTAGCGGACCAAGCAGAATCATGGTTTTATTATCTCCCTTCTGGAAGTATCACCACATGGACCGGAATGAAAAAGCTATTTTTAGAGAAGTATTTTCCTGCTTCTAAAGCTGCAGCTATTCGTAAGGAGATCAGTGGCATTATGAAAATTACTGGAGAATCTTTGTATGAATACTGGGAGACATACAAGAAATTATTGGCGAGTTACCCACACCATCAAATACCACCGCAACTCATTATCACACAATTTTATGAGGGTTTACTACCACATGAGAGTAACTTGATTGATGCGTCTAGCAGTGGTGCATTGGTTAATAAAACCATCGAGGAAGCTACTAGTTTTATTGAGAGCATGGCTGCAAACACTCAAAAATTTTACACTCGAGACTCATCAACGGTTAGAAGAGTTAGTGAGATGGGAGATTTTTTAATTACAGAGCATCAATTAAATACTATTGAAAAGGAAATTCATTGGATAGCTTCTGTAATTGCTCCACCATACGAAGATGATGCCGAGGTTGGAAAGATCACCCAAATTTTAGTTATGCGAACAAGCAAGATGCAGCTCCTAATCCATATGCGAGACAAGGTGGTTTTCAATAATCACAACCCCAACCTCAAACTCAGCAACAGACTCAGAATTCTAGTTTAGAGTAGATGATGAAGGTTATGATGCAAGAGCAAAATGGAATACCTCATATTTTGCAACAAAACCTACAATATCAACAAAAGAATAATGATGCGGTTAGAGATTTACATACTCAGATGGGACAATTGTCCACGGATGTGAATTAGTTGAAGGGAAGATCTTCAATAACGTTATCGTCACAACCGTTTGTGAACCCAAGAGAGCACGTCAATGCATTAATGTTAAGAAGTGGAAAGCAAGTAGCGAATTCTAATTTGGATATAGGAGAAGTACATGGTAACGATATCGAGAAGGAAGTAGAAGTGGAAATTGTACCTAAGGAAAAGTCAACTTCAACTGGACAACCTAAAGACATGGTTCCCACTTTTACCATACCACCTCCTTTATCTAGTCGTTTTTCCAAATCGAAGAAAGAAGCTCAAGGCAAGGAGATCATGGACATTTTTATCAAGATACACATCAACATTCCATTTATTGAGGCCATCAGAACCATACCCAAGTATGCTAAGGTTTTGAAGGATTTTTGTACAAGTAAGGATAGGTTTATTTCTAATGAGATCACTCAAGTGGGCGAAAGTGCTACAACTATATTGCTAAAGAAGATTCCTACAAAGTGTGAAGATCCTGGTGGCTTCACAGTTCCCGTTACCATTGGTAACCGATGATTCGAGCGTGCTTTGATTGATTTGGGAGCTTCCATAAGTGTTATGTCAGCCGATGTTTATGATTCTTTGAATCTAGGACCTTTAAAAGAGGCAAAGGTCACTATTCAATTGGCTAACAAGTCCAATATATATCCTAAGGGAGTCGTGGAGGATGTGTTAGTTCAAGTGAATCAGTTAATCTTTCCGGCTGATTTCTACATTGTGGATATGCGCAATGGAGATAATTGTTCATCTACTTCGTTACTTCTTGGGAGACCGTTCATGAAAACTGCAAAGACGAAGATTGATGTTGATAGTGGAGCACTCACTATGGAATTTGATAAGGAGATCATACGGTTAAATATTTTTGAAACCATGCGTTATCCTAGTGATGTTCACTCCGCTTTCTCTATTGATGTTATTGATTCCTTAGCACAAAAATTATTTGATTTGAATAGTGAAGATGAATTTGGAGTTGTACTACGGAATAACATTAATTTGGACGTTCATGGACATCCGAACATGGATGTTGAGATATCCAAAGAACTGGTGGAGATGTGTGGTACCTTAACAACACTACAAGAAGCCAAACATGGTAATATTTCTTATATTTATTTACCTGTAACTAATGAGGTTTCGTTACCTTCTATTATGCAGGCACCGAAACTTGAATTGAAGCCTCTTCCAGACCACCTAAATTACGCGTACTTGGGTGATAAAGAAGAACTTTCGGTGATTATTGCAAAGAACCTCACCCCAATACAAGAAGAACGTCTCCTTAGGGTTCTGAAAGAGCACAAAACGGCTATTGGTTATTAGTCCATCCATGTGCATGCATAGAATCCTAATGGAAGATGATTTTAAGCCGTACGCGATGCTTAGCATAGGATTAACCCCCCAATGATGGAGGTCGTGAAGAAAGAGATCCTCAAATTACTAAGTGTGGGGGTGATTTACCCAATTTTTGACAGCAAATTGGTTAGCCAAGTTCAAGTGGTACCTAAGAAAGTAGTTGTCACCATTGTTAGAAATCAAGATGATGAACTCGTTCCTACAAGAATTCAAACAGGATGGAGAGTGTGCAAAGACTACAAAAAGCTTAATGCCGCAACCCGAAAGGATTACTTTCCTTTGCCTTTCATTAATTAGATGTTAGAGAGGTTAGCGGGACATTCATATTATTGCTTTTTGGAAGGTTACTCGGGCTACAATCAGATTTTTATTGCACCGGAAGATCTAGAGAAGACTACTTTCACTTGTCCTTTTGGTACGTTTGCATATAGAAGAATGCCGTTTGGTCTTTGAAATACGCCTGCCACTTTTCAGAGGTGTATTGTTAGTATATTTTCTGACTATGTGGAACGCATCATTGAGGTATTTATGGATGATTTTAATTTTTATGGCGATTTATTTGATATTTGTTTACAAAATCTAGAACTTTTGCTTAAAAGATGCATAGACACTAATCGTGATCTTAATTGGGAGAAATGTCACTTTATGGTAAACCATGGCATAGTGCTCGGTCACATTGTGTCCTCTCAAGGGCTTTAAGTTGACAAAGCAAAGATAGACTTAATAAGAAACTTACGATATCCCACTTCGGTGAGGGAAATTCGTTCTTTTCTTGGTCATGCAGGTTTTTACAGGAGGTTTATCAAGGATTTACTTTTTACTTCAACAAGGAGTGGAAGGATGCCTTTGATAAATTAAAAGAATTGTTGACAATTGCACCAATTATCAAGTCGCCAGATTGGAGTTTTCCATTTGAATTAATGTGTGATGCAAGTGACTATACAGTTGGAGCCATTTTGGGTCAAAGAGTAGACAAGTTGTCTCATGTGATTTATTATGCATCTAGGACCCTAAACGATGCACAAATCAACTATTCTACCACCGAGAAAGAATTTTTGGCGATAGTATTTGCACTAGAAAAATTTAGATCATATTTGGTGGGTTCAAAAGTGACTGTATATTCCATTCATGCAGCACTTAGGAACCTATTGAAGAAGAAAGAAGCTAAGCCAAGACTTATATGGTGGATTCTACTATTGCAAGAATTTGATTATGAAATCAAGGATAAAAGAGGTGTTGAAAATACTGTTGCGGATCATCTTAGTATACTTGTTGTCTCCGAAGAAGAACTTCCTTTACAAGACCGTTTTCCAGACGAACAACTTTTCTCAATTGAAGATTCAACACCTTGGTACGCGGATATAGTGAACTACTTGGTTACAAGACAAGTACTTAGTACAATGTCTAATTTTCAAAAGATTAAGCTTAATAAAATAGCCAAGCAGTATGTATGGGATGAGCCCTACTTGTGGAAATACGGTTCTGATCAAATCATCCGCAGGTGCGTACCTAATTCTGAATTTCAATATATTCTTACTTTTTGTCATACATATGCATGTGGTGGTCACTTTGGTTCCACTACAAGAAAACTAGTGTATTGCAACATGTCAATTGTGTGGCAAGAACCCCTGTTTGGCGTAAAAAAATCCTTATTGCCACATCAAAATCTTTTTCCACACCTGTGGCAATAACCTGAGTGGCTAGTTATTGCTACACTATTGGTGTAATGTGGCAAAAGCTGGGTTTTTTTCCGCACCAGATGGTGAGGCAATAGTATGAGGAAAAAAGGTATATTATATATATATTATTTTTATTTATTTATTTATTTATTTATAATAAATAATTATATTTTCTTTCTTTTAACGGAGAATTATTTATTTTTTGAAAATCTGGTAGGTTTTCTAATATTTAATTTTGTTTCTTTTCTTAATGAGTATTATTTGGTATTAAAAAAAATAACGAAAAAATTATTATCAGAGAAACATAAACATCCATAATTTTTTTATTCACATTGGAAATTTCCCATCTTACAATGGTTTCATTTATGATACACGATAAACATATATTACATTGATACAGTAATTATAATTACATTTACATTGAAATCACTAATTGAGATGCTTTATTAAAAAAAAAAAATCAAGATCGCTAATCACAAATTTCGTATACGAAAAGCTAATCTAAAAATTAAGACGGTGGTTCTCAGATTATTCTCCTTGGTTATATGCGAAATTCCTTTAGGAGTTAACCTACAACAAACACAAACAAGTATGTTAGAATGAAGTATGAGAATTAAACATTTATATTTTATACATAATGGTTGGATCTTGAACGACATGATAATCACAATACGCATAGATGTGTTAAACTTATTACCTGATGAAGCCATTGATTGAATCCAAGAAATCTTTCAAGGCTGCAATTATCTTTGTACAATAGAACATAGTGGAAAACTGGTTTCTCCTTCTTCACCTCTCTCTTTCTATTTGTTTTTTATGTAATGAAAATATTTCATCTCTCTCTATACTAATGGTTATAGAGTTTCTTTTATAAGTAGAAGGAGGACCAAGGTTCCTAGGCTTTAGAGTTAGCAATCAATCTCGACCTTCCATCAAAGAAGAGATATTAGGAAATAATCCCGGAAATGGTAACCGACATAATTTAGCAATAATCTAGATTACCAAGATTATTACATGGGCCCAAGGGAATATTTTATTTTATTCATATAAAATATTCTTACATTCTCCCACTGGTCCATGTGATAATTGATTTAATGGTTAATCATAGTAAACATAAGTGCGCATAATTTCTAAACGAAATTTAATGGTTAAACATAACACCTTGATCAAGCAAACAACTCATGCGAGTCATGGCGGTCGCACGTTGTCCTGTTATCAACATGTTTCCTTCCATTTACCACAACACAAATAACTTACTTAACTAGGCCTTAAATTGGGATATCATAATGGTCCACTAATGTCTTTAAAAGAAAGACTATTTCTGTTAACATTTATCCATTCACATAAGTGTATACAAAAGCGGATACAGAAATAAGTTCATAATAACAACAAAAATAAGATCTCAATAAGTGTTCAAACATAAGCAAAAATCTAAGTGAAACTAATTGTTTGTTATTCCCTCAAGACCTATGTTTCCAACATGTTCCAAAAAAGTCTTAGGAGGTAACTCCTTCGTAAATGCATCTGCAATCATAAGTTTTGTGCCTATGTGTTCAATGAACAACTTTTTCATCTGAACAACTTGTTTCACGCATAGGTACTTTAGATCCATGTGTCTTGAACCCTTAGTATATCTAGCGTGCTTTGAAAAAAATACTATTGCGGCATTATCACAGTAAAGTTTCACAGGTGCGGAGGAAAAATTTAAGTCTCCAAACATTGAAATGAAATTCTGCAGCCATGAACAGTGATTTGTAGCCTCATAACATGCTACAAATTCAGCTTCCATTGTTGAGCCGGTGAGAATAGACTCTTTTGAACTTTTCCATGATATTGCTCCTCCATCTAATAGGAAAAGATATCCAAAAGTGCTCTTTCGAGTATCATTACATCCCATGAAATCGGAATATGTATAGCCAACCAAATAAATTGATCTGATTTCGTAAATGTGAGGCGATGATCCTTCGTTCCTTGTAGGTACCTTAAAACTTTCTTTGCAGCTTTCCAGTGTTCCATTCCAGGATTCACAAGGTATCTTCCAAGCATACCAACTATATAGCTGATATCTGGTCGTGTGCAAACTTGAGCATACATTAAACTTCCCACTACAGAAGCATAAGGGATTTTATCCATTTGTTTACGTTCTAGTTCATTCTTAGGACATAAATTGAGTCCAAACTTGTCTCCTTTATAAACCGGAACTATACTTGGCTTACATGCACTCATCTCAAACCTCTCTAAAATTCTTTCGATATATGATTTCTGTGAGATCGATAATGTTCCAAGTGATCTATCACTGAATATTTATATCCCTATCACATAAGAAGCCTCACCCATATCTTTCATTTCAAAATTCTTCGAGAGATATTCCTTTGTTACATGTATAAGGCCAAGATCACTACTCGCAAGTAGTATGTCATCTACATACAATACCAAAAATATGAACTTACTCCCACTGATCTTGAGGTATATACATGGATCTACATCATTTTCTTCAAAACCAAATTTTAGAATGGTTTCGTTGAATTTTAGATACCATTGCCTAGAGGCTTGCTTAAGTCCATAAATTGATTTCTTAAGTTTGCAGACCATGTGTTCCTGTCCTTTTAGGACAAAAACTTCAGGTTGACACATGTAAATATCTTCTTCAAGCTCACCATTAAGAAAAGATGTTTTCACATCCATTTGATGTAACTCAAGGTCATATTGAGCTACTAATGCCAGTATAATTCTGAGAGAGTCTTTCTTTGACACGGGAGAAAAAGTATCTTTGTAATCAATGCCATCTTTCTGAGTGAAACCTTTGGCTACAATTCTAGCTTTATAACATTGAATATTGCCATTAGCATCGCATTTGGTCTTAAAGACCCATTTCACCCGATTGCTTTGTGTCCTTCAGGCAATTCAACGTATTCCCAGACTCCATTATCATCCATCGATTTTTTCTATACTTTCATAGCACTAATCCATTTATCAGAATTACTACACCTGATAGCTTGTGAATAAGAAACTGGATCTTTCATAGTCCCTAAATCAAAATCCGATTCTTGTAGATAAACCACATAATCATCAGAAGTAGCCCTTTTCCGTTCTCTAGTAGATCTTCTTAAGGACAGTTCTTGTGATTGTTCTACAATTTCTTCATTGGAAATAGTATCATCATGAAGCTCATGTTCCGTTATTTATGTTTCTCCCTCATCATTCGGTTCTACAAACGGAGGAGTCACAATATATGAAGAAATCTGAGGTAAAGGGATTAATACTCTGATTTCTTGAACAGATTCTTCTTGCACTGGTGTACTCACACTAACTTCTCCATCCTTAATGAATTTTGCATTTCCAGTTTCAACAATTCTCATACTATGGTTAGGACAATAAATAATATATCCCTTGGATTTTTCAGGAAAACCAATAAAGTAACCACTAAAAATTTTCATATCCAATTTATTTTCTTTGGTATTATAAACTTTCGCTTTTGCTGAACAACCCCAAATTTCCAGGTATTTTAAACTAGGTTTCCATCCCTTCCACGGTTCAAAAGGAGTCTTTGGAACTGCTTTGCTTGGAACTCTATTTAAAATGTACACAGCATAACAAAGAGCATACATCCACAAACTTAAGGGTAAACTCGCATGACTAATCATGCTTCTAACCATTTCCATTAAAGTACGATTTCTCCTTTCTGCTACACCATTCTGCCAAGGTGAACCTGGTGTTGTGTATTGAGCAACAATTCCAAGTTTTTGATGAAGAAGTAAAACAAAAGGTCCAGGATGTTGTCCTGTCTCATCATACCTTCCATAATACTCTCCACCCCTATCAGACCTAATGATTTTCACCTTCTTTTCTAATTGCCTCTCAATTTCGGTAATGAATTGCTCCACAGCATTCACAGATTGAGTTTATCATGCAATAAGTAAAGATAACAATAACGTGAAAAATCATCAATAAAGGTGATAAAATATTTTTCTCCTCCAAAAGTTGGAACGTCGAAGGGTCCACAAATATCTGTATGTATTATTTGTAGGAGTTCGGAACTTCTTGTGGAACCTTTCTTTGTGTGTTTTGTCATCTTTCCTTTAATACAATCCACACAACTATTGTAATCAGTAAAATTAAGGTTCTGTAGAATCCCATCTTTTACCAATCTTTGAAGCTTTTCACGAGATATGTGTCCCAGCTTCTTATGCCAAAAGAATGAGGAATTACCCTCAGTATGTCCAGTTCTATCATTATGATGCATGGTTAAATAGGTTCTAGGTATTGATGATGATGATAAATTTAACTTGTAAAGACCATCAAAAAGATAACCAGAACCAATAACTTTAAAATCTTTAAACAGACTTAAACATCCATTGGCAATTTGAATTTGAAAACCTTGTCTATCTAGTTGAGAAACTGAAATTAAATTGCGAGAAATAGTTGGAACATAAAGAGTGTTTTCTAAATCAAGAAGGTATCCATGATCTAGAACCAAATGGTAGGTGCCTACAGCATTAACTGGGGCTTTATTGCCATTTCCCATAAAAAGGAAGTTTTCATTCTGGTTTGTGAGTTGGATTGAAAGGTATCCCTGCATCGAATTAGAAACATGAACATTAGCACCAGAATCAAACCACCATGATAAAGAAGATTCTTTAATAGTCAATTTTGTTTCTAAATAGCTTACGAATCCCAAAGGATTACCTTTCTTTTCGAACCATTTTTGACGCTTAATGCAATCTTTCTGAAAATGACCAGGTTTCTTACAGAAACGACACTTATTGTCATCTTTCTTTGCCTTCTTCTTTTCAGGTTGAACAAAATTGTTCTGTGCTGCTCTCTTATTGCCCTTTGCAGGCTTACGCTTATTGTTCACTCCTCGGTTGACAGAATGTGCTTGATTAAGACCTTGTTGGTTTAGCCTAGCTTCCTCTTGAACCAACATGTTTCCCAGTTCATTTTCAGTCCACTTTTCCTTAATAGTGTTGTAATGCACTTGAAAGGGGGAATATTGTGGTGGTAGCGAGTTGAGAATGAATTGGACAAGAAAGTTCTCATCCACAATTAATTTCAACTCAGTGAGCTTAGCAGAAATGCTACGCATTTCTATCACGTGTTGGTGCATTGACCTTACACCGGTATACTTCATGGTGGTAAGATCATCCATCAATTTCCCAGCTAGAGACTTATTTGCTGTCTTAAAGCCTTCATTTATGATTTCCATAAAGTTCTTAGCACTTTTAGGTTGTTTGGGAAGTTATTCTTTGATGTTTTCATCAATGTGCATTCGCATCAGCTGTATGCTCAGCCTATCACTTCTCTCCCACTTTTTTAAGAGATCCTTATCTTCAGTGGTACTCTTATCATTTATAATTGTCTTTTCAATTTGGAGAGAAAGATCAATATCCTGCACACCCAAAGTGAACTCAACATTCTCTTTCCACTCTGAGAAGTTGGTGCCATTGTAGAATGGGATAGAAGAAGTATACGAATGCAAAGTCTTAGAACTAGAAGTTGTAAAACATGACAAAGATACACAAAGTCATAGTCACACACATATAAATTAAGAAACTCATGTGGGTAGAATCTTAATTAAACAACAATCATGTCATAAAGTCATAAAAACAATTACACATATATAAGCAAGCAAAGACAAACATCTGTGGACATTTTGCCTTTCATGGTTACATACATAATCATAATATTTATTCAAACATGTGAATTAGAGTTACCTGTGGGTAACTTTTCATTCTAATATGTATGATTAAATGGTTAATTTCTTTATGTTTATATATACAAACACTTGAATAAACATCTCATGTGGGTGATAGTTATTCTTATGTGATTGCACAAAACGATGTAGACTTACAATAACATGTTAATATAACATAATACTTTAGTATCACTCTGATGATTGCTAAAGAGCATACAATTCAAATATTTTAAGAACCTATACATATTCAAGTTAGGCTATATTTGAAATTAAAAAAAAAAAAATTGTCCAGGAAAAATACATCATGTGAAAGTCAACAGCGGAAGTCAAACGTTCAGTCAAAGTCAGTTATGCCGAAGTTAAACATGCAAATGACTATTTTATTATACATGAGTCTGACCCATACAGACGGTGACATTGGTATCCAATTCTTGATTCACATTTTGTTGGCAAAATTAAAAACGCATTGGGGCCACCAACTCAAACTGATCCGTTTCTCACCCGTGACTGATGAAATAATTGAGAAAACATTACGCATGCTTTTGCTTTCATTTTAATTTATTTTTATTTTAACAACAATCATATCACCGGATTGCATTGCCTGATGGGATAAAATAAAAAAAAAACAAAAAAAAAAAAAAACATAGGATTCCTTTATTAAGAGAATAAACATAATCCAATAAAGAATCCAATAAAATAAAAAACATATGATTCCTTTGTACGCATGCATTGTTTCTTTTGCTTTTGTAATAAAATCTTTTCATAATCTTCCTCATTAACTTAATATGAGATTTCTAGTTAAATATTAAATATTACGCATGCTTTTGTAATAAAAGAAATTGATGCTTTTGTCTCACATCATTTAAGTTTAAACAAAAAATATTCTCCTTTTGTTTTAAGCACGCTTAAAGTACTAATTACTTTATTTAACCAAATTACTTTATTGTTAAGCACTCTTAAAGAAGTACTAATTAATATTTTCTTTTTGTTTTAACCTAAATTATGTTCAGGATTTTGTCGGTCAATAAAATTATGAACACCAAGTCTAACATCGTTACAAGGCATCATTAACAGTAATGAGTTGGCAAGCAAAATAATTACTATTGACCCGAACCCTGCAATACATCATTCACTTGCGCTCCAGTTTTGATCAAAGCAACACAAAATTGATCATCAAGATTCATTAATAGATTTATGAAAAATTTCACAAAGAACTCTCTTATTAATTCATAACATGATTAAGTGACTATTAGTAACGGTTTTCATGGAGGTTAATTATCACCAAAAATCATAGTATCTTATCAATTACGATGGATTCATATCACACAATTTATGATACAACATCATAGAAAATCATATAGTTCTAAACCATGCTTTGATGCCAAAATATAAGAATTTAACATTTATATTTTATACATAATGATTGGATCTTGAACGACATGATAATCACAATACGCATAGATGTGTTAAACTTATTACCTGATGAAGCCATTGATTTAATCCAAGAAATCTTTCAAGGCTGCAATTATCTTTGTACAATAGAACACAGTGGAAAACTGGTTTCTCCTTCTTCACCTCTCTCTTTCTATTTAATTTTTATGTAATGAAAAAATTTCATCTCTCTCTATACCGATGGTTATAGAGTTTCTTTTATAGGTAGAAGGAAGACCAAGGTTCCTAGGCTTTAGAGTTAGCAATCAATCTCGACCGTCCATCAAAGAAGAGATATTAGGAAATAATCCCGGAAATGGTAACCGACATAATTTAGCAATAATCTAGATTACCAAGATTATTACATGGGACCAAGGGAATATTTTATTTTATTCATATAAAATATTCTTACATGAAGATTTTTAGCCATTTTTTCTAAAAGTAACCTAGATCTTACACTTACTCAATAAGATCTTGGAGTTGTTGAGCATGAGTACCACGATTTTCATTAGCCCACAGTTTCCATTTACGGATAGAACCAAAAGAAAAAGAAAAATACACAAACAAGAAAGTATGAGAAACACCATCGGAAGTATATAACATTCTTTATCTGTGTCATTTTAGCACTAATTCACCGAAACAAAAAGATCATGCAAATACCCAAATGATTATATTTATTATATAAATTTAACTCATGAAGCGTATTAGGAGATTTCACGTAATATTCTGATAGAATCATCTGGATCTGATTTTTCCACCAAGCATGTTAGGATATTCACTTGGTTAATAACTTCCAGCAAGTCTAGTAATTATCGGTAGTGGTGGTGATTGTTAGATTTAGGATTGAAGTGGGCAGTTGAAGAGGTTTACAGGTGAAGAAGAGAGGAAAGGTAGAAGATGGTAATGGCCTTAAGTTTTTAGGAAAATGAGAAAGTGGAGACGGTGAGTATAATATCCAAATATAAAAGAAATAAAATCCATTTAATATTCATAAATTTCAAATTTGGTCAAAATTTTCTGTTTTAGGAAGTCTTAAAGAATCTTGGGTATTAATCAAAATTTAAGTAACAAATTTTACATTTTTGCAACACCATGACAAGATGCCCGTAGCAATAAAATGATCTTTTTCCACACCATATGCAACATGTGGCTATACAGCTACTTGTTGCTACACCCATGCTTACCTGTGGCAATAAGACCTATATTGCCACACGTAGTACAATCGAGGTGAGGCAATAGAGCCATTTTATTGTAGTGTTCTAAACGTACCGCTTTTAAAGTACTTGAAAGTGGATTTTATTGGCCTACCCTATTTGAGGATGCATATATTTTTTGCAAATCTTGTGATAGATGTCAAAGAACGGGCAATCTAGGTGCTCGAAATAAAATGCCACTCACACCAATTCTTGTTGTTGAAGTATTTGATGTGTGGGAAATTGATTTTATGGGTCCTTTTTTCAATTCTTATGGAAAATTTTATATACTTCTTGCTGTGGATTATGTCTCGAAATGGGTGGAAGCTAAAGCCACCCCTACTAATGATTCTCAAGTTGTTTGTGAGTTTGTGAAGGAATACATTTTTTCTAGACATGTTACACCAAGAGTGGTTATCAGTGATGGAGGCTCGCATTTTCATAAATCCTTCCATGCTCTACTCAAGAAGTAAAACATAACACACAAGGTTGGTAAGCCATATCACCCAAAAACTAGTGGGCAAGCCGAAATCTCAAATAGTGAGATTAAATCCATTCTTGAGAAAACCGTGAATACTTAACGGAAAGATTGGAGTTATAGGCTTAATCATGCATTATGGGCATATAGAACGGCGTACAAAACATCGATTGGTATGTCTCCATATCGGTTGGTTTATGGAAAAGCTTGTCATCTTCCGGTTGAACTTGAACACAAGGCGTATTGGGCGATAAAGATGTGCAACATGGATTATGACAATGCGGAGAAACAAAGGAAGTTACAACTGAATGAGCTAGAGGAGATACGTAATGATGCTTATGAGAGTTCCCGTATTTACAAGGAGAAGACGAAACTTTTTCATGACAAGATGATTTCTCGAAAAAAAATTGTTGTGGGGCAAAAAGTTCTTTTATTTTACTCTCGTCTTAAATTATTTCCTGGCAAGCTACGGTCCAGATGGATTGGACCATATGTTGTTACTAATGCTTATTCTCATGGCGCAGTTGAAAATTCTAGTCTTAGAGATGGAACAAATTTGAAAGTGAACGGCCATAGACTGAAGCCATATTATGAAAGCATTTCTTATGTGGATATGGATGTGCAACAATTTCATGATTATCTCCATTTGGAGGAGTAATTGAAGGAATGCCAAGTCAGGCTGAGGACATTAAACTAAGCGCTAAATGGGAGGAAACCCATCGGTTTTGTATCTCTATCCATTTTGTTTTTAATTTTCTTAGTTTTGCATATCATACCTTGCATTCCCTTCTTAAATTTTACAAGTCCTATATCTATAATGAAAGTTTTGACGAATTCTCGTCAGAAAATTCTGACCGCGCAGTCGTAACGAAAACAACTCTCGAGACTTCATACGGAGTCATATTTGAGTGGTTGACCCCAGATTTTGAATATGAAAGGCATACCTTTCTTTTACAAAAATAAAATCTGAATTTGGAGTCTGTTAAGTTGGACCGATTGGCCTAAACATTTGAGTTTCGGTATTTTTCCAGAACTTTTTCAGATTGCATGTCAGTCAGTCCGGAGGCCATAGAAGTCAGACAATTTATCGAAACACTGTGAAATAATGGCAAGTTATAGAAAAGACGTATTAAAACAACTTTCGTTTGGGATATTTTTCCTAGTTCCCTACCCATTTTTACAGTTTTTGAGTTTTTCAGGGATGTTATGTCAGAAATCAGAATTTTTTGTTTTGAACATTAAGGACAATGTTAAGTTTAAGTGTGGGGGAGTAGTTGAGCATGTTTGGTTTGAATAACAAAAAATAACAGAAAAAATAAATAAAAAAAATAACACTCTTTGATTTCTTGCATTCTTGAGACTTCATATCTTGGAGTTAATTATAAGCTATTTAGGATGGCACACTAAACCTTTTCAGGTTGAAACAAGTTCTTACAGCTATAAATTGAGTTCCACTTTATCGTTCTAAAATCCTTAAATTTATACGTTCATAATTGAATGCGAAACTCAGCTATGGTAGTGTTGATGGTGGTTTTTAGTTTAGGGTTAAAATCGCAAAACGCTAAACCATAACAGACATTTAAAACAAACATTTACTAGGCGCATTTAATAAAAAGCTTTTAATATGTCTCTAATAATTACCGGGATATATTTTTCAAATTAGGGTTATGACAAACCAAACCCTAATTCCCCCGTGTGCCAATGGAAAATCATGGCAGACACGCCTAGCCCAAGCTAGACGCGCCATGCCAATCGCACCATGCCATTTCCCTAGCTATGCTATCCACATCTCGTGTGCCAATGGCAAATCATGCCAGCCACACCCAACCGCGCCAAAGCATGCCAACCATGCTATCCGCACCCTTGTGCCAATGGAAAATCATGCCAGCGACACCTAGCCGCGCCATGCCAATCGCACCATGCCATGGCCCTAGCTATGCTAGCCACATCTCGTGTGTGAATGGCAAATCAAGCCAGCCACACCCAATCGCGCCAAAGCATGCCAACCATGATAGTCGCACCCTTGTGCCAATGGAAAATCATGCCAGCCACACCTAGCCCAAGCTAGCTGCGCCATGCCAATCGCACCATGCCATGGCCCTAGCTATGCTAGCCACATCTCGTGTGCCAAATGGAAAAATCATGCCAGCCACACCCAACCACGCCAAAGCATGCCAACCATGCTAACCGCACCCTTATGCCAATGGCAAATCATACCAGCCACACCTATCCCAGGCTAGCCGCGCCATGCCAATCACACCATGCCATGTACCTAGCTATGCTATCCGCGCCACCCTGCTGGCCTTCTCCTCACGGCTACTAAAGTGAAGGCATGCAACAATCAACGGTTTCCCTTCAATCCCAGGAGCAAATCCTGGCCGTATAAGGTCCCCTCACAACCTTTATCTTAAAACCCTAGCTTGGTTACGCGCCTAGCCCAAGCTAAATGTGCCATGCGCCCATGACTTCTCCTTGGCCCCACATGCCAAGACCGCGCCTAGCGCCTATGGCTACTCCTTGTTCCCACATGCCAAGACCGCACCTAGCGCCCATGGCTACTCCATGGACCCACATGCCAAGACCGCGCCTAGCGCCCATGGCTACTCCTTGGCCCCACATTCCAAGACCACGCCTAACGCCCATGGCTACTCCTTGGCCCCACATGCCAAGATCACGACATGCGCCCATGGTTACCCCTTGGCCCCGCATGCCAAGACGAACCAAACCTAGCCAAGCTATCCGCGCCATGCCAAACGCACTTTGCCTTGGCCCTAGCCATGCTAGTCACGTCATGACAAGCCAAGCGCCCTCACCTTGGCCCTAGCCATGCCATACGCCCCACGCGCCAAGTCTAAATAACACCCTGGTCGCACCTTCCCTATGAGGCCACCAAAACAAAGGCATGCGGCCATCAATGGCCACCCTTCAAACCCATGAGCGAATCCTGGCCGTCGAAAGTCACCTCATGAATTTTGGGTCCGAAAACCTAAGTTTGGCCACGCCAAACCATGCCATGCCAACCTAGTCGCGCCACCATGATGGCCCTCACTACCAAAACTAAGGTGTGAAACACACCTCTCAAGATGCAATATCTCGACCTTCGAAGGTCACCAGGCTAGCAAGTTCCCCGAGCTCGACTTGCCAAGCCACAACAACGTATTACATGTTCTCCAGGAACATTCGAGACATCAACACAAACTGAGAGATCTTTTTTGGGTATTGGTTTCGCAGTCTACAGCGTGCTGCGTACACTACACCCCCCATAAGGAAGTGTTATAAGAGTGAGGCACCTTGTAAATACGAGAGTTATATGGGAAACGTTCATAGGACATAAAGCCATGAGTTAACAACCTTTATGGAACATCAATTCCATAACGTTAACAGTTTCATGAAAATCAATTTCATGCGTTAACCACTTTATGGAACAATCAAGTTCATGCATACAGTTACCACCTCCTCCCATTTACTCCTCACTCCTTAATGAGACCAGGGTACGTTTCTACTACGGCTTGTATAAATAGGTCTTACCTATTTCCATTTGAACAACAAGTTCATTCGGACAAGACAACACTTAGAATACTTACCTGCTATCTCCCCTCGTGAGCTCTCCTACTTTTCTGAAAAAAAGTTGTAGAAACCTAATTTCTCTTCCAGAATAAACTATTCTGGTCTCATACTCTCCTTGCTTCCCTCCCCAAAACCAACCCATTATCCTCCTCTTTGTGAACGAAGCAAGTCTGGAACGGCCATTTCTTGGTTTAGGCCGGACTTGTACAAATTGATCTCTCGAACCTAAAAGTACTCCCTTGCAGTACATTGTTTAGGGTTTAAACAGTTTCTCACCTTCACACCTGCAATTATCAAAATTAGCAGAAGTTATTTTCACCTATAAACAATTGGCGACCATAGAGGGAGCATTGATCTATCAGTTACAATGTCAATTTTTGATCGATCTCGTTCTTTGACCCAGACGTCAAGATGGTAGGGGAAGGAGACTCACCCCGACTCAGTCACTCGATGACTCGATTATCAGTCATGACCCGACAAGGGGCGGCTGGGGACTCCCCATGGGTTAAAAGCAAAATAATCCGCCCAGGGATTGATGGCTCGGTCATTAAACAACTCAGCAAACATTCGGAACACTGGGGACTTCCCTTGGCCATGTTTTTTCGAATAAACTTGGTCCTACGCCCGGAAAATTTATTTTTCATCAGAAGACCTGAGAAACCGAGTAAGTCTTATTCTGACAAAATACGTGGTCTTCTTTTTCAAGTTTTGATAAAACCTATAACCATGTTTCATCCCATGTCATCTACCAACACACGGTTCCATGGCCTACTTGGGACGTGTGCGTCACTTTCGTTCTTAGACAATTTAATTCTAAATATTTGTTCAAAAATATATAATCCAAAACCATCAAGGTAAATTTTGTTCATCAACCCAAGAAAACCAGAAGATCAAAAACCTTAAACCCGACGTCTCTTTTACCTTTCAAAAAAAAACCCTAAAGGCAAGGGGTCCAGAAGATAGATAAACATTCAAGGAAAGTTTTCCAACAACGGCTTTCTCCTCTTGGCGAACGCCTCCTTTGTGCTCTGGAGATCCACCCTTTTCAATTTCAATTGCCGGCATAATTTATTGAATTCTGCTTCCTGCTTCTTCACCATGTCCGCGGATGGACTTTCGACTGTTTCGACCAGCAACGTTTCAACATCAGAGAGACCTTCAACGAACCAAGGAATGTTGAATTCGAAGCCCATGCACATGTCACGATGGAACTTCCAACTCGAGATTACATCCTCAAAAACTGTATGACCAGTCATGTTGCACATCTCATCAATCGAAGACAAGGCCTCCTCAACACGCTTGACCAACGCATGTCGACTAGTGATCTTCTTAGTCGTGGCAATGTGACCGTAGCTTTCCCAAATATTGGTATACAGTGTCGCATGTTTAGTGGGCACTCTAAATCCACCAATCAACACATGGCCTGGGAAAGGGACCAAGTATGGAGGGTAAAAGATGGCGCCTACAACTGGATCAGCAACCGGCGGGGAATCCCTAACTACAATCTCACCCCCCGAAGTGCTCTCCTCCATATGAGTCACAACAGCGCCCTCCGAATGATGGATCTCCATAACCAAGCCGCTAGTTGGCAAGGTTTCAGCAATGGAAACTGCGTATACGCCTTTACCCTGATGGTTTTTCACTTCAAGATCATCTTCAGATTGACCAGACGAAGACTCAACACTTCTATCGGAAGAATCGCTCTTACCATCATCGTACTCGGAACTTTCATCCTTCTCAGATTCTTCATCACCATGGATAGGCTCGCCCTCGCAATCTTCTGTCTCGAAAAGTGATATTTTCTGACTACTTGCGAGTCTGTCAAAGGCGTTTGTGCTGCTGAAACCCTGGACGAAATACAAAGACGCCTTCTCAAAAAAAATGTAATAGATAAAGAAAATGGGAAGAGAATATAAACGATCCAAGCTAAGTCAAGAAGAGAGCCACACATACCCGCATGTTGGATGAACTAAAAGACGGCAGAGCTGTGGGATCTGACTGAAAACCGCCTGCACGATTCTTAGACCTTCGCTCCTTCACTTGGGGACTGTCCATGTATGGGCCAACAGATTTACTTTTGGTCGAAAAAATATCCCTCAACAACGGATGTTTCGCTAAAACCTCGACGGAAGGCCTACCACGGGTATTCTTCACCACGGACTTCACAAATTCCTGGATAACAAGGAATTCATCCTGCCAAAACGCGTTATATTTAAAGGTCGTTGATGGATTCCGCTCCCTAAGAAAAGGCATACTTTTACCCGGCACAAGAGCACTAGCATTAAAAACAGTCGACAACAGAGTTTCTTGAACAACCGGATGGCAAGCAAGTGGGACCCCTTGGTCAAAACCCATATGCCGAGCAACCCTATCGATGTTATAAGAAATCGCTTTGCAAGCTCCTCGGAAAAAAGATGGCATGTGACCAAGTGTACAACTAAGCATGAACACCATCTCTCCAACGCTCAGGCCCTCATCATCAGAAGACAAAGACATGTTCGAAACGGGAGCGAAGGTACAAACCTGAGTTATGGACGCATGCACCGGATCCCATGGACGAAAACTAACTGCACACGAGTTATCAAGAAAGCTAATCAATTTCATACCAGTTTTTCGACGCCTGTTCGACCAACGCAGTATCCTGGAGATGCCCCAAGACTCCGGAAGTATGGCCAACGGTTTCGGGGTATACTTCTCGAAATGCTCCCACAACCATGCTTGGAGAAAAGAGGCGTGAACGTATGAATCCACCTTCATATGACCGTTTGAGGCACACATTTCCAAAACCAGTTGATCCAGGTGTGCATACAGAGAACCAAGAAACAAACCACTTATGGGGAGAACAACGCCCTTTGCCAATTTTATGGCAAACTTGATAAATTCCTGTCTTATCTCTTTCTTTCCCAAGCCATCATCAAAAATATCCCTGGATAACCACAAGGCCAAGAACACCGCGACGTGAAGTATGATGTTCTTCTGGCCCAACTCCAACTCATCAGGAAACCACTGAGACACCCACCAGTCATAAAAACACTTCGTCTCATTTTTTTCCCGAACAAACCCATTTGAATTCGCAACCAGGGTGGCGCACATTTCTTCTTCATCTGTAGACATCCTGACATCGAAACTACCAGTTGCATGAAGGTTTAGCAATACAATCACGCTCTCTAAAGAAATAGTCATTTTTCCCCACCTGCAAATGGTGGTATGGGTATCTGGACACCATCTGGAAACAAAAGAAACCAAGCTCGGAATGTATTTCCTAATTTGAAGCACCACGGAAGCCGCAACAGCATCAACAATATGTGCATTGGTCAAGTTGGCCTTCACGGGCTCTTGGTCCATCATGAATCGTACCCATTTTTCAAAGGAGCGCAATGGACTTGTAGGGATTTTAAAGTCAATAGGAGAGGCATGATATTCTTCCCTCTGAAGGAAAAACCTAATTACGCCTTCTGGTCGAGCCGATCGATCTTCTCCTTCACTCTCCGAACCGGTCAGGACGATCGGCATGTATTGGGGATGGTTTCTCTTAACCGTGGATGATGTCGTGAAAAACTCGTCATATATGTTTGGCTTGGAATTACTCACATCTTACGGTACTACAGAAGCAGTTGACATCTTTAAAAACATTTCTTACGATGTTTTTCACCGCTGCGATAACTATAAAGGAACAATAAGAGCATGAATTATTACACAAAGTATGCAAAAATAATTCTTACCAGACATAAGGGAGCCGCTCAGGGCACAAGTCAATTGGTTTCAAGGTCTTTTTGTAAAAACAAAAAATTAATAATGGGGCTGGCATACTCTACACCACGACTACACGCAACCAAGAGACTCACACCCAGCTAGACAGACGCGTCCAATGACCAAAACAAGGAGCAAACCCTAAAAACTAGGTTTTTATGAGAGGACATGGAAATTACCGTCACGCACCTTCCTTATACAATGAGAATGGGCGGTCCATGCTACTATGGTGCTCATGCCTAAGTGTCACGACAAACCAGGGCATAAAGTACCCAAGACTCACGCCAATATTTCTACAGGGACGTGAAAATGTGCGCCTACACCTAGGGTTTACACCAAAAAAAATAAAATAGAAAAAGAAGAAAAGCAAAAGAAAAGTGTTTGAAGACATACCTAGGATTTGCTCGTTTGCTCCTCTTTACTATTGTCGCGCGGCTGGGAAGAATGAATAAGTGTAAAGAAGAGAAGTTGATCCTCCTTTTATATGAACATGATACGTGGGAGTTTGAACGAACAGAGGATTTCCTATTTTTAGCCAAGAAGGGAAAAGAGGAAACCGGTCCCGCGCCCAAGACCGCCCACGCCATTTGCATGGCCCCCCTTCTAAAGTAGCACCGTGCCAGACCGCGCCTCGCCTTGCCATTGTCCAAACCGCGCCTCACCTTGCCACGGCCCAGGCCAAGCCATCACTCTATTTTCCGCGGACACCACCACGCCTAACCGCCCATGCATGCTCCACCATACCATTTTTGTGGCCAATTCCATGCCACCTCTCGGACCTTTCGGTCCAAGCCATCCACACTACGGGAAAAACAGTTATCTACAACAGTAACTTGACAACTCGTATTTTTAAAGTTGTGAAAGGTGGCATGTTTTACTACCGTTATAATATAATGGTTTTCAAAGTTAAAAAACGTCCAACTCTTAGGACAAAGAGGTCCAAAAAGTAGTGACGAGAATCAAAACCACAACATTTTGTCTGCAAAGAGTAGTGACCACCTTTAGACTTTGACAACTGATATCATAAATGTAGTGAATATCTATATAACAACATTCTTAAGGGTTGTTGAAGCAAAAAAAAATCATTTGGAAAAAATGAAGTTTGAGAGATTCGAACACGAGCCTAATGTGCGTTAGCACAAGTCATCAACCATCCTTCCGGATTCACAATGTTGGTAGTTTTTTGTGTTTTTTTGTTATTCATAATCACAACCTCTATAAGAGTTGTAAAAATAAAAATTTATTTTGAAAAAAAAAATGAGCCTGAGGTGAGTCGAACTTGAGCATATTCCTTCCAAGTCCGGGATTCCAATCATCCTTCCAAATTTATATGTCTGATTATATTTTACATCTACTTTCAAAAGAAGTGATAAGAAAAAAAATGTTAAGAAAAAAAAAATGGACGGTTATGATGTAAATGGATGGTTATGATGGGAGATTGAAAGATAAGAAGAAAAATATAAATAAACCTTCTACAACCCCCTTAAGAGTCGTCGTAGAGGTATAAACACTTCTGCTAAATTTTTCTCACTTCTGCAAAAAAAAAAATCACTTCTGCTAAAAATTATTTTGGTCTTTGGTTCTGTTAAATTTTTCTCACTTCTGCTAATTTTTTCTCATTTCTGATAAATAAACCTTCTGCAACCCCATTTAAGAATCGTCGTAGAGGGTTAAACACTTCTGCCAAATTTTTCTCACTTCTGCTAGATTTTATTCACTTCTGCTAAATTTTTCTCACTTCTGAATATTATGAAGGAATCTTACCTGCAAATGGATGGATTCGTTTTTACCAAGTTTCCGACTTATAGTAGTCCACTCCCATCCAGGTTTCGATCTTGGATCCGGGGTATGCATACAATATGCTAGAATAGGGTTTGTTTAAGGTTTCGAGGAATATACCGAAGAAATCTTACCTATAAATGGATGGATTCATCGTTCTTACCAAGTTTCTTACTTATAGTAGTCCACTCCCAGCCAGGTTTCGATCTCAGAGCCATGGTATGCGTATAATAGGCCAGAATATGGTTTGTTTAAGGTTTCGGGGATATTATGAAGGAATCTTACATGTAAATGGACGGATTCATGGTTTTTACCAAGTTTTGAATGTATAGTAGTCCACTCCAAGCCAAGTTTCGATCTCGGAGCCATAGTATGCATATAGTATGCCCAAGTAGGGTTTGTTTAAGGTTTCGGGGAATATTCCAAAGGAATCTTACCTATAAATGGATGGATTCATACCAAGTTTCCGACTTATAGTAGCCACTCACGGCCAGGTTTCGATCTCGGATCCATGGTATGCATACAGTATGCCAGAATAGGATTTGTTTAAGGTTTCTGGGAATATTCCAAAGAAATCTTACCTGTAAATGGATGGATTCATCGTTCTTACCAAGTTTCCGGTTTATAGAAGTCCACTCCCGGCCAGGTTTCGATCTCGGAGCCAGTGTATGCATACAATATGCCAGAATAAGGTTTTTTTAAAGTTTCGGGGAATATTCCGAAGGAATCTTACATGTAAATGGATGGATTCATCGTTCTTACCTAGTTTCCGACTTATAGTAGTCCACTCCATGCTAGGTTTCGATCTCGGAGCCAGAGTATGCATACAATATGTCAGAATAGGGTTTTTTTAAGGTTTCGGGGAATATTTCGAATCAATCTTACCTGTAAATGGATGGATTCATCGTTCTTACCAAGTTTCCGACTTATAGTAGTCCACTCCCGGCCAGGTTTCGATCTCGGGCCCAAGGTATGCGTACATTATGCCAGAATAGGGTTTGTTTAAGGTCTCGGGGAATATTCTGAAGGAATCTTACCTGTAAATGGATGGATTCATCATTTTTACTAAGTTTGCGGCTTATAAAAGTCCACTCTCATCCAGGTTTTGATCTTAGAGCCAGGGTATGCATACAATATCCCAGAATGGGGTTTGTTTAAGGTTTCAGAGTATATTCCATGGAATCTTACCAATTATGATATATTTCTTCTACAGTTCATCCGAAAGAGAAACTCGGGTCTAACTCTAGTAATCTTGGAACCTAATATGTTCAATTCTGATATATTTCGTCTCCAAGTTACGATCTCTGAGCTAGGGTATGCACATAATGTGCCAAAATAAGGTTTGTTTAAGGTTTTGGGAAATATTCTGAAGGAATCTTAACTGTAAATAGATGGATTCATCGTTTTTACCAAGTTTCCGACTTATAGTAGTCCACTCCCGGACAGGTTTCGATCTCGAAGCCATGGTATGCATACAATATGCTATAATAAGGTTTTTTAAGGTTTCGGGGAATATTCCAAAGGAATCTTACCTATAGATGGATGGATTCATCGTTTTTACCAAGTTTTCGACTTATAGTAGTCCACTCCTAGTTAGGTTTCGATCTCAGAGCCAAGGTATGCAAACAATATGCCAGAATAAGGTTTCTATAAGGTTTCGGGGAATATTCTGGATGAATTCATCGTTATATCATATTTGGATGGATTCATCGTTATACCATATTTGAAGTTCAAATCTACACTGAGCTTCATATTTATCGATTTCAATGATGTGTCATGCTAAGTTTGAAGTCTGAACCTTCCCGGAGCTTCTCGGTTCATAGTTTGTATGTCGTTATACCACATTTGAAGTTCAAATCAACACCTAAGTTTCATATATATCGATTTCGGTGATGTATCCTTCTAGGTTTGAAGAGAGAACCCTCCCGAAGCTTCTTGATTCATAGTTTGTATGCCACTATACCACATTTGAAGTTCGAATCGACACTGAGATTCATATTTATCGATTTCGGTGATGTATCCTTCTAGGTTTGAAGACAGAACCCTCCTGAAGCTTCTTGGTTCATAGTTTGTATGCCATCATACCACATTTGAAGTTCGAATCGACACTGAGATTCATATTTATCGATTTCAGTGATGTATCCTTCTAGGTTTGAAGACAGAACCCTCCCGAGGCTTCTTGGTTCATAGTTTGTATGCCATTATACCACATTTGGAGTTCGAATCGACACTAAGATTCATAATTATCGATTTCGGTGATGTATCCTTTTAGGTTTGAAGATATAATCCTCCCGTAGCTTCTTGGTTCATAGTTTGTATGCCATTATACCACATTTGAAGTTCGAATCGATACTGAGATTCATATATATCGATTTCGTTGAAGGTTGATAATAAACCGAATATATGAGTTCGTATTAGCACAAAGAGAAACACAAATGCTTCTCAATCCGTATGACTATCCCAAATACAATTTCATCCGTCAAGATTTTTTCATAATATGTATGACACTCTTAAATGAGATCCTTACCGTCCAATATTTTTTACATAATTCAAAGAATTTTTTCTCTCCTTTGGAGACCTGTTTCGTCTCTCGGAAACAGAAAAAAACCCAATCTCTCGGAGAGAAAAAAAACTCCATTAAATCTATGGATCTAAAGAAGAAAGGCATAAAGAGATGAAGAAAATCATTTCCTCTATTTCCTCCTCTTTTCTATTCCATTCTCTGTCTGATGTGATAACTTTCAAGGGTTTGAGAGATGGGATTGAGATTCGGTTTGAGAGAATCAATTGATGTAAGTATGTACATGTTGAAGTGATGGTGCTGCTGTGAACTGAAGTGATAGTGCTGTTGTGAACCATGGAAGAAAACTACTAGGGATAGTTATATATTCGTGATGAACAGAGAGAAGCAGTTAGGGTTTTGAATCTGACTTTAGAATTAAATGAAATCGAGTATTAATTTATGAATAAACAAAAGGGTATTGTTTAGTTTTAGTTGTGGAAATATTTTGAGATGGAGAATCAAAGAATTAGGGTTTGATTTTTAGGCCTGAAATCAAGATAAGAATCGAGATTTGGTTACAGGGGAAGGTAATTAACATGGTAAGACTGCGGTGGACAATGTCTCCTGCAATTTCTCCTCTGGGGATCGATTTAAGGTAATTAGTAATTTATCTTGTATTCTTTGAGAAATTTACAATTGATGATACTCATCTATTTACTTAAACCTCTCTGGGTTCGTTTTATTTAGTTTTTATACCGGTTTGTATCTTTCTCTATTAGATGTTTTCTTTCAATTTCATCAATTTTCGTTTTCGTTTAACTTTTATTTGAAATTCATTTTCTGTGAAGAATGAATTATGGGTTGATGTATGAATTACAGTCTTAATCTTAGAACTGGTGCTCAAGAAGATGTAACTGATGATTATGGTGCAGGACTGTCCACTGAAGTGCCAACATGGAGCAACAGAGTTGTATTTATGGAGGTTGATATTGTTGTGTTGATTTGAGAAAAGGATTAAACCGAGAATCAAATAGGTATTTCAGTGGCTTCAACTGGTATAAGACAGGGAAGCAAGGAGATAGTGATAAAAAAGGAGTTGCAGTTGGAACTGACGCCATTCTGTTCACAGAGAAGCCAGAATGAATATAGCTGGTGGTTGCAGTCATGAGAAGTTGATAAAATTACAGGTGCAGGCTGGTATATGCTGTTGATGTTCAGGTGGAGCTGAAAACTCTTGAAGTTGTTGCAGGAGCCAAGGAAGGAGTTGATAGCATGTTTGAGCTACAACTGGAGATGGTACGGACTCAATGGGATGCAGGCGCTGAAAGACATTGCGCTGGAAAGTGATCCTCATAAATGAATTCATGGGTATTTTTTAATGGGATCTTTTGCGTGAATATAATTTCCTCGTGACTCAATAATATTCTGCATCTTTTCACTCTTGTTATCGTAAGTATGACTACATAAATTTGTCAGGTTGCATGACTTTCTGCTGCTTGCCATTGAAACATGCACTTTTTTTCTCTTACTGTAAGAGTAGTTACTAGCAGTGTTCATGATTCATAAAGGTAAGTTCTTTGAACATTACAGTTAGTTGTTCTATACGTATTAATCCCCCGTATGTAGACGTAGCAAGTCCTTTTAGGCTAGAGTCTTGTATATAAAAAGTAATAAGTCAGTTTTCTTTGCTTATTCACATTATTTTTGTGTTTTGGGATTTGTCAATGCCAATTCAAGCTTGCATGGTAGAGTTCTTTTTGTTTAGCTTGCATGTTTACTATGTGAAATGATGCAGTTGAAAGAGATTGTTGAACAATCATTTCTCGTGGAAAATTTGCAAACTGATTCATGTTCATCTGCACAACTGAAAATTTGCAAGCAGATATGTGCAATCAAAATCTTTGCTTTTTCTTATGCATAAATGGCTAGTGCAAATTTTTAGATAAATATGTACAGTGACTATGGTTAGATGGGATTGGAGTTGGAATTGGTGCCATGTTGATTGCAGTGAAGTCATAGGAGATTGCAAGGTTGAGATGGTGTTTGTTGAAGCTTAGATGGAGTTTGGTGGTGTTGCTACTGGTTCAATAGGTGCATATATAGAAGACTTAGCTGGACTGGATGAGAGGGAGAAGTGAACTGCAATGTTCAAGTGTATGCACAAGTCTTTGATTGCATATAAACAGAAGTCCGGGATTCTTAGTTTTTCAAGTTTATGATATCAATATCTCGTTTTCGTGTAAGTAATTAAATAATTTGTAGACATCTAGTTTCTCTATGGTTTTCTCTATAGTTAACTGTTTGAATGTTGTAATATTGGTGGTTTATATCTGAATGAATGCTGGTATTTTTAGAATGGTAACTGTTTGAATGCTGTAACATTGATGGTTTACATTTGAATGAATGCTGGTATTTTTAGAATGGTGTGACCAATTTCATTTTTTTTTTCATAAATGAAAAATAACCACAACTCCTATAAAAGGTTGCCAAAGAAGTGACTTGCAACTCAAACAAAAGTTGTCAAGGAGTTGTCATACAACTCTTCCCGTAGTTGTCCAACAACTGATATACAACTGCACCCATAGTTGTTGACGAATGTTCCACAACACAAACAAGTGTAGTGTCGAAGTTATTTTCACAACCCTGGTAAGAGTCGTGTTAGGAACTAAGAGCAAATTTCGAACAACTTTGACAACTGACAAATGTATTGTGCAAAACTAAACTACAACTATGTTTACGACTCTATCTAAAGAGTTGTATAGATTTGAGGATTTTCTACAACCCCACCCCACACCCACTTATGCAACCTATCGATAAACATCGTCGTAGATGTATGAAAACTCTTTTCGGGAGTAATTAATCACTGTTTTTCCCGTAGTGTGCCACCTGCTCCGCCCTCCAAGACCGTGCCCCCTTTCGCCGTGACTACCAACATGGAAAGACAAAACTCGCTCTACCACTTAAAAGGTTAGTCGGACTCTCCTGACCATTTTTGCAATGACTTACGTTGTCTGTCACCATCATATGCTTACCCCGCAACAAGGCACATGTTCCAAGCTAAGCAGGGGACTTAATATTGATGCTGGTTTTTATTTTAGGGTTAAAATCGTAAAACGCTAAACCCTAGCAGATATTTAAAACAAACATTTACTAGGCGCATTTAATAAAAAGCTTTTAATATGTCTCTAATAATTACCGGGATATATTTTTCAAATTAGGGTTACGACAAACCAAGCCCTAATTCCCCCGTGTGCCAATGGAAAATCATGCCAGCCACACCTAGCCCAAGCTAGACGCACCATGCCATGGCCCTATCTATTCTATCCACATCTCGTGTGCCAATGGAAAATCATGCCAGCCACACCCAACCACGCCAAAGCATGCCAACCATGCTAGCCGCACCCTTGTGCCAATGGAAAATCATGCCATCCACACCTAGCCCAAGATAGCCGCGCTATGCCAATAGCACCATGCCATGGCCCTAGCTATGCTAGCCACATCTCGTGTGCCAATGGCAAATTATGACAGCCACACCCAACCGCGCCAAAGCACGCCAACCATGATAGCCGCACCCTTGTGCCAATGGAAAATCATGCCAGCCACACCTAGCCCAAGCTAGCCGCGCCATGCCAATCGCATCATGACATGACCCTAGCTATGCTAGCCACATATCGTGTTCCAAATGGAAAAATCATGCCAGCCACACCCAACCGCGCCAAAGCATGCCAACCATGCTAACCGCACCCTTGTGCCAATGGCAAATCATGCCAGCCACACCTATCTCAGGATAGCCGCGCCATGCCAATTACACCATGCCATGTCCCTAGCTATGCTAGCCGCGCAACCCTGCTGGCCTTCTCCTCACGGCTACTAAAGTGAAGGCATGCAACAATCAACGGTTTCCCTTCAATCCCAGAAGCAAATCCTAGCCGTCTAAGGTCCCCTCACAACCTTTATCTTAAAACCCTAGCTTGGTTACGCGCCTAGCCCAAGCTAAACGCGCCATGCGCCTATGACTACTCCTTGGCCCCACATGCCAAGACCGCGCCTAGCGCCCATGGCTACTCCTTGGACCCACATGCCAACACCGCACCTAGCGCCCATGGCTACTCATTGGCCCCACATGCCAAGACCGCGCCTAGCGCCCATGGTTACTCCTTGGCCCCACATGCCAAGACCGCGCCTAACGCCCATGGATACTCCTTGGACCCACATGCCAAGATCACGCCATGCGCCCATGGTTACCCCTTGGCACCGCATGCCAAGATGAACCAAACCTATCCAAGCTAGACGCGCCATGCCAAACACAATTTGCCTTGGCCCTAGCCATGCTAGTCATGTCATGACAAGCCAAGCGCCCTCACCTTGGTCCTAGCCATGACATACGCCCATAGAAGACTATTGGCCCCACACACCAAGTCTAAACAACACCCTGGTCGCACCTTCCCTATGCGACCACCAAAACAAAGGCATGCGGCCATCAATGGACACCCTTCAAACCTAGGAGAGAATCCTGGCCGTCTAAAGTCACCTCATGACTTTTTGGTCCGAAAACATAAGTTTGGCCACGCCAAACCATGCCATGCCAACGGCATGCAAACCTAGTCGCGCCACCACGATGACCCTCACAACCAAAACTAAGGTGTGAAACGCACCTCTCAAGATGCAAAATCTCGACCGTCGAAGGTCACCAGGCTAGCAAGTTCCCCGATCTCGACTTGCCATGCCACAACAACGTATTACATGTTCTCCAGGAACATTCGAGACATCGACATAAACTGGGGGATCTTTTTTGGGTATTCGTTTGGCGATCTACAACGTGCGGCGTACACTACGCCTCTCATAAGGAAGTGTCATAAGAGTGAGGCACCTTGTAAATATAGGAGTTATGTGGGAAACGTTCATGGGATATAAAGCCGTGATTTAACAACATTTATGGAACATCAATTCCATAACGTTAACAGTTTCATGAAAATCAATTTCATGCGTTAACCACTTTATGGAACAATCAAGTCCATGCATACGGTTACCACCTCCTCCCATTTACTCCTCACTCCTTAATAAGACCAGGGTAAGTTTCTACTAAGGCTTTTATAAATAGGTCTTACCTATTTCCATTTGAACAAAAAGTTCATTCAGACAAGACAACACTCAGAATATTTACATGCTAGCTCCCCTCGTGAGCTCTTTTACTTTTCTGAAAACAAGTTGTGGAAACCCAATTGCTCTTCCAGAATAAACTATTCTCGTCTCACACTCTCCTTGCTTCCCTACCCAAAACCAACCCATTCTCCTCCTCTTTGTGACTGAAGCAAGTCTGGGACTTGTACAGATTGATCTCTCGAACCTAAAAGTACTCCCTTGCAGTACATTGTTTAGGGTTTAAACAGTTTCTGTAACACCCCATATTTTTAGCATGACGCATGCTGAAAGATGCGCCATGGACTGAGATGAAGCTTCATCCAAAGCTTCCATTGGTTGGTAAGAGGTAGATTGGCTTAAGGTCAATATCACGCCAAAATGGCGCATTGCGTTGAGCAATTGACCAAGCGTCAATATTGGGTGCCAGGTAAGGCACATCGTGTATGCATATTGGCTAAGGCCAATATGACCTTAGTTGGAAGTTACATTGGCCAAGATCCAATCTCAGTGCTTCAGGCCAATTGGGTAGATGGCTTTAAGAATGTACAGCCATCAGAGCTGGACATTGGTGTGGCCTATGGGCCAAAGTCGGAAATATAGCCATCACGACCCTTCATCGGGTTTGGCTCGGGAAATGTTCAGCCATCCTGTCCGAGCATAGAAACTGGCATGTGAGCCAGAACTAAATGTACAGCCACCTTGGACGGTTATTCAGGAAAATACATGGAAACGGCCATGAATAGTAAAACGGGGAGTTGATGAAGGATTTTATCGCCCCCAATCAGAGTTCTAAAAATGTCAAATAAACATATATAGGGAAGGGTAGTTGGTTGAAGGTGCATATGCGGACTATGCACCAATTAAGCTTTATAGCTTAGCCGAAAGGGTATAACTGATGCCTAAGGCTCATTTATAGTTGCTTAGCCTTGAGAGAGGGCATATGATGCTAAGGCATCACTATGCCATTCCACGGACTCGATGATGCATCACTTGGATGTATTTTACGGAACGGCCTATACGGACTAGGCCATTACCATTATTGCTTGGCCACGGCCTAGCAAACGAGTTGGAATAAGTTGCTTGTCCCTTCATGGATGAACTACGGTATGTGCTTGATTCCTTTAGAGTAAGGAAGGATACGTAGGCATCCGCAATGAGTTGCATCATTGCTGGTCCAGCACGTTGGCCCCTCATATCATCTAAGCTCGGTAGCTCGACGCAAGAGATGATTGTGGCCAAACTTGATGAGGCTAAGTTGCATGCCATTAAGTGGATGCTCATACTTCCTATCACGTTATAAAGAGAGTTGGTAAGAGAAGTAACGTAGGAAATGGCAAGGTCTTGGTTCAGCCTGTGCCTAAGTCCACGGCTTATGCCTTAAGCCTGGACAAGACATGGCAATATGATGGTTGCTCAGCTAGCTAGGAAATTCAGTGATGGATTTCCTATGATGAGGCGAAGCCAGAGATGCATGTGAAGTGCGTTGGAATTGGCCTTATGGCCTTGAACCCTTTTGCAGAACAAGGGTAAGTTGGAAAGGTGTGGAAGATTAAATAGCTGAATCATGCTCCACGAGCATGCTCGCAAGGGCAAGTGAGCGTGCATTTGCCTTGGGATGAGGCCCGGATCGTAGCTTCATCAGTGGAGCACCGGGGGAGTTGCGGCCTGCGGGGCAATGCGCCGAAGGCGTAATTTTCCGGTCCGTCACAGTTTCTCACCTTCACACCTGACCAAAATCAATAGAAGCTATTTTTAACTATAAACAGGTAGTCATTTGAAAGATTCATCCTTGCAATTAATCATTACTGAATCACTTTCTTTTAATTTTTGCAGTTACATGTTTCTCTAAAGTGATTTCATGGGATCCTGATACTGCAGTGGATGTTGTAGCAAGATAATCATTGGTTGAGTATATAATAGCCCCATAAGATAATTGTCTTACACTCATAAGAGTGAGCCGGAAAAAAAAAACATTTTTATAAGGCTCATCTTCTTTTATCGACATTAATAAATGATAGGTCCGGAATCACGGATAATCATAGTCGATGAAAATAAAAACCATATCATCAATATATAGCAAGTCAAAAGACCATTGATGAGGTTCTTGACACTTGGATGGCAGTATGCGTGAAACGTTGTCCCTGTCTTCGTCGCCTAAACAAGCGTGGAATGAAGGATCCAAGGCAACTATTGCATACTTGTTGAAAAGGAACCATGCGCTTAGAGTATCTAATCATGTGGTCTAGTTAAATGGGTGCTACTCTCAACTATGCGCTATAAATACATATCCTTTGACGACATTCACACAAGTATTGTGGGTAACATCTTTCTCTTAAGTCAACATTTGCACACTTCACTTTTCTATTTCCATTTTCTTATCTATCCAGGTGATTTCAGTATGCGAGTGTTGTGACAAACGTTTCAACAAGTACGATGACTATCTTAGTAAAGTTTAGCAATCAGGTTGAATGACATACGTAAGTAATTGATGTGTGTGCGGATTGGAATATATGTGGGATATTTGCAGCTAAAGAACTTATGCAACCTAATTATTTGGCTTTATATTTTGTGTCTATCCTTAGAGGTTCTTCCAAGACGAGAGATTAGAGTAGGTTTTGTGGGAATACCTCTTGTAAGCCCTCACGAGACTATAACTCGTCCACTAGGGACACCTAGGGGTTTAAAGGCCTGTTATTCATGCTAAGAGTAACCGTTTTCTCGGCGACATAGAGTTGTTGTATTTAGGATTAGTTTTATTTAGTTTTCTCTAGGACTAGCAAAGGCTAAGTGTGGGGGAATTTGATAAGTGCATAATTCATATGATTTTAGTGTCCATTCCACACTTGTTTAAGCTATTATTCTTGCATATTTTCGTATTATTACTATTGTTTTCTCTTGTTTGCCTATAATAGGTGAATCATCCAAAAAGGAACTGCAAAGTGCTAAAAATAGCTATGAAGAGAAGTATTCCAAGTATCCAAGTGCCAAAGTCCAAGAGAAGTGGAAGAAAAACGACGAAAAGGATCAAAATGATCATAATCAAGACTCAGGCCAAAGACCAATCTTAACTCATTCAAATTAAGGATTTATCATCACTATCTTGAAGAGAATTGAAAGATAAAAAGAATGAGTTCATTCCGAGTTCGGATGAAGAAGTTGTGGCCAAAACAGTTTCATTGAAAATCGAAGATAGTGCAGTCCGCGAACTGGGTTTCCGAACGGGGTTCGCAGAATTAATTCCGAAAATTTCTGCTGGATTTTGAAGTTTGTGGACTGGGTTCGCGCACTTATCAAAGGGGAAACGTGTACAAACTCTTTGGAAGGCTTAAGGGCACGTTTGGGAACGTTATTTCGTTATTTTAGGTTGGGTTTTTAAACCTTACTAAATACGTGAAGACCAAGTAATGTAAACCTATAAAAAGGTATTAGGTTATGTACACCATATAACATCATTAGGGAACGAAATTGTTAGGGTTTGGAGAGAAGAAACATCAAACGAAGCGATCATAAATCGTAACGTTATTTCTTACTTTTCTCATATGTATATCATGGATGTTTCTACATCCATGAGTAGCTAAACACCTATTGATTGAGGATGAATTCTAAGTTGTAAACAACAATTGAGTTATTATATTAATCTACTTTGAAGTTCTTCATATGATTATCGTTTGTTTATACTATTTGATTATTTATGATTGATTGATAGATTGTTTAGATGGCCAACTAAATTGATCTGTTGATTCAATCTATTGCTAGTATTAAGTTAGGAGATAAGTAATCATCGAATAACTTGTACACAAGTAGAGAACACAAAACCTTGCAGAGGGATTTTGTGGAGCGATTGTGTATATAAACAACACTAAAAAGTGGACCTTGATCTAAGAGTATAACTATTAGGATCAACCTATAAATTCACAAAAGATAAAGCATTCGGTTGAATTACACCTTGAGTGATATACTACTTGGTGGTTCGTTGAATAGAATCTGATAGGCAAGGACTTCCGTATCCGGTGATATAAGGAATTTAGGGGATAACACTGATATAGCTGTTATTCTACGGTTGGTGATAATCTATGATTAACGACGAGTAAGCAATTATAATAACTCATTGACGATTTATATACAAAGAAGGATTCATCGATCATATCTCTCTCTATTGATTACAATACAATTTTATTTGCTTTGTTTATTTACTTTATTGAAATCTAAAACAAAACCCCCCCTTTGTGACACTTTGAAAACTAAAACTCACTGCTCTTCGTGGGAACGATCCTTACTTCCATTATATTACCAATTAATTGTGTTGAAATAAGATTATTAATTTGATTGCACTCACGACACGCATCACCTCTACACCGACATATTTATTGAGACATTCAATATATTTACATGAAATTTATCCAGACTGGAGAATGTAGCAACCATCCCCAAACACTCGGTAAATTTAGGAACCTTGCCAATACAAGACTCACTTAGTACTTTCCTGTGATATGTTCCCCGGCAGAAACCTTAATATCGGTATGGCAAGAAAAATTCATGTTCACTCGCAGTGGAGTAGCATGAACCTCCAAATACCAAAGTTAAGGTCATCGCACAAAATGCTCAGACGGAAAGCACACTACATTCTGTAGATAAGGAATTTTGTGTAAGCATACAAAATCCATCCAATTATTGTGCTAACACACAAAAAAACTCAAAAACCCGACTAATTTTCAGAAATTAGGGTTTCGTGCCCCGCGCAGTACACTATGCTTAACCAAACTTGGTGACTAAATCTTCCACAAAGCACTGGAAGTGTGTCCATTCCCTAGCTTGTCGGCCCCACTTCCCATCGACCAATCAGGTCGCTTTAAATCCGCCACAGCGCACTGGAAGTGTGGCCACGCCCTAGCTTGTCGGCCCCACTTCCCATCGACCAGTCAAGTCACTCTAAAACCTCCACACTCAAACAGAAGTGTAGCCACACCCATGCCTAACCGTCCCTCTTACATTAACCAACCAAGTTACCTAAAACTTGCCACAGTGTTGAAAAGAAGAAAACCGCGCCAGATGACCGCAAAGCCAATTGGCTTCCCAAAAACGCATATACCAGGCACACATGCCAGATACACATACCAAACGCGCCAAACATGGCCACTCACCTCATGCGATATGCCATATAGTCTAATTAGGGTTTCGCCAAGCCAAACCCTAATTTAGGCAAGATTTCCATACCAATATGCCAAAATTTCAGTGGCTATGGCTACGCGCCCAATCGTGTTAAAGTCATGCACGAGCCATGCCAGCCATACCAGCCATGTCGCAATATCGCTAGAGAAAGTTAAAGGCGCCATTGCCAATTAAAGGTAGCCATGATCGACGACTACCTTTCCTCCTGAGATGCAATCTCAGCCATCCAAGTTCGCCACTAAACTAACAGGCTTGTGGAAACTTTTGGGCGACCATGCCGCCAAACCCTAAACTTTGGCCACGACGCCTAATTTCATCCACAGTGCCAAACCCTATCCTTAGCCATGGTGCCAAGCCCTAGCCTTGGCCATGCCTCCAAGCCTTAACTTTAGTCACGGAGCCAAATCTTAACTTTGGCCATGCTAAACACTACAATCATAGCCATGCCACTGACATGCTTCTATGCCACAGCCACTGGCATGCCACCATGCCACATCTACTTGCATATCGCTATGCCACGGCCATTGGTATGCCACCATGCCACGGCTACTATCATGTAGTTATGCCACGGCCACTGGCATTCCACGGTCACTGGCATGCCACCATGCCTCTGCTATTAGCGTGTCGCTATGCCACGGCCATTGGCATGCCACCATGCCAGAGCTACTAGCGTGTCGCTATGCCACGACCACTGGCGTGCCACCATGCCAGAGCTATTAGCATGACACTATGCATGGCTATGCCACTGTCATGCTACTAGCATGTCGTTATGCCATGGATCCACCCGGCACTACCATGCCAATGGCGCCACTTCGCCATAAAACAAGATGTGGCCATAATCAATGGCCACTCTTCCTCATGAGATGCAATCTCAGCCATCCAAGTTCGACACCAATATGAAGGATTTGTGGCAAGTTTTAAGCGTCCGACCAAGGAAATCCTAATAGCATCATATGTTATTTTCCTGTGGCGAAGTATCTTGAATTTGACTTTCCACACATAGCAACCTGCTGCATGTATTCCACGAAAACACTTGAGACATCAAACATGTCACAAACTGTGGGATACTCATCAGGTGTTGATGGTGGATTTTAGTTCAGGGCTAAAGTTGTAAAACCAATTTTTGTGTAAACATCCTGCAGAGGGTGATATTATTTTATTAGTGATGAATACTTCTTCACTTTATTAATTCACCTAGAATGGAGCATGTAGCAACAATCCCCCGAATATTCTGTGAATTTTAGCATTATTGATTAATGCATAGAAATCCTTGTATTTCCTGTGATATTCCTAGCATAACTCTCACATGAAGCAACAATCCCCCGAATATTCTGTGAATTTTAGCATTATTGATTAATGCATAGAAAGCCTTGTATTTCCTGTGATATTCCTAGCATAACTCTCATTATTGGTGTGGCATGATGACTGATTATTACTCGCAACAGAGTAACATGAATATCCAAGTACCAACAGTGAGTCATGCACGAAATTCCCGTACAGGCTATAAACTCTCGGTGTGTTATACAAGCCCGATTGAGCATGTAACTCTCGGTGTGTTATACTAGCCCGATTGAGTATGTAACTCTCGGTGTGTTATACTAGCCTGATTGAGCGTCTAGACTGTCCATAACAGTCTAGAAACGATCCCGATCACCCGACTTCACCAGCATGATTGGATGGTCCAGATAGAATCCAATACCCCCAAGCAGGTATTGGAACATTCATTGCCGACCCAATGCGGGACCCGCACGGTCGTCCTCCCCAAAATGGGTGGCATAGCTTTCCAAACCGTCCAAACCAAGCAGAATGGACAAAAAACCCTAAATTAGGGTTTGCGGCACATTACATGTGTCGCAAAACGATCTTAACCATCCATCTTCGCAGGCATAGATGGAAGGTGTAGATGTAAATTCAAAGAGCCCAGAGCATGTCAACACACTCACCGTGGGCCCGCCTACAAACATGAAAAAACGTTCAGGACTAACCATGTTTGGTTGTCCAAATTCGTGCGTGCAAAACAACGCATGAAGCATGGCCGGCCAAAACCCTAATTAGGGTTTTTATCGATCACGAGCGTTCGTTTTCTCCTGATCGAATGAAGGGCTTAGGAGATAATTGAGCAGGTCCAGTGAGCATCAACATGATCACCGTGGAACCATCTATCTTCTCACCCGACCGACCAAGGCACACCATGCCTGGTTTCTCCAAAACGCACGCCCAAACTAGTGTGGTCGCACTTCCCAAATCACAAACTAATCTCGACCACTCAACTTCGCCAGACAAATTGAGTGGCTTAGATCACGTTTCCATAGGTTAGTCATGTATAGGCGTGAATATCAGCATGCCACCTACACGCCAGACCAAACGGCCGAGACCGACTAAGCTTGGTTGTCCCGTAACGCGTGCCTTGAAGATGGCATACCGCGCCCTTTAGGAATCCTTTGCGGCATAGGATTTCAGTCGCAAATCGATCTCAGCCACTCAACTTCACGGGTAAATTTGAGTGGCCTAGATCAAACCTTCGTGGGACAGTGAAGCATGGACATGGACATCAGCATGCATTATACACGCATGCCAGATCGATCCTCCATGAAACGCCTCCCATGCTTGGATTCGACCAAGATGAAGGAGTACACTCGCGCACCTCCTAAACCCTAATCCGAGGGTCACAAATGTGGGTCGATGATCATCTCGTCCATCCAACTTCGCTAGCTCGGATGGACGTCCTAGGACAAGAGTTAGGCGACCAGTAAAGTATTACCGTGATCACCTTCTGCCACTCTACCACACCATGTGGTCGTCCAAGGGAGGATTTGCTAGCGCAGCCTCCAAACTCTCACGTGAAGTTGGCATGGCATGGTGCTCAACAGCAATGCTTCATATATGCCGAATACATTCGATGCATAACATGCATAGAATACACACAATACTTTATAAGTATCGACTTCCAAAATAACTTAGTTATTTAACTAGCATTACATGCTACCTTCTTTGGGTCCCATGATCCACACACTCGAGACATCAATCATGTCACAAACTGGGGGATACATACTGGGGTATTGGTCTGGCAGTTTACAGCGTGCAACGCGCCATCACAAGAACGTTTCAGGAAGACATGGACGGTTAGTGATGATGGGAGAAGTGGGAAAGATTGATCGTGTGACACTAACACACCACTCCACTACTCCATCACTCCACTTCCTCCACTTCCTACGAGAGACGTGAATAAGGCTCAAATGACTTGTATAAATAGGTTCTCCTCCTTATTTCCAAACAAGAACACAACACAGAAACCAAGTGTTAATACAACACGTATTCAAACACCTAGAGCCTTCTTGCATTAATCGTAAGCCTGCTCACCTTTTTGTTACAAGTCATAAACAAGCCTATACCTTCACAATCTCAACACCTTCTTCGCTTCCCTCCCTAAGATCAGCCCCATCTCATTCACTTTGTAACCGAAACAAGTCTAGAACGACCATTTCTTGGTTTAGGCCAGAATTGTATAGATTGATCTCTCGAATCAAAAGCACTCATCGCGCAGTGCATTTGTTTAGGGTTTAGATTCACTTCACATCCACACACCCCAAATTACCAAAACCAGCAGAAGTAGTTTTTACCCATAAACATCAGGGTAAAAGTAATGGTGTAAACAATTCATTTCCTTCATCATGGAAGCGTAATGACTGACGGTTACATGAATTCACTTCCCTTATCAATAAAGCACAATGTATGACAATTACACGTTACTCCATTCTTCAACCACTCAATCATTTCCACTTCCTACGAGACCAGGGTACGTTTTGTTGCAATTTGTATAAATAGGTCTCACCTATTTCCGCCAAACAACAAGTTTTGGCCAGGAGAACAATATAACTTCCAGAAATCATCTAATAGCTTTTCATCTAGCTAGACAGTTCAACTTTCTGATATAAGTCACGAAATACCCACACTTCCAGAATCAATTATTCTAGTCTCAACACTTTCTTCGCTTCCCTACCTAAGACCAACCCTTCTCCTTCACTTTGTGACCGAAGCAATCCTAGAACGGCCATTTCTTGGTTTAGGCCAGGATTGTACAGATTGATCTCTCAAATCAAAAGTACTCCCGTGCAGTTCATTATTTAGGGTTTAAACTAGTTTCTCACCCACACACATGAAATTACCAAAATCAGCAGAAACGGTTTTCACCCATAAACAATTGGCGACCACAATGGGAGATCAATCTTTCGGTTGCAATACTAATTTCCAATTTCATTTTTTCAATCCCAAATTAAAGATGGTAGAGCTCAGGTCCGGGTCAGCAACAAACCATGAGAACACTGTCGCTGAAATTATTCTCGGTGTTAGCGTTCCTTCCAGTGGTGTTAATACGCCACCTATTAACACCAACAACATGAAGAATGTTCCTTCAGGCGTTACACCTTCGGTTACCAGAGCCAGAGCCTCTGTCGTGGAAAATGCTCCTTTAGGTGTTACACCTCCAATCACCAGAGCTAGAGCCGCTGCCTCCGCTCCCAATATTTCGTCAAATACAACAACTCCAACCGTCACCAAAGCCGCAGCTACTCCACCGTCAAGACGAGAAACTGAAGGATCCAGAAAAAAAAACCGATCCCATATTATTATTGTTGATTTGATGAAAATACAGGAAGTTCTCACTAGACCCCAAACAGAAATGGCTTCGACTCAGAGTGAGGTACTTGTTTTTCTCAAGACACTAACAGGGCGAAAACCACAAAAATCACGCCATCCAGAGCCAATGAGGAACACCTCCAATACCCCTGGCGCCAAAAACTCAACGGGGCGCACCTTTGCAGACGAAGAGACTCGCCCAAGAACTTCAGCGGAGAGAAATCAACCGTCCAATTTTGTCACACGAGAAGATTTAGAATCACTTGTCCGAAACCGAGACAAAAGCGATTCCATGGACATGCATCAACATCAGCCCCTTTATCCTATGGAAGTACAAAGAATTCCCCTTCCAAAGGGGTGCTCTTCCCCTCAATTCTCTCTGTATGATGGCACCGATAATGCACGTGAACATGTTTCTCAATTCTTGGAGTCCCTGTGAGGGGGGGGGGGGCACGAATACAATCACGTTCTCCGTTTGAGGGAATTTTCGAAATCACTTATTGAAAGAGAATACACATGGTATAACAACATTAAGCCATGCAGCATCTCCAACTGGTGTGACATGGTTATAGCTTTCTATAAGAAGTACTTCTTTGTGTCTGAGCAAATTACCTTCTTATATCTAGGAAGGATGTTCCAACGAAACAACGAACATCCGAATGATTTTGTCAAAAGATTCAGGAATTCAAGCACTGGATTGTCATGACCCAAACATGACCGAACAATAATTGGTGGATTCTTGCATCAATGGTATAGTTCCCATCTACCGGGCTTTACTAGAAAATCTGCGATTCCGGACATTCTCTGAACTTCATGAAGCTGCAAAACTGTCGGCTACAACAACACCAGCATTGTTGGAAAGAACCAGGTCAACCAGAGGTGAGGATGCATGAAAAACTCGAGGAAATAGATGCCTCATCAATAAGCCATACAACACTAGTCCCTCCTCTGTGAGCGTGGTAGACGAAGGAGGAAAAAGGAAGGCCCCAGTGGCAGAAAAACAATCCAAGCGCGCATCACCAGCACAATGTGAGGCTCCACCATGGAAGACCACCGCTAAAGCTCCCATGCGACATCAAGAAGCTGGAGAAAATGTCTTAGATTTCCCGTTATCGATCGAGGAAGTGATTGAACTCTTGGTAGCATGGATACAAGACGACGCCATCAGGCTACCTCCTACCAGGCGCACACTAACCGAAGCGGAAATGGCAAACCCCAAATATTGCCGCTACAACAGGTTTGTCCACCACCCGACCAGTGACTGCAATATACTAAAGCGTATCTTCAAAAAAAAAGATAAAAGTAGGGGATCTTTAATTGGGAAATGAGGGATTTCACAGAGATCCACTTCCATTCAGGAGTTTCATGGTCTCTTGGGACTCTGTACACGATAATGTACAATCCATGATGTAGCATGTGTGCCAAATTATCTATCTCTCCAAGACACAGCGTCAAGATTTCTTCACAGATCTCTTAGGAAATGGAGCTGAAAAATACAACTGGGGACTACTGACCACGGTTTCTCTGAGCGACACCGAGCTGGATAGCACATTGATCGACGCAGCCTCTGACTTCAACATAATTACTATCAAAACCTTGAGAACTGTAGGAATTTCGAAGCAGGAGGCTACCCATTCCCCAATCGTAGACAAAAACTTGGAAGGAGAGATGATGGACACATGTGGTTACATCAACCTTGAAATTAAGGTAGGATACGCTCTAACACATGGAAAATTCCACATTGTCAAAGAACTCTCAAATTACGACATGATTCTGGGGCGAGCATGGGTACACGGAAACAAAACGAAATTAGGAGTATCCCCTATGCCGATTTCGATACCCGAAATTTTTTCCAACAAGCCGTCCAACTTTGAAGATTACATGTTGCAGTATCAAAAACTTACCAACGTAACTCAATTTCCTGGAGAAAGCTCGTCAACGTTCATCCGCAGATTCCAATCACAAGTAAGTCTGGTTAAACAACCCTTTCTACACCCAGTCACTTTCCCTCTTGGCCAGGCATGGGGCTCAGTCCAGTTATCAAACCGGGCGTCATTAAGAGATGTGAATGGGAAGCGGGTCCTTTCAAGTGCTTTTCCAAAAATTTAGAAGCTTCCGTGGTCAAAGACGACGAGCTCAAAAATCAAGTGGTTGCATAAAACCCAAACCTGTTTCAAATCATAGATATGGTAGTCAAGGCGACCTCGTTTCAAGTTAGAAATATAATATTGAAGATGATCGCTCAACCTGATTCGCCTAAAGAAAAGGAAGACGAGCCATATCTGGTGGAAGATGTCGCCTTGTGTGGTTATTGCAAACTCATCAATGCCGACATATTGGAAGGTGTAACGATTCACTCGCGATGGCTCAATCCATTCAACACCTAAAACGCCGTGCTATGTTCCACCTAAAACGTTGTGCTACCTTTTCCTCCAGCGTTCTCCTTTCAGTATTTCATTCAACAATTTCCTCTTTCATGTCATGCTTGTAACTTCTCTAAAATGATTGCACCGCTTGCATTCATGAGTAAATTTTTAAATTTCAATTAAACAACATATTTCCTTAAAAAGTTTTCCCAAACCATCTTAAATAAAAAATACCAAGTAAACCCAAACTCTCATAGAGTCATTACCCGTCGATTGAAAACCAGAGAAACCAAACCACTATAAATAATATCTATTCAAAAATACTGAAGAAGGGAATATGTAAGGAAGATGATCATCAGGCGACAGAACAGACATCTTCTTCAAAAATATCCGGCTTAAAATCTCACCTGATGCTCCTCTGTGTTTTCGGGATGTGTGACAACGATGCTGCTACAAGGGAGAGAAAACAAAGAGGTCGGTCGAACCTTTAGCCATTGTTGTTATTTCCCCTGTTTTGGGTTACTATGGGTGATGTCGGCATTCAGAGACCGCAGGCTGGCTAGTACCTGTGACAAATTCCATCCACACTATTTGTGTACGGCGTCTATCTATATACTGGATGGCCAGAAGGGGCGAGCAACTTATTTTCGCATAAAAGGTTTTTGGATCTTTTTAGTATGAAGATTTTATTAATTCATTCAGAGATGTGAAACCATAAAAGATGAATAACGGAATGTTACTTGGCGAAACCCTAACTCCACGAAGAAAACCAGTAAGTGAAAATAAATCCTTGAAATATCAAAAGAGGCTACACGCCGAGGAGAAATATCAAAAGTGAAAAAAAAGAAAAAAAATTGGGCGTCAATGGCAGACGCCTGGATTAATAACGCCTCTGTCAGAGTTTTTTCAAGCACTTTCCCCAGCACCCTCTCTGGCAGCAAACATTCCATCCAGAAGCTGCCTCGGCAGTAGCAACTTCATCATTCCATCCAGAAGCCGCCTCAGCAGCATCAACCTCAGCACCCTATCCAGAAGCCGCCTCAGCAGCAGCTTCCGCATCCTGTACGGCATTTGTTTCAACAGCAGTCCCATCGTATGTTTCCATGCCTTCTCCAATAGCTCCAATATATGTTTCTTCCGCCTCCTCTTCCTCCTTGACGGCATCCTTAGCAGTCGCTTTAATGTCCCTGATAGCAGTTTCGGCGTCCATTCCAGAAGCTGCTTCAGTTTCATAAACTGTGTCGACAACCTCCTCATGAGATTTTCCAGCAGCTTCTTGAGAATATCCCGGTTCTTCCTTATCAAAGTCAAGGATTACGATACCATCACGGACATGGTAATTAAACTGTCTCTCACCTAAAAGTTTCATGGGCTCAGTCTTCCGTCATTTCAACCGAGAGGTGAATCGTTCAGCCCTAGCACTAGGATGTAGAGAACCTTCATTATTCTGAGATCTCCCGACGCGTTGGGATGCTTCATCATGTCTCCAATTTTCCTCCGTGTCCATCAAATCCATCAGAGTCTGAACACACATCCGCACTCTGTATAGATGGGCGAGAGACATGCCTTGTATAATCTTGTCAGCCTTATGAAACAGAGAATCAATTCTGTCTAATACCTCCTCATGAGAACAAAACTGGGTTTTGTCGACTTTTTTCTCCGAAGAGTCAGAGGTACGATCGTCACTGGAAGATCCTATTATATTCTACAAAAAAAATTTACTATGTCTGCATCGGTAATCTACATGATAAACAAGAAAAAATGGGAAGTAGGAGAAGAAACACGAGATAGTACCAGTGAAGAAGGTGGACGCGATTTTATGGGGATCTGTATGAACGAAGGATTCAGGATCACCTCTTATATTCAGCGGATTGATGAAGCCTGAGAAGGAAAACCCTTTTACCATCCGTGAATTAAGGCTTCAAACGCGTGATACCAGCTGGATTAGATATTTGTTTATAAGGGATAATTAAGGTTTGGCATCCAAGTCAGCATCCATCCCTACCACTATGTGACTAAGCCACCGCTATTTTTCACTCCAAGATCGCGTCCCGAGCTGAGCCAATGTCTCCACGTCAAGCCAGTACCAACATATTCACGCCCAATCCAAGCCAGCAGTGCCAATGGCTCCACGTCCAAGCCAAGCCAACGCCAACTTCCCGCGTCCCTAGCCAGTACCAACGGCTTGCATACTTCCAATGCTAGCTTCTCTGCTTGATAGCCGGTGCAACAACAGTGTCATCCATCGTTCCAAGCTAGCTATGTCATCTACCTTTCCATCTTCACCAGCCAAGGAAGCGCCATCCTAGCCGTTCAAAGCAGCGCCATCTCCATATGTTCCGTGACCTACCCAGCTAGCGCCATTCACCGATCCCGCGAACCAAATTGCAGTACCATCTCTGCCAAAGTTTCATCGCTGACATCAACACCCTATGGCCAAGTCAGAATTATGTAGAGCTGCCAACACAAGGATCACGGATTCCTCATGACTTCCACCAAAGGTTAGTTGAATGTCCTGGCAATATTTTCGTGTCTTGTCCTTTTGATTTTACTCTTGTCTGTCACCATCTCATTCTTACCCCACAACAACACCACTGTTACGTGGTAAGAAGGGAACTTAATATTGATGGTGGTTTTTAGCTTATGGTTAAAATCGTAAAACCTTGCATCTGATGTGACATCACTCTGCAAGGAATCGATGTCGTGAGTGCTAACCTCTTCACCGACATATTTATTGAGCCATTCAATATATTTACATGAAATTTATCCAGACTGGCGAATATAGCAACCATCCCCAAACACTCTGTAAATTTTGGCACCTCGCCAATAAAAGACTCACTGAGTATTTTCCTATGTTATGTTCCCCGGAAGAACCCTTAATATTGGTATGGAATGACGGATTCAATGTTCACTCACATATGAGTAGCATGAACCTCCAAATACCAAAGTTAATGTCATCGCACGAAGTGTTCAGACGGAAAGCACACTGCATTTTGTAGATAAGGATTTTTGTGGAAGCATACGAAATCCAACCAATTATTGTGATCACTCACAAAAAACTCATAAACCAGGGCGCAGTACACTAGACCCCATTGGTCAAAACTATATTTAGCCAAACTTGGCGATTAAATCCGCCACAGCGCACTGGAAGTGTGTCCATACCCTAGCTTGCCGGCCCCACTTCCCATCGACCAATTAGGTCGCTTTAAATCCACCACAGCGCAATAGAACTGTAGCCACACCCTAGCTTGCCGACTCCACTTCCCATCGACCAGTCATGTCACTCTAAAACTGCCACACTCACATAGAAGTGTATCCACGCCCATGCCTGACCATCCCTCTTACATTGACCAACCAGGTTACCTTAAACTCGCCATAGTGTTGAAAAAAAGGACACCACGCTAGATGGCCACAAATCCAATTGGCTTCCCAAAAATGCATATATCAGGCACACATGCTAGATGCACATGCCGAATGTGCCATACATGGCCACTCATCCCATGCGACGTGCCATATAGGCTAATTAGGGTTTCAACAAGCCAAACCCTAATTTAGGAAAGATTTCTACACCAACGTGCCAAAATTTCACTGGCTATGGCTAAGCGCGCAATCATGCTAATGGCATGCACGATCCATTCCAGCCATATCAGCCACGCCGCAATACCGTTAGCGCAAGTTAAAGACACCACTACCAATTAAAGGTAGCCATGATCGATGGCTACCTTTCCTTCTGAGATGCAACCTCAGCCATCCAAGTTCGCCACCAAACTAACAGGTTTGTGGCAACTTTTGGGCGACCATGCCGCCAAACCCTAAACTTTGTCCACGGCATCAAAACCCTAGCCTTGGCCACGGTGCCTAATTTAGGCCATAATGCCAAACCCTAGTATTGGCCACGACGCCAATCCTTAGCTAACATTGTCCATGTAGCCAATCTCTAGCCTTGGACATGCCGCCAAGCCTTAACTTTAGTCACGGAGCCAAATATTAACTTTGGCCATGCTAAACACTACAGGCATGTCCATGCCACTGACATGCTATTATGGCACAGCCACTGGCATGCCACCATGCCATATCTACTTGCATATCGCTATGCCACAGCCACTGGCATGCCACCATTCCACGGCTACTATCGTGTCGCTATGCCACGACCACTGGCGTGCCACCATGCCACAATTACTAGCATGCCACTATGCCATGGCTACGCCACTAGTATGCCGTTATGCCATGGATCCACCCGACGCTAATATGCCAATGGCGCCACTTCGCTATACAACAAGATGCGGCCATAATCAATGGCCACTATTCCTTATCAGATGCAATCTCAGCCATCCAAGTTCGATACCAAGCTGACGGACTTATGGAAAGTTTTAGGCAGACGACCAAGATAAGCCTAATAGAATCATATGCTATTTTCCTATGGAAAAGTATTTTGACGTTGACTTGCCACACATAGCAACCTCTTGCATGTTTTCCCCGAATACACTCGAGACATCAAACATGTCACAAACTAGGGGATACTCATCAAGGTATTGGTCTGGCGGTTTACAGCGCACGGCGTGCAATGCATCCGTTACAAGAGAGTTTCATGAAGTGGGACAGTTAGTGGTGGTAAAAGTAACTGTGTAAATAATTCATTTCCTTCATCATGGAAGCTTAATGACTTACGTTTACACAAATTCACTTCCCTCATCATGGATGCATAACATCTGACGGTTACATGTTACTACATTCTTCCACCACTCGATTGTTTCCATTTCCTATGAGACCAGGGTACGTTTTGTTGCGACTTGTATAAATAGGTCTCACATATTTCCACCAAACAACAAGTTTTAGTCAGGAGAACAATACAACTTCCAGAAATCATCTGATAGCTTTTCACCCAGATCGCCAGTTCAACTTTCTGATACAAGTCACGAAACACCCACACTTCCAGAATCAACTATTCTGGTCCCAACACTTTCTTCGCTTCCCTCCTTAATACCAACCATTCTCCTTCACTTTGTGACCGAAACAAGCCTAGAACGGTCATTTCTTGGTTTAGGCCAGAATTGTATAGATTGATCTCTCGAATCAAAAGTATTCCCGTGCAGTACATTGTTTAGGGCTTGGACTAGTTTCTCACCCACACACACGAAATTACCAAAATCAGCAGAAACGGTTTTCACCCACAAACAACAGCCTTTGGGCATAACCATAAAGAAACTTTGGTTGTGACATGATGATTGTTTTGAAAGAAATCATACAAATATCACTTTATTTGAGTGAACAAAAATGGGAAAAAGATTGACAGAATTCAAAGTGACGGCATAGCTCTCTATAAGTGTTTTCAAAAGTACTAGATGCATACCCCCCCCCTTCCTATTATGCTTTTAAGTAAGAGAGTATATCACTCATTTCACAAAGGCTTCATTAAAACAGGATTGAGACCATCCTAAGATGGAAAAGTTAAAAAAAAAAAAATATTAGAAGAAGAAAAAAACGAGGTGAAATTTAGAAAGATATTCATGCAAAATGCGGACCATTAAAGTGACTTATGGCTCTGGTGAATGTTTTTACATTTTGAACTAGTTATAGTTCCCAACAAATTTTGCGTTTGGAAACCTACTAGCACATATTATACATATAAGGGCTCACCACCCCTTGAAAATGCTAGCTAGTGACATCAAAAGGACTTGATGGTTATTGCATGTTTAATAGGATCAATGTACATGAAACGCCTTATTTCACCGCTGGGACCATTCTTATCATGCTCACTAAGATTCTTACAAACTTATAAAGATTCTTAAGTTCAGAAACATACAACTTATAAAAACTTATAAGTTAACAGATTATACAAAATTTCTTTAAGTATCAAATTTCATGAAACGCCTTATTTCGGTTCATTATCCTAAGTGCCTTAAGATCGATCCAAAAGTCACATGACAACGTATGAAATTTTCTTGTAAAAGATTTTCTCGTAAAAATTCAACAAATGAGGTGACATAAGACCACTAGATACCTATTTATTTTCCCTAGCATCACAATTAATACTAATCAAGGTTAGATTAACTTATAAAGGAGGGATAAATTATGGGACTGCTACATATACCTTCTTAGTTCTTCCTTCTTCTTCAAACCTCAACTTCGTAATCCGCCAACTGAATCCAGGGATACGTAGTCCTACAATATAACCTGCACAGTGAATTTGAATTAAAACTTACTTCAGTTTTAACTTCTAATACGCTTGTAAACTGCACGAGGGTCAATATTTCAGTGCGCATAAGAAGTTCATTTTTGATTCACTTAAATCAAGCAATAGTTCTCTAGAAAGATGACAATCTCCCTTATAAACTTCATTAAAACATCAATAGCTAAGATAAACTTTAGCACACTTGTAAACGTCTATAAATATAACTACTTTCCTCAATTACCAGAAAAATCAAGATCATAAAAACTCAAAAATTTGGTAGAACAACATATTACAATCCTCGAGTAAAACTAATAAATCAAGTTGCAAGTGACAATTTTTCCTAGAAGTAGAACTTCCAGGTTTGTGAACCACAAGACACACAAGTTGACATGATCAAACATAGTTGTATTAGGAACGATGATTATCAACAGGAACGATGATTATCAAGTTGAAACTGTTATTCACGAACACCCAAATCTTTCAGTAGAAGCTATAGGCTTAAACATGTTGCATATATATCAAAAATTACAAGAAAATTAACACGAAAGGAGCATTGAACAGCAGTCACTGAGTTAAATATGTTCCACGACCTGGAATTCTTAGAGGATTACTTAAAACCACAGTATATATACCTTTCAGTGAGCCAATATCATAACTAGAATCCATAATTCAGTGCATTCTCTAAACAAAGTCACAGGACAAGGTATGAACTTTCTGAGATGATGTGGATTGCTTCAAGTATCATGTTTTTCTTGTAAAACCAAACACTTTGTAGTGACCCATAAGGCAGAAGCCTACCTAATACTAAGTTTCAAGAGTTCTGTCCTAACATGGATTAACAGGCAAGATTAAGAACAAACAAATAAGACAAGCTTAGATTAACTAATAAGACAAACTAAGCAAACCAAAAGCAATTTTTAGTTCTTCCTTCAAATTAAACCCTAAATTGAAAATACATCAAACTAATTATACCTTCAATGTTCTTAGTTCTTCCTTCTTCTTCAAACTCTGATGAACTAAAAATGTATTACAACAACAAACCATAAGATTAGTTTATAGTTTACAACCAAAAAATGTAAATTAAACCCTAAACTGAAAATACATCAAAAACCCTAAGAAAGTTAACATAGAACAATACATCAAACTTATACCTTTAGATTCACATATAAACCCTAAAACCGAAACAAAGAGAAGAAATCGAAAAACTGAAATCAACAGATTCACAAATGAAATCAAAAAACTGAAATCAAATATTAAACCCTAAAATCGATGGATTCTATAAAATTAAATAAAAATCTATAAACCCTAGAAACCAAAGTCTCTGAATCTGAACCCAGAAACTCACAACTGAACCCCGAAAATCTGTAAACCCTAATATAAAAACTTAGAGATTTTACTTACACGATTATAGAGTTCAGAGATGGAGATGAAGATGGAGATTTCGATGCAGAGAAGAAGATGGAGATGTAAACCCTAAATCAACAGAAGCTCAACTGAGCAGAGGAAGATGGAGATGCAGATGCAGAGAAGAAGAGAGAGGAAGCCGACAGAGTCTTGGCGGAGAGAAAATGAAAATGAGAAGAAGAGAGAAATGGTTAAGGAAGAAATGGCTAAGGCAGGATATACCTGGGTTGGGTTGGGTTGGTGATTTAGGGTGGAAAAATAAAAAAGAAGTCTTGACCACGCGTTGACTGGGGCGTGTTTATAAGTCATAGTGTTACCGACCACACACGCAGTTCGCACGCTTGAAAAATGGGCATTTGCGATTCGCAACCTCTTGTTTGAGGTTGCAAAATTTGAAATGGAAAATCGCCGTTGCGAAATATGTTGACGTTGCAATTCGAAACTAACATTTTTCAACGCCTTTAAAGCCATTGCAACTCTGGGTTGCGAATCCATTAAAATGGTGTAGTGACCGGCACAAAATACATGGATCATGACAGGGTGAGCGTACACACATGGCAGTCAGATTCAGCAGATGAAGCGGAAGAAGAGCGACAATTAAGAAACGATAGACGAGTAGAGGGAGATCAGGAAGCAGTTGGAGGAATAATTCATGGAAATTAAGAACTTAAAGCATTGGAGACATTGAGGCAAAGAATACACAAAGAAAGGAGAATAGAAGTTGAAGAACGTGTGAATTTGACAAGGTAAAACCATGAGTTGAGGATGGAAAACATGAGACTACAGAATAGAAGGTCAAGAAGTACTAAAAGATCAAGTTCAAGATCAAATAGAGGGAAAGTAAGATGAAATTCGCCTGTAGTAAATGTTAATGAAGATATTCAACAGTAGGTGAAAAATCCAGATGAAGAACGTCGCGAAACTAGGGAAATGATTGAATATCGTTAAATTCCACATGGTGAAATTCTCCAAAACAGGCAACGTCAAGAACGAAGGAATGAGAATATTATGTGGGAGAGAAAATCAAAGAAATCAAAAAGAAATTGAAGATAAAATTGAGAGACATTATGCTGAACAAATACGTCTAGCCTGCGAAAGGGAAAGACTGAGAGCAGAAGTGTAGGAACAAGAACTCCAAGAGGAAATACGCCACAACAATCATGAAAATCGAGAAAGAGAGCGTGAACAAAATCGCAATAATGGTAACATCAATGAAGAATATTATAGAGTACAAAGGAGAGCTGAAAGGAAACAAAGATAATTGATGAGGAATGAACAAATTCGCAGAAGAGAAATCGAGAGACATAATAATGTGCGAATTCATGAAAGGAACGAAAGAGGAGATCGCAGTAAAATACATGAAGAAAATAATGAAGAGGAAAATCAAGATTTCTCAAGACAAAACAGGAAAGAACTCAGGATAAGAGAAAGAGCATTCAAAAGACCAATGGAATCATCACCTGGCGTAAATGAACAAATTTTAAGAGAATTGGCGGAGATGAGAGGAATGCTAAATAACATAAGAGAGGGAGGCAGAAGGCAGTTAGATGAAGCCACATAAGAAGCTGCGAAAGCTCCATTCATACAAGAAGTACAATTAGGAGGAATACCCCCAAAGTGCAATCTGCCTGCGTTAACTAGCATTTTTGACGGAACAACTTGTGCAATTCAACACATTAAGGCGTATGTGAGATGTATACTACAGTGGGAAAACCATGATGTCGTATTGTGTAAGTATTTCGCACCCAGTTTAACAGGAGAGGCACTGAAATGGTTCGAAGGTTTACCCAAAAATACAATAACATCTTTTAACCATTTGCAGACTAAGTTCTTAGGGGCATATATAAGTAACAACTCTTCACGACCTGGCATTGAAGATGTATTTGGGTTAAAGAAGAGAATTGGTGAAAGTTTGAAGCATCTAAGCATAAGATGGAAAATAATGTGTAGTGAAATGGCTGGTCGTGTGGATGAGAGATATCTCATTTTATTATTCATTAACACAATGTTTGCAACCAATCTGCTATACATTCAAATTTTCAGAATCAAAAATATGATCACAATGACTGAGTTGCGAGAACTGCATGAGGAGTATATTGCACTTCAAGAAAAACAAAATGAAATGGAATCATACCCAGTTGCGAATACAAGTTTAATAGCAGCGAATGCAATCTTACTACCCAAATTGATAAACACAATAGCGAGCACTTCCCAAGGACAGCAAGAGCTGATAATGGAGAATAGTCAACAGAAATAGTAGCTATGGGAAGTCGTGACCAAGAAGAATTCGAGAGAGAAAGAAATTTCTATAGCCGAGGTGGAGACAACAAAATTCAAAGACTTGATCAGCCGCATGAAACCTATGGAGGACAAAGACAAAATTATCATAGAGGATCAGGAAGTATTAAGATAATATGGGAAGAGATCAAGATGCCACCTTTTAATGCTAGTGTGGAAAAAATATGGGAAGCTATAATTTTGATGGAAAACATACCGGCACCGTGGAATATGGGGAGTGAACCACCTCCAAACCACAGAAGTCATGAGTTTTGTTCTTACCATCATTTTCAAGGGCATTCAACAAATGACTGCAGAAACATAAATAGAATCATTCTCAGGGTGATAGATCAAGGAAAATTAAATAATTTCCTGAAAGAACAACCACAATTTCAACGATTACCACCTCCACCAGAAATTCGTAGAACAAACACAACAAAAGAAAGAGAAACATTTGTAATAGAAGTTAGAGCGAAGGAAAAAAATTTGTTTTGAGATAAGAAAGAGATTTGGGGAGATTGGATTAAAGGAAAGAGGTGTTATGAAATTGATATAAAATCATGCGAAGAACGAGCTGCAGAGAAGGAGAATTGGAAATATAACGTCAAAGAAAGACAAAGAAATGAGAGATTAATGGTTGATGCAATAGAACAGGGAGAAGAAAGAGTGCTGCGAAGTCAATGCTTGTTGAAAATGACAAGTGGAAAAAATATCGCAGAATGAAATACTGTAGCAAAAAGCAACAAAAGTGCAGAGGCAGAAAGCAGTAAAGGTAAAAAAATTAAACTGTGAAATGAAAGAAATGTTGAGAAAAGAAAAAGAGATGAATGATTGATTTGTTGCAAAAAAAAAAATGTCTTTCAAAAAAAAAATTTATTTTACTTAATGACAAAGATGACATTGAGAAATTACAACAGAGCTGAAATGCAAAAGAAGAAACAAAATAATCATCAGAAAGGGGCGAACTTACTATGGCGTACACCCTAGTTCGCGAAATCAAAATTTCTCAAGAGGCAAATATAAGACCTGAAGTGCGTCATAGAAGGGGTACCTGTTGCATGACTCAGCGAAAAGGTTACACCGCTACTGGAACCTGAGTCATGGAGATTTGGGGTCAATAAAGCCCATCCAGGAGAGGTACCTTGGATTTTCAACTTAAGCTTATGACTTAGGTTGGACGACTGAGGGTCTCTTCTAAGGAGTGAAGAATATGATCAAGGCGCCGAGGTACACGGTTGAGCCAAGAGTGCATGGGTCGTCTGGAACGTATCTGGCCATTCTTGGCAAGTCTTGACTATGATGCACTTGGCCTGAAGAAACCCCACTTAGGGTGCAGTCTCGTAACCATAATCCATATAGGCAAAAGGGATAAGAGGCTGCGAAAACAACTGGTTGTTGTCAAGACCGGATGGGAGGAGCCAACCTTGTATGGTAAAGGTACGTCTCCTTGAAGGGGCAACCAGGGGGAAGATAATGGCGGCACCCTCCATTAGGGAGATGATAAGTGTTTTAAGACGCAAATGTCATGAGACTTTTTCCTCACGGGAGTATTAAGTCTTGTCATATTTGTGCAACAATCCTGAAGAGGCAATAATACAAAATAGAAAGATAAGACTATATTAATGGGTCATTACATGCAAGTGTAAAGACGTCCTGCGATTTCGTCGCAAGACGGCAATGTCATGGGGATTTATTTTCGCAAGAATATTTAGGCCTGTCATATTGTCGCAGCAAAAATACCAATAAAAGAGAGAGTCAAGGAAAGATCAATGGGTTTCTGCATGAAAGTGCAGAGACATCCTGCGATTTTGTCGCAACGACAAGAGGTGGCAAAATAAGACCTTTACTTAAAATATGACCACATAAGATAATTAGCTCACAAAAATACAAGATTCCGAGATTATGCAAGAATGGCTGCGACATTGAGGCATAAAAGGTAACTTGCTTAATCTCTCATTTGGATACAAATAACAGAGGTAGGTATGGGAATGCATGAAATGAGAAAATATTTTTTTGTCTCCATATGATAGATTTACGCATAAAGTGAAAAATTAATTATATATTGTTTTATCATATTGCAAAAAAGGATTGTTTTTCTAACATATGCAGGAAGAAACAAAGGAAATAGAACTTGTACTGAAAATTGAAGAAATTCGCAGCGATAGATTACAAGAATAGAAGATTAAAGAACAAATATAAAGATTTTACAAAAGGTGAAGGAAGGAAGCAAAATTCATTTCTTGCTTGATTCTTCATTATATTCATCAGATCCTTCACCAGAGCTTTCATCAGATTCTTCTTCTTCATCTTCTTCAGATTCTTCATTTTCAGACTCGTCAACTTCACTATCAGAGGTGACTAGATTAGGAACATTTTTTGGAAATTCATCTGAGAGTCAAGGGTATGCAGAGTGAGGAATGTTGTTGTCATTTCAAACCATTTTAATAGTTTGATTGCGGAAAATAACAACATCATTCTTAAAATTCGCAACAGTAATCTTTAGTTGGTTCTTCAGTCAAGAACATTTCTCATTGCGAGAAGAGAGACTCTTTGCGAGCTGCTCTTTTTCACCTTCAAGTTCCTCAATTATTTTGCGAAATCTCTCCTCAGCTTCTGCAAATATATAATAATAAATCGGAGACTTGGTGGAAATTTATGAAAAAACAAATGATTAGTAAGAAAGAACAGACAACAACCCTCTCTGTCAGTAATCATATCTCTAACCAAGACCGAGTGCTCATCTTGGGGACTAACGTTTACACCTAGATTATTCCTGGCGTCATCTAGAACTTTTGCAGCCCAAGCCAACTCATCATCACTATTTATTAAAAGACGAGAGCGAACTTGACTTTCTATTTCGCTAAGTATAGCATTTTGGCGATTAGCTTCATCTCGTTCAATTTGAACCTTAAGAAGAGTTTCTTGGAATTTCTCCAAAGCTTGAGCACCTTGGCTAGCGATACGGTCTTTATCATCTATAAGATCACTGTTCTTGGCTCTTAAAATTTTAATTTCTTCTTTAGAGTTATGATAGAAACGCTTAAATTTGTTGGATAGGCCCAAGCTGGATATATGGTCAATTTCTAAGAGGCGAAGTTTGAATTTGAGTCCATCTATGGAAAGAGATTTACTTATGTCATTCGAAAAACTATTGAAAGAATTGTTAAGGCGTTCAAGAAGGATATCATCATCTATAGGGTTATTAAATGAACGAAGGAGTGTAGCCTCATCAGAAAGACCATAAATGTCTGCAAAAATGGTTGATCAAATAAGATAAAACAATGGGATAAAGGAACTAAGGAGAAGAATGAAAGTTTCATACCATAGAGTTGTTGGTTTGCTTCTTAAAGACTAGAGATTTTATTCTTTTGAGCGGCAGTTTCAGATTCCAATTGTTTGCCCTTTTCGCGAAGGCCAACAACTTCAGACTCTAGTTCTTCATTTTTATTGCGAAGTTCAAGATATTTATTTTCAAGATCCGCATGTCTTCTTTCCAAATCTGAGGCAACAACGAAAGAAGCCCTCCCAGTCTGGGAAATAAGTTAAAGGACTGTTAAAATAGAGTGTAACTTTGAATTAAAATCATGAAGGAACAGAGAAATGAAGGCATACCATAGTACCAAGCGAATTCATAAAACTAGGAGTCACTGATCTGGAAACTCCGTGAAGAGAATGATCACCATCGAATAGAGGAGCATCACAGATGTTCGCAAGAGCCTTGCATGTGTTGGTAAGACCATAATCTCCAATCCCTTGCATGGTGTCAGAAAAGATGCTAGACAGTTGTGCAATGGAATATTCAGGTGGAGAATCTCCCCTTGCGAAAGAATTATCAGCATCTTCATCAGAACTTTCTTCAGAGTGAGGCTTTGAAGAGGAAGGAGAACAAACTTTTCTTTTCTTTCGAAGAGGGAACAGATGGTTTCGCAACATTTTTGCCTTTAGTTTTCGTAACTGGGGAAGGATCTTCAATTTCTTCTTCTACAACACCAATCTTCGCACACAGATAAAGATAAGAAATAGATGCAACAATATATTATTAAAAGTTATCAAAAGAGTATTTCTTACTTCATCTGTGATTGAACGCAAGGTTGCTATGATGCTTGGTTTGTCTTATTGTAATTGTTTCTCAACCTCTCAATCTGAAAATTTCACAATTACACGAAAACAATGGAGTAGTCAGCAAGATTACATATAATAGTATAAAGGATGATAATTTAAGAGAATTTTGAAAATATACCTTTACTTCCTTTTCGGGCCAGTTGAATACCCATGGTTGGTACGTGGCGAAGTTCGCAGGTAAAACATGAGAGCCAGAGATATACTGACCCTCTAGGATTAATGGGAAGATACACCATTTATCATCTTTAGAATGACGCGGGGTTGTATTATTGCCGGGATGCCAATCAATGTCTTGCATAATTATTTTATCATTGGAAACATTGTCCTTCTTCTTCAAACGAACGCCCCAACAAGTACTATCCTTCTTCATAGGAATTATCTCATAATTTTCAAAGAAATTTTCTACAATATAATTCACAGGAACAATCGCAACTTCAACGAACCTATGATCTTTAACTTCTGGGGGATAAAGAGATCCCTTACCAGAACTACGATTGGAAAACTCAAGCATTAGGCGAATACAATATCCACTCAGTTGATCTACTGCTCGCGCAAATTTCTCATGAGAAAGTATTTCATAAAACAAAGGAAGATCAGGATAATAGAGAGGAATAAGGAGACCAGCTTGAAGCTGACCTAGCAAACCTATGTTTTTTTCATGATTGCAAGGATGATCAAAAAAAGTTTAGCGGAAAGATCAGATTTAGAATTTTGACCAGGAACAGAAGATAAAGTAAAACCTCTGGTTAGGAATTCCTTTCGAATTTATTCAAAGGCAACTTCATTTTTACGACCAATTGGAGGCATTTTCAGTATGGGAATGAAGAAGAATTGGAGATGGAAAGAATAAGAATTTATAAAAATTACAGCAACATGAGAGAAATTTACGGAAGAACAGTAAAATAGAGTTGCAGAAAGAATAAGAGAGAAAGTAAAAAAGAAGAGAAGAGAAGAATGAGGAGAATATATATAGAGAGGAGAAGTCTCGAGAAGATAAGCACATTTAATGCGAAGAGTAGACGTGAACGGTTGAGAAATGACGTTTGAAAAAGACGTGTCAAGATATGGATGGAAGAAGAGATACGTGTAGCAAAATTTGTGTAAAAGTACAGAACTGTGCCAGTACAGAAATACATGAAAAGATAAGCAGCTACGACATTTTGAAGTACAATTTCTCATGACATTCTCTCCTTCGCAGAGAAGACATGAGAAGAGGAAAGATGTAGGATCAGAATATCGCACCAACAATACACTTGCGAGATCTTCATCTACAACATTGTGAATATGTCGCAGAATGATTTCAGAAATGACATAACAGATGACGATAGCGTAAACATGAGGAAAGTGTGATGATCTGGCGAAAATATAAGATGTTTGCGAAATCACTATTTGTAAGCTTGCGAAATACCGCAAGTCAGATCCGAAATTAATGGAAAGCTTAGCTGTCATCCACTATGTAATTACCCTATATAAAGAGCCGAATAGTCTTAAGGAAGGAAAGATCAATTTTGGAGTGTTGAGAAAATTTTGAAGAGAGAGAAAGTCCAAAAGAGTGATTGTATTCTTGATTTCTTTTATTTCTTGTGACATTTTCTAAGAATCAATTAATAAAAAGTGTTGTTCTTGATCTTAAAGATGTGTTGATTACTATGAATTCTTGTGAGGGATGTATTTTGGGATTTCCTGCAACTACAAACGCTACAAACACTAGCCTACTACTAATTAACTTCGGACTGGAATATAATTGAACCGTAATCAATCTCACACTGATTCAAGGTACAGTCGTGCTCCTTACATCTCTAATCCCAGAAGGATACTACTCACTTGATTCCCTTAGCTGATCTCACACATAACTAAGAGTTTCTACGACCCAAATTCGAAGACTTGATAAACAAATCTGTCTCACAGAAAAATCTATTGGAATAGATAAATTTGTCTCCCACAGAAATACCTAAGAGTTTTGTTCCGTCTTTTGATAAATCAAGGTGCACATGAACCAATTGATAAGCCATACTTATATTCTCGAAGAATAGCCTAGTATTATCAATCACCTCACATCAATCTTAATTGTATGGTAGCTGTAGCGCCCCCAAAGCTAGAAGCTGACTAATACAAGAAACTAACTAAGTAAAGAGGCACTAGGAATCTGAATCATTCACTTAAGCATTCAATTAAAAAATCTGCTACAAAACTTAACACCAAAAACTAGCCCCATTCTGAAATACATATACAAGAACTCCTCTCAAATGATACATATTCAATAGTGAGTTGATTTACAAATGGAATACAACCACATAATAAATATTGCGGAAGCTAACTAACTAACGTAAATAATTCTTCGAAGCTTTCATCGTCACATGCACATCTTGATCTGTCTCTGAAACTGAAAGTGGGAATGGGTGAGCACATCATCCCTAAAAGGGGTGCCCAGTAGAAATAACAACTAGCTTTCAAGTAATCATTAATATGATTCGAAGACAATACAGGTTTTATCGAAATTCAGTAATACAAGGAAAAACAATAAAACTTAACGTAGAAACTTCTTCAAGGACATTCATAAATAATGGTAAACATCAATGTATGAGATGTATGTTGCCGCACATAAGGGAAGAATAATATTACTGTGGATCGCCCTAGCCATAATAATATTGCGGTGTATCGCCCTAGCCATAGAATACTGAATATATATAAAAGAAGAATAATATTGAGGTGTATCGCCCTAGCCGTGTAATATTGCGGTGTATCACCCTAGCCATAGAATACTGATATTGTGTCGGCACACATCTCATACCACACAGATCACACAAAGGTATGCATGAATTTCACAACACAAAGATTGATTTGTAAAACAATAATGAATACAAGAGAGTTCGTTATAGATTCCCACCTCTTTTGATGAAAATCCTCGCCTACCTTGAGATCCATGATCCACTGGTTCATTCTTTATATCGACCGTTGTTAATAAAGATTAATTGTTAACCACAAAAGCACTCTAAAGATTATCCAAAAGGCTCAGACAAGGCTCATAATATAAACTCATACAAGTCTTTAGTTATAAACTAAGAGAACTATCTAATGGTTCTAAGCCCATCTATGGTTCCACACATTTTCATTATCTATCATTAGCGTAAAAAAGTTTACTAATCCAATTAGATTGGTTCTACAGTCCATTAGATATGTCTTATGAATATCTACAATTTTTTAGAAGGAAGCAAACGCTAGTTCGGACGATAAAGGGCCCAAAGCATCAAACTAGAAAATCATGGAACTAAGACCAAGTCCACTAAACAAGTCTATTAACATAAGGTCTAGTCCACTAGAGTCAACTAACGGTCAATAATAGTCACAGGGTCAACTAACAGTCAACATCCAAGGTCAGATGGTCAAAGTCAGTTGGTCAAGGTCAATTGGTCAACTGGTTGAAATGAATTGGTTAAACATAGTCAACTCAGTCAACTAAACTGATTTAGAAAAGGACCAAATGTTTAACTCAGTCAGACTAACTGAGCCAGCTAAGCAAACTAGTCAGAGAATCTGACTGGGATGACTAACAGGCTATACAACACAAAACATCCCAAGGCTACAACCAACAACCCAACTCTTCTTCTTCATTAATTCATTTCAACCAGATTGACTTCAACTATAATACTTCAATCATACATTCATTTCAATCTTCATACTTTCTAATTTCAGTCGCAACCATTGTCTTTACTATGGCAGTATCAACATCCATAGCAAATCCAAGCATCCACATCACTGCCAGTGATACAATCCTACAATAATAATACATACCTCATCTTCATTAATATCTCAACTGCAATTTTAGAAGTTAGGTATCAATTCTTCTTTGCCATTCTACCCATAGCTACACCACCACACATACAATACCACCAGTTCAACTGAATCTCAGAACACATACCCTTCACACCCTCGAGCCAAAACTATAACCTGTGGAACTGCAATCTTCTTCAAATTTCAATACTACCATTTACAAGTTCACTATCTAATTCTTCTACATACATTATAATTCAACTGAAAACTTTAACTTATAATATTCACCTGAGCTCTACCAATAGTTGAACAACATCGACAGCTTATTCATGTTCTTCATATACAACTTGAACTTCATCAATACCTGTAACACTGCCATCTTCAACTCAGTCATAACCTCCATCTCCAATTATCACCTCTACCAGTTCAACACAACTATCCTTCCATGTCCTGCATTAGTAACCATCTAGTATCAACACCATTTCCAAAATTCATGTGCTTTACTAAACCCCCACCAATTATAATCATCTTCATCACTATCTGCTCATGTTCGACTTCATCAACAGCTAGACCTCATTCTTTTCGATTTGAAGCAAACCCATCTATATGTAATCAAATCTCATCAATAACAGTCCCCTGGAATTACTTTGTTCTTACCCCATCTTCAGAAAACTCTCCAAACTCTAATTATATAACCTGAGTTCAATCACCACCATTCAACTCACCTTTTTTTTATCATAACTTCCCAACTCAGGAACCTTAATCTTCATCTTCAATTCAATGAAACCCTAATCCGAAACTCAAATTCCTAAAGAAACTAAAATTAAACCCTAAACAACCATCTACACCTCAAAAAAAGACGAACCCACTTATAATTCATCAAATCAAAACGATTTCATAAAGAAAATCAATTAAAATAGAAACCCCAAATTTAATATTCAAATAAAGGAAACCCTGATTTACTTGGTTATGTGATTCTTCATAAGAACATCTTCACATCAACAAATTAACATCAACTCAATCATTCTTCATCCATTGGAAACTCAAAAATCCTCTTAATCTCTCTTCCAACTCAAGAGCAGAACCCTAATTTGATTCAACATCGTCACTCATTCTTTTCCCGAGCTCAAAAACATCAGCAGCACCACCACTAATCACTTCCTAAGGTTTACCCTAAGTTTCTCTTCGATTCGACCTCAGAATCATCTCACAAAATTGCCAGAGGCGATGGACAGAAGCGGAAGGAGAAATAGAAAGAAGAATGAAGAATGAAGAAGAAACGAAAAGATAATGAGCTTATATGATCGATGGTTGAAGCGGATAAGACCAAGAAAATTATAAAGACAACCATTGAATTGATAAGGGCATCCAGGCGGTTTAGATGTAAAATGATTATTTTCCCTTCATACTTATCCGATGATATCTTCTTCGTCCGGTGTCTGAATGACACGTTCGAGCAGTCCATTCCGCGTAACTTTTCGATACCTATTCGATGATACTAATTCCGTATCTAAATTATTGTTAGATTAATTTCTATTAATTAACATTCGTGTTAAACTAATCGAGTCACTATCGTCTAATTCGTCACTTGATCATTACTAGACCGGTCAAATAGAGTTGACGAGCTTTAGGGTCCTTACAATTGCGAAGCAAGATATTGTAGAATTACAAACGATGAGACGAAGATATTTGTGACTACTTTTAATCTTACCTATCAGAGATAAATCTCAAGCAAATCTTAGTAAAGATAATACTCAATCACGACAGCAAAAGTAAGATCAGAACACGCAACTACAAAGAAAATAGTTGGGTATGGCTTTACAATCCCAATGAAGTATTTAAGTCATTAACCAACAGAGTTTCATGATAAACCTAAGGTTAAAGGAGAATCGACTCTAGTCGCAACTAGTATCACACATGAGGTGTGGGGATTGGGTTTCCCAGTTGCTAGAGTTCTCCTTTATATAGTTTTCAAATCAGGGTTTGCAATCTTAGTTACCTTGGTAACAAAGCATTCAATATTCATCGTTAGATGAAAACCTGATTAAACCCAAGGTAATATATTTCAACCGTTAGATCGAACTTAGCTTGTTATACACAAATAAAATGTACCCTCATTTAGGTTTATGTAACCGTACCTAAATGTGTACACCATGTTGGTTCCACAGTAGTTAACCGAGGTTAGCTATATGAATACTCTCATATCAACCTTATTTTTATTAACCATAACTTGTTCAAATGACTCAAATGAAACTAGTTAAAGAGTTGTTCAATTGTTATATTCTCATAAAAGTATACAAGTATACAAGAACACAATTGAATCAAAATCGGTTTGATTCACTTGAATCAATTCATGAAAATTATAGCCATGGTTTGTAAAGAATGCATTCCTTATTATATAAATGTATTTTTTCATGTCACAACCGATTTTAGAACTTTAACCATTCAAGTATGCAAACGGGTACGCATACTTGAAATATCCGGACCAAGTTTGGTTTTCGCCAGCATGCGAACGGGTACGCATACCTCCAAACCCAGCAGAAATTTCTGGTCACAAGCCTACGCCAGTTTGCGTACGAGTACGTGCACTTAGGTTCCCAGACTTCTGAAACCAACAGGTACGCATACGGGTATGCATACTATGGTTTCCAGACATGGATCACACATATGCAAGAGTGCGCAACATGTTTATAATCCAATGTTGGTTAAGTGTTCTAAACTCTTATTTCAATCATTGAAACTTTCTTAGAGGATGACAATATCCGTTTTCACACGCTATTGGCATCAAAGCAATTTTCAAGTTATTGAAATAATCATAATGAAACATTCAAAGTCTACACCAAATGATTGTATCACACAAACCATGTAAGATGTTACTCGACGATTTTCACATGATCATATTTTGACTTTTGTCAAGAATATATAAGACACTAGTGGAAAAAGGCATATCAAAGACACAATGAAACGACACAATATAAACATCGCGGTGCGGAAAACTGAAACAATATGCAGAAAGTGCCCCAGAATAAAGTCAAGATGTCGTTGTGGCATGACTTAGATTGACTTCTACAACGACATATTTAATATCTCGTTGACTTAAGTCAAAGTTGTCATTGTAGAAAGACTATGGTTGACTTCTACTTCGACACTTTGGGAGTCTTGTTTACCTGATGGATACTTTCTAGTAGGATATTCCACCTCCGGTTAAGATTCAATCTAAAAATAATGGACGGTTGAATAATATTTTTCCCCTCAACCCTATCTTTATCCGAAAGTAAAGAGAGACGAACATTATACTTATCCCCCACCTTTCCTCTCTTTCTCCTCTTCCCTCATCTCTTCTCCTTCAACTGATGAACTCAAAAAACCCCTAAATCTACCAAAAACGAACTCTAAACCTACGAGAAATCAGTAACCATATCTGCAAACCAATTTTATAGTAATCAAATATACGATTTCGCAAACCCTAGAGAATTTACTTCGAGAGTCTAAGAAGATTCAGGTATAAACCCTTATAGTAATCAAATATACGATTTCGCAAACCCTAGAGAATTGATTTCGAGAGTCTAAGAAGATTCAGGTATAAACCCTAGAAAATGCTGAATTTTCTTTTTCTTAGAAGAAGAATCATGTAAAATCTAATGGGATTTTGTAAAATAAACCCTAACTTTTCAGTTGGAGACCCATTTTAATATTTTGTTTTGCCATAACTTTTTTGATTGCCATGACCTTACTTTTTGTAATCGATTTTTCTTTTTGTGGATGATTAATTTTATATTGGGTGGTGGTGATGCAGGCAGAAGTTAGATTCAGGTGTTGGTGGTTGATATATTTTTCCTGTATTTGGTGGTGGTGGTTCAAATCTACGGAGAAGGTGGAGTTATAGAAAAGACAGAAAGGGGGTAAATATATCAGGCGTTTTTATTGTGAATTTTGTGGAATTTGCAGGTCAATCATGGCATCTCACCTTCAAACCCGCACAAGGTTGTTTTCCTTCTATCTCACTCTCTTTATATATCGAACTTAAGTTGTTTGTGGTTGAAGATATTGAAAGTTTATTAATATTTGGTCCGTAATAATTCTGTATTTTACTTGTTGAAGCCTAAATTGATTTTTCAAATTGATTACTCTTTAAGTTTTATAGATGTGGCTCTCTTGCTTGATTATAACTCAGTTTGACTCTAAGAATTCCGGAGCTTATTGTAGTCTTTGTAATTTATGTTTAATTCAGGAAGAGATTGGAAAGATGGAAATTGACGAAAAAGAAGAGGCAAAACCAAATAACTATTGTCAGCTCATTTGAAACAACATATGCAGAGTCATTTACTTGAGGTATAAAAGCATTTTTCATGTGAAGGTATATTGATGGTAATTTGGTTATATGCAGTTTATCATAAACCACGTTTTCTGGCGATTCTAGTATACGTAGTGTCTATGGTGGGTTTTTTGTTAGCCACCTTGCTCCAAACTGTGATTGGTCACTGTGTGGTTCTATTGGGGTCTGTTGATATTTCTGAGGTTTGTTGATATTTATAGTCTTTTAAGTGATTTAAAACAAATGTTGGTTGTTTTTTGGGTTCTAATATGTTTACAGTAGTGTTTTAGTTTCACGGTAGTCTTTGGGATCAACAGTTTCTCTTCCTAAGGATCAGTCCAACTCCAACTTGCTAGTCTGTCTATGGAATTACTAAATTGTTGCACCTGATTGCAGTTTATCTCATGTGGACATAGTCTTATTGCAATCAAGGATGACACTTGTCTCATGTTATGTTTATTCTCTATATTGAGATATGCCTATAGCCATAAACAGGAGTGAATTCTAGTATTTAGCTACCATCATAAGTGATTCGGCGATGTTTTTCTTCTTCTAATGATGTTAACAACGGGTGTTAATAATTTCTCTCAATGTTTTGCAGCTTACTTATTGGAATCTTATCGCCCAGTAAGGAAAGGTGATCTGTTTCTTGTAAGAGGTGGAATGAGGAGTGTACAATTTAAAGTCATCGAGACTGACCCATCAGAGAACTGTGTTGTTGCCCCAGATACTGAAATCTTTTGTGAGGGAGAGCCTGTTAGAAGGAAGGATGAAGATAGGTTGGATGAAGTAGGTTATGATGATGTTGGTGGAGTTCGAAAGCAGATGTCTCAGATCCGTGAGTTGGTGGAATTGCCTCTTATACATCCACAACTCTTTAAATCAATTGGTGTGAAGCCACCAAAAGGAATTTTACTTTATGGACCTTCAGGTTCCGGGAAGACACTGATTTCCCGTTGAAACTGGTGCCTTTTTCTTTTGCATTAACGGGCAGAACTCATCTCTAAATTAGCAGGAGATAGTGAAAGCAATCTTCGTAAGGCATTTTAGGAAGCTGACAAGAACGCACCATCTATCATTTTTATTGATGAGATCGATTCCATTGCTCCTAAAAGAGAGAAGACAAATGGTGAAGTTGAGAGGAGAATTGTTTCTCAGATCTTGACTCTTATGGATGGTCTGAAATCTTGTGCACATGTTATTTTTATGGGGGGCACAAACAGACCAAACAGCATTGACCCATCTCTTAGGAGGTTTGGTAGGTTTGACAGAGAAATTGACATTGGTGTTCCATATGAGATTGGACGTCTCGTGGTGCTTCGTATCCATACTAAGAACATGAAGCTCCCGGAGGATGTAAATTAAAAAGTTAATTTTATATTCCTTTGGCTACTCAATCTATTATCCCGTGGTTTAGTCTGATGGATGTTCGCTTGACATTTTCTTTTACAGGTTGATTTTGAAAGGATTTCAAAAGATACTCATGGTTATGACGATTCTGATCTTGCTGCTCTCTATACCGAAACTGCACTACAATGCATCAGATAAAAGATGGATGTGATAGACTTGGAAGATGAAGAGATAGATGCCGAGATACTTAACTCAATGGCTGTTACAGATGAGCACTTCAAGACTGCTCTTGGAACAAGCAACCCCTCTTCTCCGTGTGAAACATTAAGTTCAACATTTGAATTAGTCACTACAAGTGGTTAAAAGATACTTTTCATGGTAGTCTGACTTGATGGTTTTTAATGGACAGGTTGTTGAAATGCCTAATGTCAGCTGGCAAGACATTGGAGGTCTTGACAATGTCAAGAGAGAGCTTCAAGAGGTAACAGTTTACAGTGTTATAAGCTTTTTTTCTCTTATCTTACATGCTTAAATGAATTCAGTGTCTTTTTGAAATTCTTCACTGTTAACTCTTCAGATATTGCTCATCATCTTGACATGGTCCTTTTAATTTTGCAAGAACTATAGTGCAATGTGTTTATGATCTCTTACAGAGGATATGCATAGTGCGAATTCTTTCGGTTCATGCTTGCACTTACTCCACAACATACAAGCACAAGCCCCATACCGACCCTTGAGAACTATTTGTCCTGTCCCTTTGAGACAAACCATAATTTTTACCTTAAACGTGATTCTTGAACACTGAAGGTAATGTGGACATTGCTTTGAGAGAGCCAAACTTGTCCATGAAGAGGAGAAAGTGTAAATTCTCATCTTTTAATTTTTTTCTTGAGCTAATTAGCTTTGTACTTCACATTCTGTTAGTGTTTATTTACCCAAGCTTATTTCCTGAGTGTCTTATATCCTCAGAGGTGCAAATGACTACATGCTAGATGAGATGGAAAGAGCATTGCATGATGCTTTTTGCATTGTTAAGAGGACCCTCGAGCCCAATATGGTAAGCTCCATTACACGCTTGACTACATAGTTTATATTTCTTGTTCGCTTTTCGCATATGTTAGTTTGGTGTCATCATCTTTTATGTTAGTTAAGATATTATGGGTGACGTGTTGCGTAAAAACATGTAGCAAGTTCAGTTCATTTGAAGAGTGACTTTGATGTTTAAAATATCAGTCTACTGCAAAAAATTACTGCTTTCGGTGCATGCAGATATTTCTTTTAACTATTTGACTGTAATTAAAAACAACGATATCAAAAACTTTACGACCTCTTTAACTTTAGTCCCAGTAGCTCCTGTACCGACTATTAGTTACACCGGTAAAGTCTGTTTACTGAACAATTTTCTAATAGCTCGTGTTCGTATTTCACAATCTGTTTAAACAAGAGGGTTACTTTGCATCAGGTTGTGACATTAATCGCTTTGTAGAAAAAAAGTTGTAGGTACCTATTCAATTTCAATTTAGGTCATACACTCCATAAGTTGATGTCCAAGGATGCAGGGCCACTTGCATCTGCCATCAACAGATAACAGTCTACTGTAAAAATTACCCCTTTTGATGCAGATGCGTACTTTCTGTTTGACTTCAATGTACAATGTAGAAATCAAAAGCTGTACGGACTATATATTATTAGTCCCACCAGCTATGCACTTGTGTATGTGTTTAGGGGTCCGTTTTCACAAGTAGCATTTACAGATACTCTAGTTAACTACTAAACCAGAGTAGGAGGATATAAGTCTATCTTCGCAGGGTACTATATGGGAGTGCGATTTAAAAAACAAAATGAGCTCAATAGCCATCCCATCATCATAATGTCGGGGTTCACTCTATGCTTCAATTTCTCATCATGCAGATGGTTGCTGGGGGAGGTGCTGTAGAGTCGGCATTATCCATGTATTTAGAATATCTTACAATAACTTTGGGATCATGAGAACATCTGGTAATAACAGAATTAGCTGAAGATCTTTTGATCATTCCAAAGGTTCATTTCCCAGTCAATTTGTGCCTTCTGTTTGTCATTTTGTTGCTCAAATGGTTGGTAATGGAGATTGGGGTTTATTTACTGCTGCAGGTTCTTTCTGTAAATGGTGCTAAGGATGCCCACTGATTTGGTTGCAAAACTTCGGGCTTACCACCATACTACACAAACTAAGGCAGACAAGAGTAAGTTGATTTTTCTTTATATCATTTTCTACTGATTTAGAAGTTCTGCGTGCTTCCTTTATTCACACGAGGCTTTCATATTTCCATAGCTCTAGTTTGGACAAAATAGTACTTAATGTTCTTTCTTCAGTTAACAGTGAAGCTCTTCACTGTATTGGACTGCGAGTCTTAAACCTATGAAGTAATTCGTGACACAAAAAAGTTTCACGTTCCGTCATTATAATGATTCTTCTACTGATGGTTCTTTTGTAATGTCGTGCATAATAAAGAAGTAATTGAAGCTATTCAGATAGGCGCTGCTGCCTATGACTGCAAGATCTGATGCTTGTCAATTGTTGCTTGTGGTTTCTGCCACATTGGTGTTACTGTGTACCAGATGGTTGGAAGTTGCTGCATTTAGACAGGTAGCATGGCTCTACTGCTTATACCTGCAATAGCAATTGGTAGAAGAGGTGAATACCTTGTTCTTAACCAAGAGAGTTTATAGTTTAGCAAGTTGTGTTTTGTGACCAAGGAAGCTGGTTCCCAAGTCATAATCACTGAAACTGATTATAGAATCCTTGTAAATTGATTTAGTTTCTCTTTAGTTGTATCACTTCTCCTTAGGACGTGAATCCTTTCTTGTATGGTTTTAAACTAAATTTACAATTTTAAAATAGTGGAATTTTCATTTTGTATGGAAAGAATTTTCTTTCATCTGAATCAGACTTATTTAATCCCAGTCAGAATTGCTGAAATCAGTCATCCAGAACTGATTTTTTTTATATTAAAATAAATCAAATCAACGACTTAGACTAGGTATCGTACCTAGCGGCAGCTGGGAAGTATCGTAATTCTGAGTCAACTTGAAAGTGTCGTTCCATAAAAAGACACTGAATCTACGGCACTTTCCGCGGCAACTCCAAAGTGTTGTATTTCTCGTTAATACGACACTTTTCAACTATCTTAAAACGGCTTTTTTCCACTAGTGAGATTAACTTGGTCGAAGCGAAAGCTTACCAACATATATTTCGAGAAATATGTAACCGAGTTAAACTCAGCTCGAAATCTCAAATGTGCATAATCGAAAACTATATAGTAATACGACTTTTGTCTCAATATAGGAGGTAGAGTAGAAATAGACTTTCCGAGTGATAGATTAGTTTTAGTCTTTACATACCATTTGTTGATGAAGTTCCACAAGCTCTCCTTAGCATTTCTTCGTCTTCAATTAATGACCGTCGTGAAGTCTAATGCTCAACTACACAATCTATCCTAGTCCGAGACATTAGCGTTCATCGATTGAAGACGGAGAACTCTTAAGGGGTTCTTATAGAACTTTATCAACAAAAGGTATATAGATACTTGAACTCATCTATTACTCAAAAGTCAATCTACTCTATCTCCTATTCGAGACAAAAGTCGTATAGCTATATAGACTTCGATTATACACATTTGATATTTCGAGCTGAGTTTAACTCGCTTACATATTTCTCGAAATATGTCTTGGTAAGCTTTCGCTTTAACCAAGTTCATCTTGTATTCTTGATGAAAGTCAAAAAATGATCATATGAAAATCTCCTTGTAACATCTTACATGATTTGTGTGAAACAGTCATTTGATGTAGACTCGGAATGTTTCGTATTGATCATTCGATTACTTGAAAATTGCTTTGAATTTAATAGTTTGTGTGAGACAACTATTATCATCTTCCGAGAGTTTTTCAATGATTGAAATGGAAGTTTAGAACATATAACCATGATTGGTTAAAGAACGATATGCGTACTTGTATACTATTTTGTGCAAGATATTCCAAGTCAGGGAACCATGGTATGCATACCCGTATGCGTACTGGTTGGTTATTGAAATTCCGGGAACTAAGTATGGATACCGGTATGCGTATTGGCGTGAGTTTCTAGTTCCGGAAATTCCACTGAGTTTCGGAAGGTATGTGTACCCGTTCGCATACTAGCAAACCCAAACTTGGTCCGGCCACTTAGGTATGCGTACCTGTTTGCATACTTGAGTAGGTTATGTTCTAAAATTGGTTTGTTCATGAACTAATACATTTGTATAATAAGGAATGAAATCTTTTGAAAACCGTGGCTATAATGTTCATGAATCGATTCGAGTGACTTCAATTGTGTATTGTATACTTCTATGATAATATAAGAAATTAAAAAACTCTAGAACTAGTTTCATTTGAGTCATTTGAACTAGTTATGGTTAATATGAATATGGTTGATATGAAAGTGTTCATATGGCTAACTGCGGTTAACTATTGTTGATCCAACAAGGTGTGCACATTTAGGTACGGTTACTCATATCTAAATGAAGTCACATAGCATTTGTGTGTAACAAGGTAAGTTCGATCTAACGGTTGAAAGATATTAGCTTGAGTCTAATAATGTTTTCATCTAAGGGTGAATATTGAATGCTTTGTTACCAAAGTAACGTTGATTGCGAACCTTGATTTGAAGACTATACAAAGGAGAACTCTAATGACTGGGAAACCTAATCCCCACACCTCATGTGTGATACTTGTTGCGAATAGAGTCGATTCTCCTTTAAACTTAGGTTTTTCACGAAACCCTATAGGTTAACGACTTGAAGACTTCATTGGGATCAATTATGAAGGCAGACCCAACTATTTTCTCTGTAGTTGCGTGTTATGATCTTGTTGTTTTCCATCGTATTGAATACTATATTCTCTAAGATTTGCTCGAGATTTATTCTCCGATATGCAAAATAAAAAATAGTCACAAACATCCTCATCTCATCGTTTGTGATTCTACAATATCTTGTTTCGCTACCCTATAATTAAGATTATAGTGAGGTGATTGATATTTCTAGGATGTTCTTCAGGAATATAAGTCTGATATAACAATTGGTTCCTGTTCACCTTGATTTATCAAAAGATTGAACAAAAATTCTAGGTATTTTTGTGGGAGACATTTATCTATTCAATAGTCTTTTCTGTGTGAGAAAGATTGGTTTATCAGGTCTTTGACTTTGGGTCGTAGCACCTCTTAGTTGTGGGTGAGATCATCTAAGGAAATCAAGTGCGTAGAATCTGGCGTGGTTCTAGAGGCGTAAGGAACACGATTGTAAATTGATCAGTGTGAGATTGGTTAGGGATTAACTACATTCCAGTCTGAAGTTAACTTGGAGTAGGCTAGTGTCTGTAGCAGCTTAATACAGTATGGTGTTCAAATATAGACTAGGTCCCGGGGTTTTTCTGCATTTGTTATTTCTTATATTCAATCGGGCTCGCAAATTACTATTTGTTTGATTGCAGATTGAATTGATAAATAAAGATATAACTCTTGGATATACCTTTCTTAAGATTGAGACTAACTGTCTAGTTGATTCTATTGAAAGTATATTAGAGTTATTCCAAACAGATTGATAATCGTAATATTGGGTGTGGTTGTTAGACCCCTGCTTTTTCAATTAGTATCAGAGCAGGCAAACACGTTTAATACCTCATAAGTCTGTGTTTGTAGCGATCTGACTCTATAGACAGAAGTGATATCTCTAAAAACGTAGCGCCGGTCTTCGATGGCTCAAATTACTTATGATGAAAAATTGTTATGCGTGCCTTTCTTCAAGCGCCTGATTTTCAATCATGGGTTCATGTTGTTAATGGCTATGATCGTTCACTGGTTACAAGAAATGGTGTTTCTATTGCAATGGATATTGGTAGATATGAACCTAACGAGATTCTCGCTGCAAAGAAAAATTCTGAAGGTTTGAATGTTATTATTCATGCCATTAACCCATATTTTTAGTACCATGTGACTACATGCACTCGGTCTAAATATGCGTGGGATATCTTAGAAACTGTATTCGAAGGGAATACCTCTGGAAAGGAAGCTAGGCTTCAAAACCTAAAGTATGATTGGGAAAACGTGAATTGTATTCATTTGATGAGTTTAATCACAAAGTGTCTAAAATTGCTAATGCATCTTTTGCATTAGGTAAGACTATTCCTAAAAAGGACATTGTGATGAAAATTCTCAGATAGTTGCCAGCCAAATACGATTCTAAGAAACATGCCATCGTTGAAGGAAATAACCTTAATACTTTATCCAGAAATACTCTAGTTTGGAAGTTAAAGATCTTTGATCATGAACATACATCCAAATCTGGAAAGGATATTGCTTTCAAAGCACAAAAGAACACTAAACTACTTAATAAAAGTAAAAGTGTTGGCATCTCTGAAGATGATCCTTCTGAGACCGATTCATCAGATGAAGATCTTCACAAGACAGTTTAGAGATATTCTTTTGAAGAGAAGTAAAAGTTTCACTAGAGATAAACCTAAGTTAAACCTCATAATCATGTTTCTCCTAAAAGCAGGGATAATAACGATACTGATGACGAGGATATGCCACAGTGCTTCAAGTGTAAAGATTTTGGTCATTTCGCAAATAAGTGTCTGAATCGTAGAAAATACACTGGAAACAAAGGTCTTGCTGCAAATCTTGATAAAATGTCTGATCACTATGATTCTAATGAAGATGAAAAATCAAGTGTTGCACTCCTCTGTGAAAATATTGATTTTGATAATTGTAGCAATACGTACATCAACCTCGATATTATTCCAGGAGAAACTTCAACCACTCTGGAGGATTTTTTCTATTGGAAATTCTATTTCTAATTTTACATGTTCTACCGTTTATCTAGCAGCTTGCACAGCTATGGAATCTGAACCATCCTTTCTATTGACATGCTCATATTGTACTCTCAAGGGTCATGTACTCTCCAATTGTTTCATGTACAAACATAAGATAAGATGTGTCATTAAAATTCAACGAAGAGAAAATCGATTAGAAAACCAGCTCAAACTTGTTTAGAAATCTTCTGAGGTATGTTAAATTATCTCTTCTCCTAAGAAGCTAATTTACAAAGATAAGAGTAGACCTATAGAGAAAAGTGTACGGTCTAAACAGTTTGTTAAACATGGTTGTAAGAATTCCGTTCAAGAAGGTTATGGTTGATAAATTTTAGTTCACCCTAGCACAACTTAAATCAGTTGGATGTGTATCTTGTCTCATATACCTGATTTAAAAGAGACAAAGGTTTGCACACTTCACACTTTAGGAAAAGAGAAAATATTTTTTTGTTTTGTTTTTCTTTTCATTTTTGCCGGTTTGGAATTCTTCCATATTTTCATATCTAATTGATATTAAAAGGGCTTTCTCTGTTTGATCAATAAAAGAGGGTTAAAATCGATAATTCTTCATTTTTAAGGTAGTGAGTTATGCATATGTGAATCCCTTTTGTGTATAAAGGTTCTGTAACCCTATATCCCTTTTTCCTTCTCTGAAAACTCTTTTTTTTTTTTATCATAAGATTGCTTGTTGAGCCTTATTTGTGAATTCCTCTCACAATCTCATACTAGTATGGAGAATCCAAGCATTATGTCTTCTGATGGAAAAGATGTCAATATGATTGTTAAGCCATCAATCATGAAGGAAAAAGATAAATCTCATGTACCTTCAACTTTGAAAAGAAAACGGAGGAATGTGAGGAAACCAAAAGTTGTTCCTTCTAATCTACATAAGTTTTCTGGGGTTCTTGAACAGTTGAAGGAAACAAGAAAGGGGATTCAGCAAATAAAGGATATTGTCTTGAGGACTCTCGAAATTCAGAAGGCCCTAGCTCGGCATCAGTCTGCAAGGTTTGTTGGAATTGAATCCTTTCTTCATGAACCTTATATTCATATGGCTATTGACGACAAGGAGTTCGGGGACGATAAATAATGTTTTAGAGGCCTTAATGTCTAGGAAACTTCTTATGAGAATTTATTCTTGTGTTTTAAGAAGGATAACTAGGGTTTGGAATAGCCATTATTGTGAGTACACATAGCAATTGCCAACGATTTTTCATCTTGCAATGTTTTTAGATTTATTTATTTAAATTCTAAAGTTTATTTGGAAGATGATTTTGCAGTATTAATCTTTATTGGTTTTGTATATTGCAAAAAGATTATGGGATATGTGTGTTTGCGTCCGTGAACTATGATTGTCCCATACATGTCAAAAGTTAAGCATATTATGTCAATATGCAAATATTGATAGAAGATGGGATGAACTTTTGATTACAAAGATTAAGTATATTATATGTCTTTATGAAAATATTGATGAAAAATAGAATGAATCTTTGAATATTCCGCAGTATTGGTCTTTCCCTGATCCACTTCTTCGTAAAAATACTGTGTAGCTCCGTAAGTTCTCTTATGTTGATCATTTCCGATTAAGTTAATCGTGAGGTATCTTGTGGTTAATTTAATTGAGTTTTCTGGATACAAATTCATGTTTCATATAATTTGTTAATGTCCAAAGAATTTTTTTTTTCTTGTAAAAGTAAGATCGCTCTTGTTGTTATTTCGGGAATGACATTATATGGGGGAGAGTTCTTAATTGAATTTGTGCTTAATTTCCAAATCTTTGTGGGGAGTGCGGCTGTGGAATATTGTTGGATTTTTCTTATATCTTTATTAACTCCTTGATGAATGCATATAGTTTCGACTATATGATTGCATCTAAAGAAAATTGATATGTTCTCTTTTAGTCATGAAGTATCTCTATGAGAATTTCAGTATGATCCCACTAGTTCTCGTACCTTTGCCAATTTATATTGATAAAAAGGGTGTGAATTAATGTGTAGTTCACACTACAAATACATATGGTTTACGGATCATTATGTAAGGGGGAGTGTTTTTCATGTGAGATGAAGTATTAACTAAGGGGGAGTGATACATATCACCATAGTATTGTTGTCAAAGTTGTGATACAATTGGACTTTGATGTTGTGTAATGATACTATGACACTGTATAACAATGATTGAGATCTACTATTTTCTCATTGTTATAGCTACGGACCTTCAACAACTATGATGCTTAGTTGAACACATTCAGAATCACTGGAGTACTTGGAAGTGACGAAGATTTCGAGTAATGTTGAAGAACCAAGGAAATCAAGCATTTGGATGAGAAGTTACAAAGTTTATTCATTTTGTAATTCATATGTATTGATAGTTTTGTCAATAAAATTGACAAAGGGGGGGATTGTTAAAGCACTGCTCGGTCGAACTCGCAAGCGTTTCTATCTTAATATTGTTGTCAAGTTTAGTTTCCAAACCTATAAGTCTTGATTTCTAGTCTACTTATAGCTAAGCCTCGAATTAAGATAGAAAGTGTAATTGAGCATTAGACTTCACGTCGTTTATCAATTGAAGACGAAGAACTACTAAGGGGAGCTTGTAGAACTTCATCAACAAAAGGTATGTGGAGACTTGAACTCATCTATCACTCAAAAGTCTATATACTCTATCTCCTATTTGAGACAAAAGTCGTATAGCTATATAGACTTCAATTATACACATTTGATATTTCGAGCTGAGTTTAACTCGCTTACATATTTCTCAAATTTGGTAAGCTTTCGTTTTAACCAAGTTCATCTTATATTCTTGACGGAAGTCAAAAGATGATCATGTGAAAATTGCCTTGTAACATCTTACATGATTTGTGTGAGACGGTCATTTGATGTAGACTCGGAATGTTTCTTATTGATCATTTTATCACTTGATCACTTGAAAATTATTTTGAAGCTAATAGTTTGTGTGAGACAGCTATTGTCGTCTTCCGAGAATGTTTCAATGATTGAAATGGGAGTTTAGAACAAATAACCATGATTGGATATAGCACAGTATGCGTACTTGTATGCTATTTTTTGCAAGATATTCCAAGTCCGGGAACCATGGTATGCATACACGTATGCTACTGGTTGGTTATTGAAAGTCCGGGAACTAAGTATGCATACCGGTATGCGTACTGGCGTGAGTTTCTAGTTCCGGATTTTCAACTATGTTTTGGAAGCTATGCATACCCGTTCGCATACTGGCGAACCAAAACTTGGTCCGGGCACTTAGGTATGCGTACCCATTTGCATACTTGAGTAGGTTATGTTCTAAAATCGGTTTATTCATGAACTAATGTTCATGAATCGATTCGAGTGAATCAAAATCGATTTTGCTTCAATTGTGTCTTGTATACTTATATGAGAATATAAACAATTGAACAACTCTAGAACTAGTTTCATTTGAGTCATCTGAACTAGTTACGGTTAATATGAATATGGTTGATATGAAAGTATTCATATGGCTAACTTCGGTTAACTATTGTTGAGACAACAAGGTTTACACGTTTAGGTAAGGTTACTCATATCTAAATGAAGTCACTTTTCATTCGTGCGTAACAAGCTAAGTTCGATCTAATGGTTGAAATATATTAGCTTGAGTCTAATTAGGTTTTTATCTGACGGTGAATATTAAATGCTTTGTTACCAAGGTAACATTGATTCCAAACCCTGATTTGAAGACTATATAAAGGAGAACTCTAGCAACTGGGAAACCAATTCCCCACACCTCCTGTGTGATACTAGTTGCGACTAGAGTCGATCCTCCATTAACCTTAGGTTTTTCCCGAAACCTTGTAGGTTAATGACTTGAAGACTTCATTGGGATTGTGAAGTCAGACCCAACTATTTTCTTTGTAGTTGTGTGTTCTGATCTTGTTGTTTTCTATCGAAGTGAGTATTATCTTCTCTAATATTTGCTCGAGATTTATTCTCCTAGGCAAGTTAAAAAGTAGTCACAAACATCCTCGTCTCATCGTTTGTGATTCCACAATATCTTGTTTTGCTACCATACGATTAAGATTATTGTGAGGTGGTTGATATTTCTAAGATGTTCTTCGGGAATATATGTCCGGTATATCAATTGGTTCATGTTCACCTTGATTTATCAAAATACGGAACAAAACTTCTAGGTATTTCAGTGGGAGACAGATTTATTATTCAATAAACTTTTTTGTGTGAGATAGATTAGTTTATCAAGTCTTCGACTTTGGGTCGTAGAAACTCTTAGTTGTGGGTGAGATCGGCTAAGGGAATCAAGTGCGCAGAATCCGGCATGGTTCTAGAGGCGTAAGGAACACGACTGTACCTTGATCAGTGTGAGATTAGTTATGGATCAACTACATTCCAGTTCGAAGTTAACTTGGAGTAGGCTAGTGTCTATAGCGGCTTAATGCGGTGTGGTGTTCAAATATAGACTAGGTCCCGGGGTTTTTCTGCATTTGCAGTTTCCTTGTTAACAAAATTTCTGGTGTCTGTGTTATTTCTTTTCCACATTATATTTTCTATATAATTGAAATATCACAGGTTGTGCGTAAGTTCAATCAATTGTGAATCCAACCTTTGGGTTGTTGATTAAATTTATTGACACTTGGATATTGTTTTTGTACCATCCAAGTTATTTCTTATATTCAAACGGGATTTGCAAATTCCTATTTATTTGATTGCAGATTAAATTGAGAAATAGAGATATAGCTCTTGGATATACTTTTCTTAAGATTGAGTCTGACTGTCTAGTTGATTCTCTTGAAAGTACATTGGAGTTAGTCCATACATATTGCTAATTGAAATATTGGGTGCGGTTGTTATACCCCCGCTTTTTCACCAAGAAACCCACCTAACCCGAAGAACTATGACATAGTTATATGAAATTATTTTTATAATTGGTATTATTATCTATCTACAGTAATTTTACATATTATCTTCAAATCTAATAATGAAAATATAAATTATATTTATCTCATTAATCATTCAATATGAAAAAAGTTTATATTATTGTAAATAATCTTCGGTTATTAAGAAATTTTACATAAATGGGGCAATTAAAACTTATCATTATTAAAATTTGTTATTATCATATTAACGAACTCGTATGTCCAGTGAAACTTGGGCTAACCCGAAGAACCCGATGAACATAACTTTGGAGGACTTGGGCAGTGCCTCCGTGGGTTCTATGGGAAATCTGGGAAATTTTTTTATAGCTCGAATCTGCCTCGGCCTATCCTTCTATTCTGACCAACCAACCCAAGTCCCACCCCTGGGCGTTCTTATCTTGTATTCTTTTTCTCCTTTTATCTATGAATTTTAACCCTTTTTATTCCAAAAAAATAAAATAAATAATCGAGCTAACAATTATGCGAACACTACTCATGGTGTTCATCTTGTTGCTAGTGTAATGAATGAAGGTGGTGTTTAAGCAAAAAACCTTATCTCTTTTTTCTTAGTGTAAATCTATCTCATTGGGGAAGCACTACAAGTATACTTAGCCAAAGTATACAATAAGAAACGCTGAAAGCAAAACCAAGCAAAGAAGTAAAGTTGGTGGCATAAGAGAGAGTTTGATGTTGGGAGAGTTACATAGAAGTGCGACATTATTTGGCAGCGATAGCATGGAGTAACGCAGCAAGAATGAAGATGTAAGACCATCAAGCATATGAGTTAAGAGTAACTCATAGTTAGGAAGAACATGATGATGTTTTTCCGCTACATTAAAGCGTAGCAGTTTGAAGGAACAAGTGAGGCCTTGTTAGTTTCAAAGGCGCGTGAAGAGGATACCTTGGCTCCAAAGAGATTCGGTCTAAGGTTAAGGGTATCCTAAGACATGGCTAATGTCATGCATTTCAGTCGAGTTTGCACAAGAGTGTTGCAACGTGATTGAAGAACACTTAGTCTACAGTAAGGCATGTTGAATTGTAAAGGTGCAATGTCAGTCGGAATTGAAGGCAAGTAAGCTAAGTTATGCATATCAGATTGATATGTTAGCTGTTTGAAGTGTACACTTAGGCACGGAATGGCTTGAAGGAAAAATTTGTGCTGATGCAATGAGCATAGCAACAGATTGTGAGTGGAATTTGGGTGTTGAGATGAGAATGAAGTAAAGATTGAAGCATAGTCAACGATGCGACAATGAAGCTGGAATTCACAGGCTCAATGTCAAGGCAAACAAACTAAGTGGTGGCGTAAATTACTAGGCAGAAAAGATTTGGCAAGGTTAAAGGTCAAACATAGTTGCTGATTCTGAGAATGGCTCATATGCGTACGAGGCCAAGGAAAGTTCAGTAAAGACTGAACTGATGTTGCGTTCAACGAGGACTTGAACAGATTGGGTGGGGGAGCTCTATGACCGGTCCGCATAGTGACGCATAATCATGGCGCGTAACGGAATTGGTAACCTGGCAGATGGAGCTGCATGCCCGACGATGTAGCGCCAAGATGGCTGAGACAAGAAAGGTTACTTGACATTGACAACATTATGCGATAGTGTTGCATATCCTTATTTAGAGTTATCCCAGCTCAAGGAAGGAATAAAGGATGAGATACAAAGTCATGGAATGAATTTGGCATGGTCCTAAGCTTTGTCCAAGGCTTGGACTGTGCATATGCATCAATGGTGAGGCCAAACACGCCATTGATGATAGTTGCTCACTAAAGGAGATGCACATGAAGCATGAAGATTGAACTGAGCATGTCAAGACTCAGTTGGCATAATATTTGGATGTTGGCATTCAAACGAGCTAAGTGCACAAGGCAAGCTATAATAGCGCAACGGAGGCCATACTAGCAGTATTTGGCAGAAGTGCAAGCTGAGTTGCAAGTGGCGATGTTGCGGGACTTGAGTTCAAGCGTGTGAGAAAGTTAGAGATGGTTATAAAGTTATTTATAACCGAGTTTGGCATATCCTAACCGTTGATGACAGGTGTGGCGCCATTGTGCAAGCCAACACTAAAGCTAGCAGTTAAAAAGTGGAACTGGCGGTTAGGGAACTGCCCATGGATAGATGGTTGTTCATGGGGCGTGTAACAGAGTTGCATATGGGTTTGCCCTGATTCTTAGCATTATAAATAGCTAGAGAACCCCTTGTAAACTGGTTGTTCAAGAGTTCGAGAGTTGAGGAACCACATTAGCAGTAGAGAGTGATTGTTGCGTTAGGCTTAGAGAATAAGCTTGTAAAGTCCATTGGTTGGACGTTTTTGTATCTTCCCCTTAAGCTAATAAAAGTGAGTTTGTTGGCTTATATGTGTGGCTTTGGTTTACTGTTGATTTGATTATACTCCCCCAATTCTGTGAAGCATAAACATGGCAAGAACCTCTTTGTAGTATGGGCTACATTGCTTGGTAGAGAAAATCTGAGTAAGACTTCCGTTGCATACTCTTGATAGAGTTGGCTGATTGCGTTGATGCAATCTTATAAGGCTGAAATACAAGTGGGTGATAAGAGATCACTAAACCATTGTATTGCCGGGTTATACCTTCGCGAAAAATTGCTTAGAGCATTTGAAGGCGTGACACCAACCATGGTCAGAACCTAAATATCCCTAACCGTTGGATCCTTTTATCCTTATACTACCTGAAAAAACATTACTGGGAAAAAATCTTCCGCCGTCTCTCCTAAGACAAAGTTAGATCTCAAAATCAATATCTGTCAAATCCAAATTCTCGTTACTAATCTTTCAATTACCCTCGTTATTTCTAGAACAAGAAGATGAGACCCTTGTTTTGATGTGGATAATTCACGGTATAATGATTTTTCCTCTCAGAATATAAGTTTTCGACTCTCCTCTATTCAATGGTCCTTAGGATTGGAATCCATTCTGGGAGAGCTTCAATGAATTTTACATACATAGAGATTACCACGATCTGAAGATTCAAAGTTTTGAATTGAATACCGGATCAGCCAAGGTAAACTCTTCATTTTTATGAATTTTTATTAGGTTTTTTTTACTGTAATTAAATGTCTGTTTGATTGTAGAGGTTCTTCAGATTTGGGAAGTGCCTATGCTGTTTGATTCTAAGTTTCAGATTAGGTTGTTATAAAAAAAATATGCATGTAGGTGTCTAGCATTATTTCTCCATTGCTCTCAGTTAAGTTGTTACCACTTTGAGAAAGGTTTTGAAATTAAAAAAAGAAAAGGAGTCTCTCTTTTGTCTTATATTAACACAATTCGAATTGGAGGGTTAATTACCAAATGAGAGCAACCTTGGTATTCGAATACAAAGTAGAAACCTCCAGAACATTTTTTAAGAAAAGGTTTCGTTTATTTGGAGTATCTAAATTAGTCAGTATCTTTAACCTTTTAACATCATAACTTCATTACAGCAATTTGATAATTGGAGGATAAATTACCACCAAATGAGGGCAACCTTGGTCTTCGAATACCAAGTAGAAATCTCCAGAACATTTTCAAAGAAAAGGTTTCTTTTATTTGGGTTATTTTGTCCCACCCACTAGAGTCTTAGCGGGGTTGGCGAATTCATGGTGAAGTTAGAAAGATAATATGCCCTTATCCTCATGAGTATGCGTTCTTAAACTGATGCATATCCAAGTTATAGTCAGCTGTATGCACTACTCTTTGTCTGTGTGCATGTTGCTGTACTAAAACATTACATTTGTTCCTACTCTTCTAAAACATTGCAATTGGGCCTCATATTAGCCTTAGTTTTTGTGTAGAATCATTAATAGCACAGATGCTTTGAGTTGTTCAGAATATAGTATTAGTTCTACGTTTCTGTAGTGATCATTGATGATCTAGGGCAGTTGGCCTACAATTTTTATCGTTCTGAGTGCAGTTCTCAAATTAGTATCCTCTGTTGAGGATTGTTTTTCCATTATGGTATGTTCTTACCAATAGTGCATTGCCATGTATGTAGCTCAAGTTGATCTTTTCAGCTCAGTGAATTGGTATGCAGGACAGAGCGAATGAGAAGTTGGAAGATCAGAAGTTCTTTGAAGGAAAACATCAAGATGCAATTTGGGGCTGACTGCTTATATAACACTATTTTTTGTGTTGAAGATGATAAACCCTACACGGTGAAGTGCATGCACCCTTAGCTTATATGCAACATGATTTTATCTTTATATTGCAATGTTGCCAATGGAGCTACCACCAAACTTGTGAGTTTACATTAGAACTTTGTGGTGTTGCTGATGGAGTAATAAAGAAAGAAATAGGCGTACGAAAGAGTAAATCGTGAAATAGATGCCCATCTTGGCATGACCAACCAAGACATTAAAGCTGCCCAAGAAGCAGTTTAAAAGTCAGAAGAGCTTGACAACAGGTATTTTTAGTTTTGTGTTTTATTTTTGCTTGGCATAGCCAAAATGGCAATTATAATCCTTGTACTTTAAGGTCTATTAGATTTATTAAATTTTTAATTGCATTTGTGTGTTTATGTATTCTACTTCTTAATTGACCTTGCTATTTCAAAAGGTTTGAACTCGGAACCGCAGTAGCTTAGGGTATAACAACAAGCAAGTTTGTACAGAAAATCAATTACCTAGAGAGATTCAAGACCAGCTGCAATGAAAAGCAATGCAGCTGCATGTACTGTAGTTCCATGAGATAAATGTCTTGAACCAATTCCCAACACCTGCAAACTTCTAAGAATAGAATCACACTCGTAGATTGAAGAGCTTCCTCGTTACCTTATGTCACATCAGATAGAACTGGCCCATTTGAGACATATTCAACATCTTTACAATTTTTATATAAGGGCTCTCAAGGATCAATCAAGTACAAGTAATGAAGTTGGTGAAGAGTGAAAGAACATATATAAATGAGAGGTTTTAAGTTTAGTCTGTTATGATATTGTGATCAAGATTTTCCGCCTTTACCTTTAGATTAAGTAACAATACCTTTCGTTACTTCCATTTTGCATCCTTGTTTTGTAATCCAAACTGTATACTGTAGAGACGCAAAATGCTGCTCGTTTTTTGTGTTTTTTATGTACTGATTAGTTTTGGAATAGTTGCTGAAGGTATGCTGTAGTCTTTTCTCCTTGACAAAACAAGTCTAACATTATTAGGAATCATGTGAACTGCAGAACCTTAAGTGACAACGCCACACCTAATAACCTTTCGGGATGTTAGTAACAGGGATCGGGTATGTTTACAGATTGAGGTGGAACCTTGGGCAATTTATCAAATCTGTGCAGAGACTTTTTACACTTCAGCGGGGTTTCTATCCTGATTTCAAATTCCCTAATGATAATTTCATTAATGACGGGTATGGCACTCTTAGTTATATAGTATATTACTTTCCTATTATTGAACTTTAGCCTTTAGGGTAAATGAGATATCCGAAATGCTTGATTATTGCATTCATTTCATTCTCATCCATCACCTAGTAGTCTACTACTCTTCTTTAACATAATTAACATAATTTCTGAGGTATCCTTTTGGTTTTCCTAAACTCATTAAGTGTTCATAGATCACACTGGTTTCGCCACAGGTTTCTGTTGGTTGCAAAATAAAGTCATTTTCACGGCGTTGGAAAGAGTAGTTGAGTAGATTACAACTTCACTTCAATGAGACAAAAATTAGCTCAAATATGTAGTTAACTCAGCTCATACTAACCAAAAATGAGACCCTTAGACACATAAGTGTTTGCATGTCCTCAAGGAAACATTCTCACATAAACTTGGCTTTGGTTTATATTTTATGAAAAACGTTGTAAAAGAGATAATGATCTTTGCATTTTTCTGTCAAAGAGTTAATTAGATATGATATTTCTGTGCACCTTAGTCAGTATTGTGTGGAAGAGGAGAACTGTTGATTCACATTACTCAGCTCTTCAGCTAAATAATCTCTACACTCTCTTTATCCTGTTCAGGAAAACATGGTAACCCTCTTTATCCTGTTCAGGAAAACATGGTAATATAAGTGATTTGTTTAGGCAGTGTTCATTAGTACTGAGATTAGGGCGTGGAATGTAATGGACTATAGGACAACTGGAAGCGAAAAAAAGCAAAAATAATGTTTCTGGTCTTAGGTGACGGTTACAGTTGGCTTAGTAATACCCCACGTGATGTGATTCAGTTAATCAATTTAATTCTTTCAACCTTTAATTCGCTGAATATCATGAACTGCATAACATTGATCATATAAGTTCCTGAGCTACAATCACCTGTCTTGTCGCAGAATTTCAATCCACTTAGTATTGGTATCAATGAATTGTTGAATACTAACTTCTAAGTTATACATCTGGGATGTTCACCAGCACAGAAGTAAGCAAGTTACTGCAACTGCTGTGAAAGACTCATGAAGGCTTTCTGTTATCGCGTGGCCTTTTCCTAGTTACCCTAGTCAGAGTATGTTGTTTAATTTGCACTCGTTATCTTTTATTTTTTTTGCTCTACATTACATAGTCTGGGTGGGGGTGGGGTGGTTCTGAGAGTTACCTTAATTATGGAAATGCATATTTGATTTGAACTAGTTTTGATATAATTTTATTCTTAGTTTGTTGTTCTCCCAGTGTTGTTGATATTCTTGTCAGTGATTTAACGTGTCCTAATTTTGGTGAAATCATAATTAAGACATGTTAGCTACTAACCACACAAACTTGTATTGAGGAAGTCACCAGAGACCAGCTTTATTATTACATATGACATTTCAGTTGTCCCTTTTAAGAGGTCTAAATGACTAGAGACAAATCACAGGTACTGAGGTACATTAATCAGCATCCTGGGTACTACTATAAATTGACACTAATGCAACATCGTTATTTTGAGTCTAAGACACACCAAAGAAAATTATTTTCTCTGGTTCTATATGGGCCTGCTTTACTCATATCATAGTGTCCATTTGTGTTTCTCATATGTGAGTCACATGACTCGTTCAATACTAGATAAAATTGGAGTCCTAACTTGTTCCCCGGGTTAGTAGTTACACAATGGCCTCTGTTTCCTCCGGATTTCTATGTGGATTAGATGATTTGAAGGCTAGCGCTGCCATGTTCCTAAGGTTAGCCTGACTAGTAGATGTATAATGTCCGTATATCTTTCGCTGCATATGTCCCTAAATAGATCAATCTTTTATGGTAAACAACTAAACATTGAGATAATCCCTGATATCACATTCATTTTATCTACATGTTGTGTTTCTGGTCACTGCTTTTTTTATTGGAGACTTACCTAAGGTATTTCCTAAATAAATAAATAGTAGTGGAGGTGCTCGAAAAGTTGAATCTAACTGTCATTCATTGAATTTGAAATATGGATAGAGGTCTGAAGTTGGATTGTGGTATTTGTTCTACTAGATGGTTGTATGTTATATAGCATTGTTGCGTCAACCTAAAGAATTCTCTGTCAAGTGTTGAAATATGTCCATGATAGCTTAGAACCTTAAACTACTGCCTTTCGGCCCACTTATCCCAAGAAGCAAATGTTGAACAATAACAATAGTTAAAACAGATACACGAACGTGGACACCAGATGCCTCCATGCAAATCACAAACCGAAGCTGCTGCCAAATGAAGACTGGATGGTCATTCCCTGAGTCGCTTTTTGCTGGGCTTCCTCAGGCCTTTGGTACAGCGGAAGGTTGGTTTTGCCGTAGTTAATGTATTAGTTGGAATGGATAATGTAGTTGGAATGTGTTAAACTCTTTGAGCTAAAATCACGTCTTAATGTGAATGTGCAATGCCGATAGACTTTGGGTTTTATGAGCAAATTTGAGGTGTCCAAGTTTAACTTATCTAACCAGCTGCACTTTCGTTTTCTTTAAAACTAAATTAGGTAATGATAATTCAGCATTAAGTTTAGGCTAAATTTGGAAGGATTTAAGTCTCTTAATCACTCTTGAGTTTAGTAAATATAACCTCCTGAACTCATTCTGATGTTTTAGGTGTTGTGCATATCCGATTTCATAAAAAGCTTACATGTTGGCATCATTTTTATTTTTCACTTACAACTATTTGCTTTTGGCATCTAAAGCAGTGAGCATCCGAATCTCAAAGCCAAGGCCTTGGAAGGAGATGCAGAGGAAGGTGACTGGTGAGGATTGGCACGAGGGTAGTATCTGTGTACGTCAAAGGAGATGGTGAGGACTGGCATGTGTGTGCCTTATAGATAGCACTAGCAGAGTCTAGCCAGTGTATGAATGATACTTTTTTGTTTTTTGAAGAAGTATGAATGATAGTTGATTTCTGATGATTGAGAAAGTTGGGGTTCTTAGTTATAATGCAAGAAGGAAGCCAAGATGAAAACTGTTGTAATCGGCATGGCATTAGAAGTTCCAATGACACTTCCCTATGCTCTTTGTGAACTATACGCTAATACATATCTTACACATACCAGTCGCGTACGTATGAAACTACTATCTGATTCTTTATGGTATGTTAAAATCATGGCAAAATAACTTTTACAGTTTGGTCTTTCTGTTTTTTCCATCGGTGATTACTTTGAAGTTCCCCAGCAGTTGTACTTTCATTCAGTAGTATTACCATCCTATCAGATTCGAGTTGAATGAGGTTGCTCAGGTTACCTGTTTATTTTCTTTTTAATTTCTCTTCCCCGAGTTGCCGGTTTAGTGTATCCCGATCCGAACCAACTTTATTGGACATCAATTTCCTAAAAATAGTAACCGTCTCAACTGTCAGAATTTAGAATTTGTAAAGCATAGAAGCGACCAAACCCTATTTGAATCAATCGTGGCCGTGAATTTATTTATGGTCTATATGATCCATCCAAACCCCTAAATCTGAACATAACTCTTTTATTTCTTCCCCTCATTCACTTCTAAACGGCTGCGCCTCCTCCATGCGAGAGACCGTAAATGGCTTCTTCATCTCGTAATAAGGCTGGATATGTGAAACATGGTCCTTCATATGTGAAGATCTACAAGAATGATAAGGTAGATGTCACTTTTGATTTTAGATTTTCTGATTTGTTTTTTTTTTGATTTTATTCATTTATCTAATTCTGTTAATTTTAGGGTTTTACTGGTCATCACCAGAAGGATCCACATCCAGCTTTTATGGAGATTGATGATACCAGTAAAGAAGAACGACCACCATACGTAATTGTTGTTCACGGTTCTCGTAAAGTAAGTTTGTCTGAACTTGTTTCCTGCATATATATGTAATTGTTGTTCACGTCTATGGTGTTGGACTCTCCCAAGATGGTATTTTCTTGCTGTGTTATTGTCAATTTCCATTTATTAGAAAGAAAATTCTGTTGTTTTTCGGCTGTAGGTTGGAAAAACTCTGCTGATCAAGTGTTTAGAGGAGTACTACAGCAAGAGAAATGTGGTAGGCTCCAGTAGATGTTTCTGTCTAGGTGACAATAGACGGATACAGTTTGTGGAGTGTCCGAATAATGTCAATGGGATGATTGATGCTGCAAAGTATGCCGATGCTGTGATGTTCCTCATCGATGTAGGTTATGGGTTCGAAATGGTACGTTGTTTCTTATACCATTCACTACTAGTGTAGGACAGTCAAGTAAGTTATAAGTATGTTCATTATATTTGATTATATTCAAAGAAAGCTAGCTAATGATATGCTATTATTGATTTCAGGAAACATTCGAGTTCCTAGAACTCTTAAAAGTTCACGGCATGCCCAAGGTTATGGGGGTGCTTACATATCTTGATAGCTTCAAAGACGATGAGGTGCGAGCATATCATCAGCAGAACATCATGGATCGTTTTCAGACCGAAATATACAATGGAGCAAAAACATTTTGCTTATCTGGTCTTGACAATGCTATGTGAGTTTTTGAGATGACTGTTGCAAACTAGATTCATTTAATTTTTCTGCCAATCTTATTAAATATACAGTGAATTCAAGGAATGTCAATAGAAACGTCTTTATCAGCTGATTGTGGTTGACAGGTATTTCGAGCACGAAATTAGCGAATTGGCAAGCGTCATATCCACAATGGAATTCCATCCTTTGTCTTGGCGAGCTGCACGTCCTTATATGCTGGTAGATCATTTTGAAGATTTCACTCCTCTAGAGAAATTGCAAATGGATCAAGAATGTCCTAGAGACATTATTTTGGAAGGATACCTTCGAGGATGTGACTTCGAGAACGGATCTAAGGTACTTCTTCTTCAGCTAGGCTAATTTGCAACAGACTTGCTTTTTCTTATACATTATATGCCTAGCGTACTGTACTCTAGCCTGTACTTATTTACTTTTTTCCCTTTAATGTAAACACTGACTTAAGATGTATTGCGCCAGGTGCATATTGCTGGTGTTGGTGATTTTCCTTTAGCTAGCGTCACAATCTTAGCCGATCCTTTCCCTATACTGCCTGTTAATCTCAAGGTACCCACTGTTTATGTTTTTCTTTTTAACCTTTGCTTGTGATAATTGATTCTCCATACCTATTTTGTAGCCCCTAGAAATGAAGGCAACAGATGATCTTCATTTTCTTTTTTGGTGGGATTAACACTGCATCACGCTGACAAAAAAGATTGTCTGGCATTGGATGCCTATTTTGTTAATACCTCATGTCTTCATGATTCCTTTGTAGATTTCTATTAAATCATTCTTAACCATCTCTTACGCGTAGAAATGGCTGTTAAATATCTAGTAGAAAGAATACTGCATTATGTTGAAAAACAAGATTGCCTGAATTAGGAGCTGATATGGCTTTGCGGATCTTCATTCTTAAACTGGTTTCTGAATGTAGAACTAGTTCATGTCATTACAATAATCTCATTGATTCACTTTCCTTCATTGGTATATATAAATATTGTTAGTGTTATAGAATAATGCAAGACGTTTTTTAGTTATGTTCAGTAAGTTGTTAGCCTCCTGCCTTTTGCAATTAGGTATTTGTATTTGTGCAAGTTACCGGTCTTTGGTTCTCTAGTTACCTATCATCTTCTTCTTCTTCCTTGATTAACTACTTTTATTTGGAAGCAGACGAACATAGAAGAGGTCAGCAATCATGATGAGTTAACCTGCATGGAGATCGAGTGCTTCAGAGCAGGGACTTATGTAAGGTTTGAGATCCATGACGTTCCTTTTGAGATGGTTAAAAATCATGATCCTTGTCAGCCTATTCTTGTTGGAGGTGTCAGTCTTGAAGAAGCAAAAGTTGGATATATGCAGGTTAATATACTTGAATATTTGATTGTAGAGTATTTTTGAGACTCTTTATGTCTGCTTACTGATCTTTATGTCTGCTTACTGAATTCTGTTTCCTCTTCTAGGTGAGACTTGAGCGACATAGTTGGCATAAGAAGTTATTGAAGACAAAGGACCCTATCATTGTTTCAGTTGGTTGGAGACGGTACCAGACAATACCTATGTATACCCTGGAAGACTGTCGTGGCAGAAATCAAGTGCTCAATTACACTCCAAAAAACAAACCCTGTCTTGCAACGTTTTGGGGCCCTCTTGCACCTCCCAGTACTGGACTTGTTGTTGTACAAAGTCTGGCAGACTACAAGGTCTGATATATTTTGTTTATGTTAAAAAATGTGTTGATTATCTTATATTCCTTGGTGAGATAATGAAAATATTTACCGTAAGGAAGAAAGGTGAATAATGTACTCACCGTTGATTAGATTGTTGATTTCCTGGATTTTTATTAATTTTCTGAATACATTTTTATTGAATTTCCAGGCAGCATTTCGGATTTTAGCAAAGGCTTCTGTGCTTGAATTTAACCATGACATGGATATAGTAAAGAAGCGCAAGCGAATAGGAACACCATATAAGATATTCAAGAAAACTGCTCTTATAAAGGATTTGTTCAGATCGGATCTCGAAATTGCTAACTTCAAGGATGCAACTATTCAGACTGCAAGTGGAATTTCTGGGAAGGTTAATAAGGTTAGTGTTGGATTTTTGTAAGAACTTAACTCTTGATAAATTGATAGAATTAGTGTGGAGATGTATGAGCATCCAAGTATTGGATTTTTGAAACAACTTGGCTTCCAAGTATGCTTGACTTGCAAGTGTATATAACACCATAACCTTTTTTCTCTTGTTCAGATTGACTTTGGCAAACTCTAGTTTGCTGACTATTCTAGAGAATTCTTCGCTTAGCTTATGCAATTAAATTAGTCTTTATGCATCTGAATTGCGTTTACTGTTAAGCTGGCGAAATTTATGAACTGGCGAAATCTCTTTGACTATTTCTCTGTGGTCTACAGTAGTTTGTTCACATAGTTGTGTGTCTTGGAGTTCGAGTCCTGCGCTAATGTGCTAAAGATTAACCAATAACTGTTTCCCTGAGTGAATGTCAAATTGTTTGTGCACTTATTTTGAATTTTTCTGGTGTATTAGGTTCTATGCAGCAATATATTGTTTGCTTTTGTGTTTCTCATTGTGTTCTTTAATGGGCAGCCTGCTGAGACAGATCTTGTTCATGGACTAGATGGGATTGCTAAATGCACATTTAAGCGCAAAATTCACTTGCGTGATACCGTTTTTATGTATGTGTATGAACAAGTTGAGGTTCCCCGCTTCTTCAACCCAGTAGTGAGAGGTCCAGAACCACCTGATCGTATTTGGCAAGGCGTGGTTGATTCTTGTGATCTCTATGTTCCTGCTAACTTGGATTCTTACTACAAGGTTTTTGTTTACTGCAGATTCAGTGATGAATGAAGTAACAGCTGTATATTTTAATCATGATTTGGTTTATAATATATTATTCTTCTTTACAGAGGTATATCAATCCATTCGATACCAGGGACCGCAAATTACATTTGAGATGGATGTGTTTGATGTTGGCACAAGACCGTGCGACTTCTGAGGCAGAAAAGCTATCTATAAAGCGCCAGATTAAAGAATTGGAGATTGAACGTGATGAGAGACGTAGAGATAAGGAATCAGAATCCCTTGCTCCGAGGCGCCAGGCGCTTGAACAAGTTCGTGCTGTGCGTTTTATTGAGGTGAAAACTGAACTTTCGGGTCTTGTTATTGTATGTTTGGCCATTATGTTCAACTAATGGTTTGTATTTTTTTTCTATTCCGTAGTCTTGGTTTTGTTCTTTTAGCTGTTTCAGTTGTGTAATTTGGTTATTATGTTTGTTTAACAGAGTGAAACGAAGATGGAGAAAATCGAGAAACAGTTGGCGTCCTCACATGAAGATGAGGACTCATTTAAGCAGCTGAGTGAAGCCTTATTAGAGAAATTTGAAGAGTATTTGAAAGGGAAAAAGGGGATGACCACTAGTACCGTATGCCCATCTTCATATTCAGCCGAAGGATTCCAGGTGCGTCACGGGACCACATGCATCAGTATAATCAACCTAAGTGGTTCATACTTTGGTGCTGATGGCCGGTCAACAACCTCCAACCCTTCTGAACCCGATGATGTTAATATAGTGGGCGAGGATGAAGATAAAATATACTTACTGGGAGAAAGAATACTTGTTTTGATTGCTGGAAACAAGATCTGGGCTGACTGGATTCTGTTGCTTTTAAGAGGAGTGGTAATTTATAATAACTTATGCTTAATTCTTTTTAATGCTTTGATTATTTTTTGGATTTTGAATTCTATATTTATCTTGTGTGCTAAATTTTTTTTATTGTTTTGATTTGTAGATTGAAGATCGTCCTGAATGGAATTGTAGGCGTTGTGCAGATTATGTACATTTTCTTCAAGAATCAGTTGGACCCGAACCTTTAATACACTTTTATGACCTTGAACCCGGTGCCCTAGATGGACGTAGCTGTTCAATGATTTTCGGGTCTTATGAAAACAATCAGCCGACACAGTTTTATGGAGATGAGTCGATAGTGTTTGAAATTGTGGACGCGAATTTATGGATGGGTGAGGAAGACGAGAGGTCTCCATGCTTTGAGACCATGGGGTCAGGAGGTCCGATTGCGCATCAATCAATTTGTCAAAGTATCAGGTCAGGTGTTTGCATAACTCGTGGAAATCTTTCTCCATGGGAAGAACACGTAATTCTGATATTGTCAGCCATGAAGGCAGCTTGTGATAAAGTTAAAAGCACAGGGGGGACAATTCAAGGTAAATCGTTGCGTTTCTTTTCACTTTTGAGTATAATAAATAGGTATTTGTTTCATAATTGGTGTTAATAGCTCAGGTTTTATTTGTTACAGTATATCACATGTCACCTCCACACGGTGTTCCTCGGCTTGTGCACAAAGGGTATCATACTTTTATCCCATTGGACATTCAGATGTTTCGCACGAATATGTACTATCGGTTATACAGAGAAGCAATTGAAGCAGATGATTATAATGAAGCTAGAGGTAATCATGGTCAATTCTTAGAAGCTTCAGGCGAATATGAGGATGCCCTTCAAGTAGCTATTGATCAAGGTAATGTCTTTGTAAGATCTTTGAAAGAAAGAAAGCAACTGGTGAGAATACAAGAACGACGGTTGGTAAGAAGTAGAAACCTCAGCTTTTCGCGTAACCCACAGGCACTGATGACACCCCGGACTCTACAAATAAAAAGAGAGAGAATAGCAGTGAAGAAAGAGAGAATTGCTAAGGCGAAGTCCGAGGCAGCAGAATATCAGAAACTCCTTGCCTCCCGGCTGAAGGAACTAAGAGAGCGCCGTTCTGAGAGCCAGGCTGAGATGTTTACTTTTCTGGAGTTACACAGTGAGCTCGATCGTGCACTATGAAAAGATACAACATTAATGCCTACGGGGGAACTCTCAATATAAGATTTGCTTGGTGGAGTCGTGCTGTGAACTCGCTCCTTGCAACCGTCAGATACGGTATTTACTATTTATAGATGTCCATTTTGAGATTCGATATTAATGTAATTTGGATTTGGATAATATTCATTCATTTAGTTTCTGCATCCTTAAATATTTTGAGTATTTTGCATTCAATCCTTATGGGAACTGAACAGAACCAAATATGTATGTTTTTTAAAGTATTAGGAAAAGATGATACTGATCATTTTAACAATTAAGCAAAATGTGAAAAATTGGACTTGTCAAGACTTTTTTGAGCAAGTTTCTAGGTCCATTCTAGTTTTGGAGATGAAAATAGATGATTCTGATCATCTGGCAAATGCCTTTCAAAATTTTGAGAGGAATAGCATTCGTGACCATCCCTAGCTTAGAACCTATTTGTGCAATGCCATGGACTATTGACTAGCACCACAGCAATGTGTTCACGATTAGAGAATTCAATCAGAAAATATTTTTCCCCAATTTCAGTTAATGTGACCTTTATGTTAGAACCCCATCTGTATTTTAAACCAAAACTTTAGGCTCTTAAAGTTGTAATTAGATATAGAGAAAATCAGAGAGCATTTAAATCATCAATATGAAAAGGGACCAAAACAGCTTCTTTTTTTGTTTTTTTTTTCTAAGCAAAATCGGACAACCGATACAGGTACAATCACATTACATGTGTAATCGGATCTCTAGTAGTTGCTCGAGCAATAACCGAACAAACAACAAACAGTGCTAGGACCAACATGAGAATTATTCGAAAGATTCATTCATTTCAAAAAAAAAAAAAAAGATGAAAAACAAAAACGGAGACCTAGGGGTAGAAATTAACATGTCGAAAGCTTTTGACAGGATCAATTGAGACTTCTTAAATCAAATTATGTTAGCTTTTGGCTTTAGTAGGGTGCAGCCTAATATCGCAGTGTCTTTCCGCTGCATCCATATTGCTGAATAGAGTCTCAGGTGACTTATTTTCCCCTTCTAGAGGCCTGAGGCAAGAAGACCTTTTGTCTCCTTAGTTTTTTCTAATTTGTACCAAGGCGTTTTACAGATTACTAATAGCAAAAGAAAAATGAAAAAAAAAAAAGATGATAGAAATAATAATTTCTAGACATTCTCGATTTGTAATCACCTTCTTCTTTTTTTCTGCTGGCGATTGTTTGTTGTTTACAAAAGCTAACCTTGCTAGTTGTAAAAATTTACTAAACATCATAAATTAATTCAATTCAGCGTCGGGCAGCTTGTCAATTTTAAAAATTTAGGGGTATTTTTCAGTAACAAAATCCTAGCTAGGCATAAACGAATGATGATAAATTTTTTAAAAAAATATAAAAAAAATAAAAATAGACATAACAGACACCTACCTAGGGGCCGACACCACGGTTTGTAGATGGATCGTAACTTAAAATGGGGTACCACTGTTTGTAGATAGATCTCAGCATAAAACCTTTGATAGCATAGTCCGAAAACTAGAGAATAGAGTGCTGAGTTTTAATGGAAGCTCCATTGCCCAGCCTAGTAGGTTTTTGCTACTAAATCAATATTATCCTGCTTACCCGTTTATCAAATGAGATGTTTTATTCTACCCAAAAAGATCACGAAAAGGATTAATGTAATCCGGAGAAAGTTCTGATGGGGGAAAGAAAAATATGTTAGAGTTTGTTATCTTAAATGTTTTAACTTCTTATTCCTCTGGGGGTAGGGTACTACGAAAGGAGGTTGATCATGAATTTATCCATAAGTCTAAAATGGATTAATAGTTCAAGGTGGCTTAGGTTTCAAAGATGCTAAAAAATGAACCTAGCTATGATAGCAAAATTGGCATGAAGATTGGCTTCTCAACCAAAAGCTCCATGGGCAAGAATTATGAAAGAAAAGTATTTTAGAAACACAATTGTCTTTTACTCTAAAACACATTACAATGAAACTTGAATATGGAAGTTTATCAAGAAAGGAGTGTCATGAATTCTTAAGTATAGCTCATGGGAGGTAGGGGACGGCTAAACAATAAATGTTTGGACAGATAAATGGATATTGGGCCTAGATGAAACTCTTGAATCACTTTGTGGTTCACAGAAAAACACATTAACCCTTGTAGCTAAGTTGATTGACTCAACTACACATAAGTGGAACTCTGAAAAAGTTAGTCATAACTTTCCTCAAACTATTTCGAATAATTTAAATATCAAATTTTTTCCAGACATCAATGGGAACCCGAAAAGGGATATCTTAAGATGGCTTTTAACCAAATCTGGAAAATTTTCGGCAAAACAATGTATGATAAGATGCAAAATAACTCTCCAAATCAGTGTCCTCACGCTACTGTCTCATTCTGGAAAGAATTTTGGAAGTTTAATGTGTCTCAAAGAATAAAGATTTTTTTGCGGATATGCATCCATAATGCTTTACCAGTTAAGAAAATCCTAAGACAATATATATGGATAACATTGATATTCACTACAATTTTTGTAATCATCCTTGTGAATCTTTACAACACTTTTTTTTGGATTGTTCTAATGCAAAATTTGTATGGATGCTCCCTCCTTTGGCATGTTTGAATTTCAACCTCACATATGATCTTCCTTTTTTGAGCTTATACACTAACTGTGTTAGAGCACTACTCGGTCAAACTCGCAAGAATTTTTGTCAATGTTAGTGATCAAAACTATAAGTCTTGATTTCTAGTATACTTATAGTGATGTCTCGGACTAGGATAGATTGTGTAGTTGAGCATTAGACTTCATCATTTGAAGACGATGAGATACTAAGGAGAGCTTGTGGAACTTCATCAATAAAAGGTATGTGGAGACTGAACTCATCTATCACTTGGAAAGTCTATTTCTACTCTATCTCCTATATTGAGACAAAAGTCGTTGTGTTATATAGTATTCAATTATGCACATCTGATATTTCGAGCTAAGTTTAGCTCGCTTACATATTTCTCAAAATATGTGTTGGTAATTTTTCGTGTCTACCGAGTTCATCTTATATTCTTGAAGAAAGTCAAAAAATGATCATGTGAAAATTGCCAAGTAACATATTACATGGTTTGTGTGACACAGTCATTTGGTGTAGACTTCTATCAACCTAGTTAGTGTCTGCGGAAACTCACTTTCAAGGGGTGGCGCTGCATAACAAGCGACCTCAATTATTTCTCTCACTACGCTTTTATATAAGCATCAAATTTGTAATCAATGCTAAGACCAAAGTCTCAAAAGCGTACAAGGGAGAAAACAACACAATATGGACAGAGGTCCCATACGTGCCAAGCATATAAACTTTGGCGATAATTCCTTTACAAAGGGGGATATATATCCACACCGATTTCAGTAGATACTATGAACATTATCGACAACCAGTTCATAATCATCTAGTTAACTATCTTACATCATTCTCAAGAGCATAAGGTTATTTTAATCCGTTGGTACCAGATTTCAGTATCCGGATATTCTTCACCACGGGATATCAACTCAACTTTTATGGATATGCTCCTCGTCAGGAGATATATCAACTTATAACTTAAAGAGAATATGAACATCATTCGATTAGTTTGGCATACCTCATATAAGAGGTTTCCTGTAACACCCCGTGTTTTTAGCATGGCGCATGCTAAAAGATGCGACATTTGCTTGTGATGAAGCTTCATCCAAAGCATCATTATATAGTGAGATGCAATTGGCCCGGAGCCCTATTTGGTGCTAAGTAAGGCACATCGCGTATGCATATTGGCTAAGGCCAATATGGCATTAGTTGGAGGCTACATTGGCAAAGGGCCAATCTTACATCAAATGATGCATTCTTCCAGTTGGGTAGATGGCCTTGAAAATGGACGTCCAACATGGATGAACGGGTTGGCAGCTGATGGCCAACATGGTTGGACATCGGGTTGGCAATGGACGACCAACATGGATAGACATCGGGTTGGCAGCGTACAACCAACATGGCTGGATATCGGGTTGGCAGCGGAAGGCCAACATGGATGACCGGGTTGGCAGCGGATGGCCAACGTGGCTGGACATCGGGTTGGCAGCGGACGGCCAACATGGATGAACATCGGAGTTGGCATTTGAGTGAACAGCCATCTTGGCCGGTTATTCAGAAATATATGGCAACAGCCATGAATAGTAAAAGTGGGGAGTTGATGAATAATTTTTGGTCCCCCAATTCAAGTTCTAAAAATGTCAAGTTAACATATATAGGGAGGGGTACTTAGTTGAAGGTGCATATACGGACCATGCACCAAGTAAGATAGCCTTGAAAATATACAGCCATTACGGCCTTTCCCGGGACCTGGCTCAGGAAATGTTCAGCCGTCATGGCTGGACATTAGAACTGGCCCATGAGACAGAATTGTATGCACAACCATCACGGCCATACATCGCAAGTGGCCAGGGTGGTAAGGTACAGCCATCACTGCCAGGTGTATATGCAAACCAAGCACCAAGTAAGCTTCATAGCTTAGCCGGAAGAGTATAAATGATGCTTAAGTCTAATTTATAGTTGCATAACCTTCCTAATGGATCCTATTAAGCATGTGCATCACTATGATATGTCGCAAACCAAGTATTTGCTACTTGGTTGCATTTTGACGGAATGACCTACAAGGACTAGGCCATTACCACTACTTCTTGGCCTCGGCCTTGCAAACAAATTGGTTTAAATTTTTGTCCCTTCGATGATAACCTATGGTATGTGATTGATCCCTTTCGAGTAGGGAAGGGTACGTAGGCAGCCGCAATGAGTTGCATCATTGCTGGTCCAGCATTTTGTCGCTCATATCATTTAATTGTGAGATGATTGCGACATTCTGGCCTCTCATATCATCTAGCTCGGTAACTCAATGCAAGAGATGATTTTGTCCAAACTTGATGAGGCTAGTTGCATTCAATTCCTTGAATGCTCATACTTCCTATCAAGGCGTTCGACATAGGCAAAAAATCTGAGTATCGTAATTTAGCTCAAGATGAGTCCATTTTGATGGGAAACAACCCAAAAATCAAGACACGTTGATATTTAGATCCATATGGTCACCAGAATTTAGCCGAATTCCATCGTTTAGGGCCTCAAAAGGTTATTTTTTCCGGATTAAGAAAGTTTTTATTTTCTTAATAAACCCTTTGCAGAACAAGGGTAAGTTGGAACGTTGTGGAAACTAAGTTATCTGAATTATGCTCCAAGAGCATGCTTGCAAGGGCAAATTTCCATGCATTTTCCTAGTTTTAAGGCACGGATCGTACCTACATCATGACGCACCGGGGGAGAATGCGGCCTACAGGGCAATGCGTTAAAGGCGTAATTTTTCGGTCCGTAACAGTTGGTATTAGAGCGAGTTCCGAGAAAACACTAGGGACTGTGCGGAGTGGACTCATCAAAAAAGTATTTTTCCTTCAAAGGGAAATAAAGTTGGAGAGTAGGCCAACCTTTGCGCGGAAAGAGATTGTAACTGCAATGCCAGTAACTTTTGAAAATCGAGTTGAGCTTGTTCATGTGTTGTGAGTTTTCCAGGCCTAAGTGGCACCCCATTTACAAGTGGATATCCGGAAGACCGTCTGAGACGGTGGGTAGACAATTGGACTGATCATCCCCACACATTGGCAGCTGGCCAATGGTGTGCGTTGTCATGCCCGACTAGCATCCCACTTACGAGTGGAAACCTAGATGACCGTCAGGGACGGTGGGAAACTGGATACTGATCCACTAAGTACTGTGTTAAGATTTTGCATGTCTTTTCCATGACATCCTTCAACTTGTGAACTTTATGGACTTCTGAGTGCGTAGTATGGGATGCGCATTCATGATACTTGGTCGATATATCCTTTTGGCACTGGCCAATTGCGATTGTTAGTATTGTTGTGGGCACTTTTGGATTTATGGGCAGGTGGCATGGGACATGTTCTCAGAAGGTCTAAATTGTTATTCATGAAAACTTGAGGAAAACGCGTGATTTCTGAGCATCTAGTATGGGACTTTTGTTCAGGAAATCCAAACCGAAGAGATTGTCCACAATAGTTTTTGTTTTGAATTTCGAGGACGAAATTCTTTGAAGCATGTGATAATGTAACACCCTGTGTTTTTAGCATGGCGCATGCTAAAAGATGCGCCATTTTCTTGTGATGAAGCTTCATCCAAAGCTTCATTGCATAGTGAGATGCAATTGTCCCGGATCCATATTTGGTGCCAAGTAAGACATATCGCGTAAGCATATTAAGGTCAATATGGCATTATTTGGAGGCTATATTGGCCAAGGGCCAATCTTACATCAAATGATGCATTAGGTCAGTTGGGTAGATGGCCTTGAAAACGGACGACCAACATGGCTGAACTGGTTGGAAGCGGATGGCCAACATGGCTGGACATCGGGTTGGCAATGGACGACCAACATGGCTGAACGGGTTGGAAGCGGACATCCAACATGGATGTACATCTGGTTGTAGCGGAATGCCAACATGGCTGAACGAGTTGGCAGCGGATGGCTAACATGGCTGGACATCGGGTTGGCAGCGGACGGCCAACATTGTTGAACATCGGAGTTGGAATTGGCAGTGAACAACCATCTTGGCCGGTTATTCATAAATATATGGCAACATCCATGAATAGTAAAAGTGGGGAGTTGGTGAATGATTGTTGGTCCCCTAATTTAAGTTCTAAAATTTTCAAGTTAACATATATAGGGAGGGGTACTTAGTTGAAGGTGCATATACGGGCCATGCACCAAGTAAGATAGCCTTGGAAATATACAACCATTACGGCCCTTCCCAGGACCTGTCTCAGGAAATGTTCACCCGTCATGGACGGACATTAGAACTGGCTCGTGAGACAGAATTGAACATACATCCATCATAGCCGTACATCGCAAGCGTCCAGGGTGGTAAGGTGCAGCCATCACGGCTTGGTGCATATGCGGACCACACACCAAGTAAGCTTTATAGCTTAGCCGGAAGAGTATAAATGATGCCTAAGTCTCATTTATAGTTGCATAACCCAATGGAGCCTATTAAGCATGGGCATCACTATGATATGCTGCAAAGCAAGTATTCATCACTTTATTGTATTTTGACGGAACAACCTACACGGACTAGGCCATTACTACTACTGCTTGGCCTTGGCCCTGTAAACAAATTGGTTTAAGTTTCTGTCACTTCGATGATGAACTACGGTATGTGCTTGATCCCTTTAGAGCGGGGAAGGGTATGTAGGCAGCCGCAATGAGTTGCAGGATTGCCTGTCCAGCACTTTGTCGCTCATATCATCTAATTGTGAGATAATTACGACATTCTGGCCTCTCATATCATCTGGCTCGGTAACTCGATGCAAGAGATGATTGTGTCCAAACTTGATGAGTCTAGTTGCATTCAATTCCTTGGATGCTCATACCTCATATCAAGGCGTTCGACATAGGCTAAAAATCCGAGTGTCGTATTTTAGCTCAAGAGGAGTCCATTTTGATGGGAAATGTCCCAACAATCAAGACATGTTGATATTTAGATCCACATGGTCACCAAAATTTAGCTAAATTCCATCGTTTTGGGCCTCAAAAGGTCATTTTTTCCGTATTAAGAAAGTTTTTATTTTCTTAATAAACCCTTCACGGACAAGGGTAAGTTGGAACGGTGTGGAAGCTAAGTTATATGCATCATGCTCCAAGAGCATGATCGTATGGGAAAATGGACGTGCATTTGCCTAGTTTTGAAGCACGGATCGTAGCTTCATCATGGCGCACCAGGGGAGATTGCCTCATGCGGGGAAATGCGCCAAGGCATAATTTTCCGGTCCGTCACAGTTGGTATCAAAGCAAGTTCCGAGAAAACACTAGGGAACGTGCGGAGTGAACTCGCCAAACGAGTATTTTTCCTTCAAAGGGAAATAAAGTTGGAGAGTAAGCAAACCTTTGCGCGGAAAGAGTTTGTAGCTGCAATGCCTGTCACATTTGCAAATCGAGTTGAGATTATTCATATGTTGTGTGTTTTCCAGGCCTAAGTGGCACCCCACTTACGAGTGGATATCAGGAAGACCGTCTGGGAAGGTGGGTAGACAATGGGACTGATCATCCCCACACATTGACAACTGGCCAATGATGTGCGTTGTCAGGCCCGGCTAGCATCCAACTTACGAGTGGCTACCTGGATGACCGTCAGGGATGGTGGTCAACTAGATACTGATCCACATAGTACTGTGTTAAGATTTTGCATGTCATTTCGATGACATCCTTCAACTTGTGAACTTTAGGGACTTATGAGTGCGTAGTATGGGATGCACATTCGGGATACCTGGTCGAGATATCCTCTTGGCACTAGCCAATTGCGATTCTTGGTATTGTTGTGGGCACTTTTGGATTCCTGGGAAGTTGGTATGGGACATGTGCTCAGAAGGTATAAATTGTTGTTCATGAAAACTTGAAGAAACCCTGATTTCTGAGCATCTGGTATGGGACTTTTGCTCAGGAAATCCAAACCGAAGAGATTGTCCACAATAGTTTTTGTTTTGAATTTCGAGGTCGAAATTCTTTGAAGGGTGTGAAAATGTAACACCCCGTGTTTTTAGCATGGCGCATGCTAAAAAATGCTCTATTTTCTTGTGATGAAGCTTCATCCAAAGCTTCATTGCATAGTGAGATGCAATTGGCCCGGAGCCCTATTTGGTGCCACGTAAGGCACATCGCGTATGCATATTGGCTAAGGACAATATGGCATTAGTTGGAGGCTACATTGGCCAAGGGACAATCTTGCATCAAATGATGCATTAGGCCAGTTTGGTAGGTGGCCTTGAAAATGGAAGGCCAACATGGCTTAACGAGTTGGCAGTGGATGGCTAACATGGTTGGACATCGGGTTGGCAATGGACGACCAACATAGATGAACGGGTTGGCAGTGGACAGCCAACATGGCTGGACATCGCGTTGGCAGCGGACTGCCAACATGGCTGAACATCGGAGTTGGCTTTGGCAGTGAACATCCATCTTGGACGGTTATTCATAAATATATGGCAACATCCATGAATAGTAAAAGTGGGGAGTTGAAGAATGATTTTTGGTCCCCCAATATAAGTTCTAAAAATTTCAAGTTAACATATATATGGAGGGGTACTTAGTTGAAGGTGCGTATTCGGACCATGCACCAAGTAAGATAGCCTTGGAAATATACAGCCATTATGGCCCTTCCCGGGACCTGGCTCAAGAAATGTTCAGCCGTCATGGCCGGACATTAGAACTGGCCCGTGACCAAAATTGAATGTACAGCCATCACGGCCGTACATCGCAAGCGTCCAGGGTGGTAAGGTGCAGCCATCATGGCCAGGTGCATATGCGGACCATGCACCAAGTAAGCTTCATATCTTAGCCGGAAGAGTATAAATGATGCCTAAGTCTCATTTATAGTTGCATAACCTTCCTAATGGAGCCTATTAAGCATGGGGATCACAATGATATGCCGTAAACCAAGTATTCACCACTTGTCTTCATTTTGCGGAACAACCTACACGGACTAGGCAATTACCACAATTGTTTCGCCTCGGCTCTGCAAACGAATTGGTTTAAGTTTCTGTCCCTTCGATAATGAACTACAGTATGTGATTGATCCCTTTAGAGTAGGGAAGGGTATGTAGGCTGCCGCAATGAGTTGCAGCATTGCCGGTCCAACATTTTGTCGCACATATCATCTAATTGTGAAATTATAACACCCCGTATTTTTAGCATGGCGCATGCTGAAAGATGCGCCATGGCCTGAGATGAAGCTTCATCCAAAGCTTCTTTGCATAGTGAGATGCGTTTGGCAAAGGGCCAATGTTTGGTGCCAAGTAAGGCATAATGCGAGGGCATATTGGCAAAAGTCCAATGTTGCATCATCATGATGCATTAGGCCAGATGGGTAGTGGCCTTGAGCTTGCAGCGCAATCATTGCACGGAAAGATTGCGATGTACAGTAAAACGCAAAGATTGCGATGAACAGTGAAACGCAAAGATTGCGATAAGCGGAACGCAAAGATTGCTATGAACAGTGAAAGCAAAGATTGCGATGGGTGGAACGCAAAGATTGCGATGAACAGTGAAACGCAAAGATTGCGGGGAGTAGATGAATGATTTTTGGTCTTCTTTCCATACTTGTAAAAATGTCATTTTTACATATATAGGGAAGGGTAGTTGGTTGAAGGTGCATATGCGGACTACGCACCAAGTAAGCTTCATAGATTAGCCGGAAGAGTATAAATGATGCCTAAGGCTCATTTATAGTTGCTTAGCCTTGAGAGAGGGCATTTGATGCTTAGGAATCACTATGCCATTCCACGGACCCGATGATGCATAATCATTGTGCATCTTTGACGGAATGGCCTACGGACCATGCCATTACTAATTTTTCTTGGCCACGGCCTAGCAATCGAGTTGGAATGAATTGCTTGTCCCTTCGAGGATGAACTATGGTCTGTGCTTGATTCCTTTAGAGTAGGGAAGGATACGTAGGCAGCCGCAATGAGTTGCAGCATTGACGGTCCAGCACGTTGGCCCCTCATATCATCTAAGCTCGGTAGCTCGACACAAGAGATGATTGTGGCCAGACTTGATGAGGCTAAGTTTTATGCCAGTAAGTGGATGCTCATACTTCCTATCAAGCTACAAAGAGTTGGTAAACGAGGTGACATAGGAAATGGCAAGGGCTTGGTGCGGCCTATACCTAAGTCCACTGCTTATGCCTTAAGTCTGGACAAGACACGACGGTATGACGGTTCCTCATCTATCTAGGAAATTCAGTTATGAATTCCCTACTCTGAGGCAAAGCCAGAGATGCATGTGAAGTGCGTTGGCATTGGCCTTATGGCCTTGAACCCTTTTGCATAACAAGGGTAAGTTGGAAAGGTGTGGAAGCTTAAATAGATGAATCATGCTCCACGAGCATGCTTTCAAGGGCAAGTGAGCGTGCATTCGCCATGGGATGAGTCCCGGATCATAGCTTTATCAGTGGCGCATCGGGGGAGTTGCGGCCTGCGGGGCGACGTGCCGAAGGCATAATTTTCCGGCCCGTCACAGAAATGATTGCGACATTCTGGCCTCTCATATCATCTGGCTCGGTAACTCGATGTAAGAGATGATTGTGTCCAAACTTGATGAGGCTAGTTGCATTCAATTCCTAGGATGTTCATACTTCCTATCAAGGCATTCGACATAGGCTAAAAATCCGAGTGTCATAATTTAGCTCAATAGGGGTCCATTTTGATTGGAAACGGCCCAAAAATCAATACATGTTGATATTTAGATCCACATGGTCACCAGAATTTAGCTAAATTCCATCGTTTAGGGCCTCAAAAGGTCATTTTTGTCGTATTAAGAAAGTTTTCATTTTCTTAATAAACCCTTCACAGACAAGGGTAAGTTGGAACGGTGTGGAAGCTAAGTTATCCGCATCATGCTCCAAGAGCATGCTTGCAAGGTAAAATGGACGTGTATTTGCCTAGTTTTGAAGCACGGATCATAGCTTCATCATGGCGCACCAGGGGAGATTGCGTCATGCGGGGAAATGCGCCAAGGCGTAATTTTATGGTCCATCACATTTGGTATCATAGCAAGTTCCGATAAAACACTAGGGACCGTTCGGAGTGGACTCGTCAAATTAGTATTTTTCCTTCAAAGGGAAATAAAGTTGGAGAGTAGGCAAACCTTTGCGCGGAAAGAGTTTGTAGCTGCAATTCCTTTCACTTTTGCAAATCGAGTTGAGATTGTTCATGTGTTGTGTGTTTTCCAGGCCTAAGTGGCACCCCACTTACGAGTGGATATCCGGAAAACCGTCTGGGACAGTGGGTAGACAATGGGACTGATCATCCCCACATATTGGCAACTGGCCAATGATGTGCATTGACAGGCCCAGCTAGGATCCAACTTACAAGTGGCAACCTGGATGACCGTCAGGGACGGTGGGAAACTAGATACTGATCCATATAGTACTATGTTAAGATTTTGCATGTCATTTCGATGACATCCTTCAACTTGTGAACTTTAGGGACTTCTGAGTGCGTAGTATGGGATGCACATTCAGGATACCTGGTTGAGATATCCTCTTGGCACTAGCCACTTGCGATTATTGGTATTGTTGAGGGAACTTTTGGATTCTTAGGAAGGTGGTATGGGACATGTGCTCAGAAGGTCTAAATTATTGTTCATGGAAACTTGAAGAAACCCTGATTTCTGAGCATCTGGTATGGGACTTTTTCTCAGGAAATCCAAACCGAAGAGATTGTCCACAATAGTTTTTATTTTGAAATTCGAGGTCGAAATTCTTTGAAGGGTATGACAATGTAACACCCCGTGTTTTTAGCATGGCGCATGCTAAAATATGCTCCATTTTCTTGTGATGAAGCTTTATCCAAAGCTACATTGCATAGTGAGATGCAATTGGCCCGAAGCCCTATTTGGTGCCAAGTAAAGCACATCGCGTATGCATATTGGCTAAGGCCAATATGGCATTTGTTGGAGGCTACATTGGCCAAGGGCCAATATTGCATCAAATGATGCATTAGGACAGTTGGGTAGGTGGCCTTGAAAATGGACGGCCAACATGGCTTAATGGGTTGGCAGCGGATGGCTAACATGGTTGGACATCGGGTTAGCAATGGATGACCAACATAGCTGAACAGGTTGGCAGCGGACAGCCAACATGGATGGATATCGGGTTGGCAGCCAAAGGCCAACATGGCTGACCGGGTTTGCAATGGATGGCCAACATGGATGGACATCGGGTTGGCATCGGACGACCAACATGGCTGAACATCGTAGTTGGCTTTGGCAGTGAACAGCCATCTTGGACGGTTATTCAGAAATATATGGCAACCTCCATGAATAGTAAAAGTGGGGAGTTGATGAATGATTTTTGGTCCCCCAATATAAGTTCTAAAAGTGTCAAGTTAACATATATAGGGAGGGGTACTTAGTTGAAGGTGCATATACATACCATGCGCCAAGTAATATATCCTTGGCAATATACAGCCATTACGGCCCTTCCCAGGACCAGGCTCAGGAAATGTTCAGCCGTTATGGCCGGACATTAGAACTGGCCTGTGAGCCATAATTGAATGTACAGCCATCACGGCCATACATCGCAAGCGTCCAGGGTGGTAAGGTGCAGCCATCATGGCCTGGTGCATATGCGGACCATGCACCAAGTAAGCTTCATAGATTAGCCGGAAGAGTATAAATGATGCCTAAGTCTCATTTATAGTTGCATAACCTTCCCAATGAAGCCTATTAAGCATGGGCATCACTATGAAATGCCTTAAACCAAGTATTCACCACTTGGCTTTATTTTGACGGAACAACCTACACGGACTAGGCAATTACCACCATTGCTTGGCCTCGGCTCTGCAAACGAATTGGTTTAAGTTACCGTCCCTTCGATAATAAACTGCAGTAGGTTTAAGTTACCGTCCCGCAATGAGTTGCTGCATTTCCGGTCCAGCATTTTGTCGCTCATATCATCTACTTGTGAAATGATTGCGACATTTAGGCCTCTCATATCATCTGGGTCGGTAACTCGATGTAAGAGATGATTGTGGCCAAACTTGATGAGGCTAGTTGTATTCAATTCCTGGGATGTTCATACTTCCTATCAAGGCATTCGACATAGGCTAAAAATCCGAGTGTCATAATTTAGCTCAAGAGGAGTCCATTTTGATTGGAAACGGCCCAAAAAGTTTTTATTTTCTTAATAAACCCTTCGCAGAACAAGGGTAAGTTGGAACGGTGTGTAAGCTAAGTTATCTGCATCATGCTCCAAGAGCATGCTTGAAAGGGATAATTGATGTGCATTTTCCTAGTTTTGAGACACGGATCTTAGCTTCATCATGGCGCACCGGGTAGATTGCATCCTGCAGGGCAATGTGCCAAAGGCGTAATTTTTCGGTCCGTCACATTTTCGTTTATGTTTCTAAGCATATTTCCAGACGAAACAATCGATGCGATTACATGGAAAGACTTGCAAGGACTATAAAATTTTCCGAATCAAACAAGCGTGTTCTTGCTAAATATAACAACAGAGTAATCTCCAACACCTTAGGCATTTCTCGGTGTGATAATTTACATGAGACACAATTGGAGTTAACCAAAATCGTCGATGATTCTCCCCCTAATCCTTAGGCGGGAATGTCTCATCAACAGAATATCCAGTTCAATGTGACTCCACATATCACAGGAGAAATTGAGTGCAGAAAACAATAATTACATGCAATCCAGGAGAGGTAACTAATCAGGTTATCTATCTCGTTTACTGTCCATCAGGTAAAATAAAAGAATTTGCATTGCGATGCAAAATCAACAGTAAACTGACAAATAAATTTTGTGAACATAGATACTGTCTCAATATCAGTTCTAGTTCTGCCAAGACGACTGACAGAGACTAACAGTAATAAACGACATTTCAGATGCGGGCATCGTGTCTGTTACCATGATAACATATCGTTACCAGACTCAAGAAAGGCTTATCCAAACCATTCATTATGCTACCGTCACGTACTTTTCACTTCTAATATACGTGCAATGCTCATCAAATTCTTAAACCCAATAACTATTGTGGTTCAAATATTCCTACCACAATTGTATCTTCCTCCTTTGTGGTGTCTATTATTTATTAAAAAAAAAAAAAATAGACCGATATTTGCATAGAAACTACTGCAAATTAAATTCACCAAATTCATGATTTTCAGTAATACCTTAGGCAACGAGAAGACATGACATTATCTCTAAATATCATTTTCAGAAATGCAACATTAGCTCTTGTTGTTGCTATAACAACATTCAAAAAATGCAAACTGCACACTAGCTTCTTAAAGCTCGTTTATGCATATACTTAACGCATATTATGCACGCCATAAAGAAAGATGGAATACATAAGGGGGCAAAATATGTGTATGTCCTTATTGTTCACCGCATCAATTTATACGGTGCATACATCTTCTCTAAAATCGAGCCGAACTATTTACCACGAAAATCAATGGTGAAACAAGGAAGAAATCATTCAAAATGTGATAACAACAAATCTCCAACTTTGTCTATTAGGGGAGACGAAATATTAATTTATCAAAGTTGAAATATGAACACATCCTTTACCTTATATATAAATTATCTCGAATCATATTTTGTGGTCACTTCAAAGACCGTCGATAGATACTGGCTAACCGTGTTAACCCGGTGTTCATTTTTCATCGCATTCCGATGTTAGGTGGAATGACTTTGAATGCCGGAGATTATCATAGCAACGGAATATTAAAATTTTTCTATACCTCAGGATGCAACAATTCCTCTCTTTACCGATATTAAAAATATATTATACCAAAAAATCATGGTGTACCAACAAAGAAAATGTTATTCTCTACACTATCCAAAAGGACAGAAAAAACCTTCTATTGATAGGCTATAGAGGAAACTAACAAAACCTACAAAACTCAAATGTTTGGATAAATTCGGAAATCAAATAATATGACAAATATGAGTCATTGCTAATACATACATATTTCGAATATCTTTTCATATATCGCATAATTACCTGTTCTCCAAGTAGCACATACAAGATACAGTAAGATGTCTAACCTTCTCTTTAACACATCCTAATCGAAATAGGTAACGAATGAAGTTATACAGTACAAAAACTTATGAATAAAACTACTCAATAATAGTTAATTAAAATATGCAAAGGTTGAAGCGAATTATCCTTTTCCATATCGTCAACACCCATGCTGATTACTGCAGAGCAATTCATACTGATAACGTCTTATAATAACGGATGATAATGCTCGACTGCTACCGTCTTTCTCCGTATCACTAAAAAAATAATTAGGGGCCTCGTACTAGAGGACATAAAAGATCATTAAAATCTAATTTGAGTCACCCCTTATCAAAAAAATTAAATGGCTAAACTTCCCTTAAATGATTAGTGTTAATAAGTAACTAAGTTAAGTTAATAGTACTTTATAATTAAAATTTGAGGAAAAAATAATTTTGAGAAGAAAAAGAGGTGGTTTTAGAGGGATCATAGACACTATGTTACAACTCAGAGAAAGAGTCGTTAATGTCGGAGGTATATTCCTTGCCAACTCTGTAATTTCGTCAATGTATTGTCACAAAAGTTAACGATTCAAACTTGCAACTTTTGTAGGTTATCAAAAATCGTCAAGATATTATTTTATACCTTAACGAATCTAGTTATCATTTTGTGTTTATACATAGACAAAAGAGTCGCTATCATTTTATCTTTATAATCGTCATTTTTTTCGTTTTATACAAAGGGGTCATCAGAGTATAATCGTTAATTGATTCTATAATAAATTGATGACTCTATTCTTGGGAAGCAATTCCAACCGCTCCAAGGTAAAAAAATGAGAGGTTTCACACAAAAATGTCTTTCAAGTACACATTGGTTGCATGTAGTAACTATCAGTCTATCAGCCACTTATTTCTCTCTTAGAATTCCTACACCTCATGTGTGATACTAGTTATTTTTGCTAGAGTTGATTCTCCTTTAACCTTAGGTTTATTCTCGAGACCCTGTAGGTTAACGATTGAAAGACTTCAGTGGGATTGTGAAGCCAGAAGAAACTACTTCTCTTGTAGTTTAGCGATCTGATCTTGCCATTTTCTATCGTACGAGTTCAATTGAATAATTGACTTGTGATTATATCTCCGATATGGAAAGATAAAAAGAGATCACAAACATCTTGGTCTCATCGTTTGTGATTCTGTAATATCTAGTTTCGCTACCATACGATTTAGATTATTGTGAGGTGATTGATAATACTAGGTCGTTCTTCAAGAATATAAGTCTGGGTTATCAATTAGTTCTTGTTCACCTTGATTTATCATAAAATGGAACACAACTCATAGGTTTATCTATGAGAGAAAATTTTATTTATTATCGTATACTTTTCTGTGTGATACAGATTTGTTTATTAAAGTCTTCGACTTTGCGTCGTAGCAACTCTTAGTTGTGGGTGAGATCATCTAAGGGAATCAAGTGTGTAGTATCCTGCTGGGATCAGGGACGCAAGGAGCGCAACTGTAACTTGAATCAGTGTGAGATTTATTAGGGTTCAACTATAGTCCAGAACGAATTTAGTTTGTAGTAGACTAGTGTCTGCAGCAGCTTAATATAATGTGGTGTTCAATCTGGACTAGGTCCCGGGGTTTTTCTATATTTGCGGTTTTTTCGTTAACAAAACTTCTGGTGTATGTGTTATTTCTATTATGCATTATATTTTGTTATATAATTGAAATATCACAGGTTATGCATTGTATCGATCAATTGTGAAATCCAACCTCTGGTTGTTGATTGAAAATTGATTGATCCGTGGATATTGGTCTTTGGTATCATCCAAGTTTATATCTCTAGTATTTGATAAAGACTCGCAGATTTCCATTTTCTTGAGTAAAGATCAAATAAAGATATTGAGATATTAACTCTTTGATATACTTTTATCTAGATTAAGTCTGACTGTCTAGATGATTCTCTAGAAAGTATATTGGAGTTAGTCCATACATATTGCTAATCGAAATATTGGGTGAGGTTGTTGTACCCCCGCATTTTCATTTGGTATTAGAGCAGGCAAACAAGTTAAGACCTCAAAAGTATGTGTTTGTAGCGATGTGACTCTATGGACAAAAGTGTTATCTCTATTAACGTACCACCAGTCTTGGATGGATCTAATTACTTATGCTGGAAAATTGATATGCGAGCTTTTCTTCAAGCGCGTGATTTTCAATCATGGGTATATGTTGTTAATGGCTATGATGCTCCCATTGTGGAAATATATAATGCTACTGTTCCAAAGAATATTGGCGAATATGATGTTGCTGAGATACTTACTGCAAAGAAAAACTATGACGGTTTGAATGCCATCATACATGCCATTACCACAAATATTCAGCACCATGTGTCAAATTGCACAAGGTATAAAAATACATGGGATATATTAGAAACCGTTTTCGAAAGAAATACCAGCGAAAAGGAATCCAGTCTTCAAAACCTAAATTATGCTTGGGAAAACCTTCGTATAGCAGATGAAGATTCATTTGATGAGTTTAATCACAAAGTGTCTGAAATTTTTAATGCGTCTTTTGCATTGGGTAAGACTATTCCTGAAAAGGATATTGTGATGAAAATTCTCAGATCGCTGCCATTTAGTTACGATTCTAAGAAGCATGCCATTGTTGAGGGAAATAAACTTGATAATCTCTCCAGAAATACGTTGGTTGAGAAGCTTAAGATCTTTGATCACGAGAATTCATCCAAATATAAGGATGTTGCGTTCAAAGCACTGAAAGACACAAAATTACTTGATAAAAGTAAAAATGTATATCTTTGAAGATGATCACTTTGAGACGGATTCAACAGATGAAGATCTTGGCAAATCAGTCTCGATGATTACAAGATAGTTTGGAGATCTTCTGTTGAAGAAAAGTAAACGGTTCTCTAGAGATAAGCCAAAAGCATCAGTCAAACCTCATAATCTTATTCCTTCTAAAAATAGGGATACTGATGAAACTAATGACAAGTATATGCCTCAATGCTTTAATTGTAAAGGTTTTGGTCATTTTGCAAACGAGTGCCCAAATCGTAGAAAATACACTGGGAACAAAGGTTTTGCTGCGACACTTGATGAGATGTCTGACAATTATGATTCTGATGAAGAAAACTCAAGTGTTTCTCTTCTATGTGAAAATATTGATTTTGATAATTGTAGCAATATGTAGCGCCCGGCCCCAAAGCTAGCAGCTGACTAATCCAAGAGATTTAAATAAAAACAAAGGCACTAAGAATCTAAATCATTTAATAAATCTTCCACAAAACTTAACCCAGAAACTAACCCCGCTCTGAAATATATATATACAAAAACTCCTTTAAAATGATACATATACAATAGTCATTTGGTTTACAAAAGAATATACAACGCAACAAACATATCAGAAGTTAACCAACTATCGGACTCAACTCCTCGGGGCCTCGTCTGGGCAACTCTGATCTATCTATGAAACTGAAAGTGGCAATGGGTGAGCACATCATCCCTAAAAAGGGTTCCCAGTAGGAATAACAACTAAATTTCAAGTAATCATTGAAAACTTTTGAAAACACGGAATACAGTAAACCACAATGTATAACTCTTTCAAAGTAATTTAAAAGAACAACAAACATCCATGTATGAGACATGTGTTGCTTACACAACACTAAAGAATAATATTTAGGTGAATCGCCCTAGCCGTGTAATATAACTGTGTATCTCCTTATCCATAGAATACTGGATATAAAAGAAGAATAATATTGTGGTGTATCGCCCTAGTCGTGTAATATTGCGGTATATCGTCGTAGCCATAGAATACTGGATATGTAAAGTTTGGGTCACACGTCTCACACTCAACATTCAAACAAACAATCATGTATATGGAACTAACTCCTTCATCAAACAATGTATAATATTTGTGCTAACCACACTCAATAAATATATTGCGGTGTATCACCCTATCCATGTGCATAAAAGCTAAATTCATGTAGGTATTAAAAAAAGGAGCATTATTCTATATACCACAGATAGGAATTCTTATTTCCCATAAAAATTCATAATACAAATAAACATTACAAGTCATTTCCAATCTATGGAAAGATTAAAAGAATCAACAGAACTTTCATAACCCAAAACTAAACAATGTATGGAATGCATAAACATACAATGTATGAATTCGATAAACATAAACGTTTGTAAAAGAAAACAACAATGGTCACAAAAGAGTTAAATGTAAATTCCCACATCTTTTAATGACAAGCCACGCCTACCTTGAGATCCACGATCCACTGGTTTATTTTTTGAATCGACCGTTTGTTAATATAGGCTAACTGTTAATCACATCAGAAGTCTAAGAAACTATCCAAAATGGCTCACACAAGAATCACATAAGTCTAACTAATGGTTCTAATCCCATTTATGACCTTACACCTTTTCATTCTCGATCTTTAGCATATCTAAGAGTTACAAATTCAATTAGGTTGGTTCTACAGTCCATTGGCTAAGTCTTATGAATATCTACTCCTTTATAAAAGGAACCAAATACTAAATCAGACCACCAGTGGTCCAATTCAATAATGTAAGAAAACTGGCTCTAAGTACAATCCCAAAAAACCGGCCTGATAAACTAAGGTTCGGTCCCTCTGGGTCAACTGACGGTCTCTAACAGTCAGAAGGGTCAATAACGGTCAACGTCTAAGTCAAAGTCAAAGTCTGGTCAAGTCAACAGTCAATAGGTAAAAGTCAGGTCAACTTGTTAACACTACAAAAATGATGGCCAGTTGTGACGGGTCTTTTGAGACGTCTGTCACAAAAAACAGTCAAATGTGACACCACTTCCTCGCCGTCACATCTGCCTGACCTACTGTGACGGCATCCAGCCAATGGAGACGGGCTTCATTGTCACCAGAAAATATGCCGTCACCAGTAGTTTAATATTTTGACTGGTCAATATGGGGCATGTTTTCGCTATAGTCTAACTGAAATATAGAAAAGATAAATCACTTCTCAAAAAAAATTATCTCTCCTCTCAGTCCCTCTTCACTCTTCAGAAACTCATCGGAGATATGAAACCTAGATTTTATTCTTCCACTAATTTTGTGTATCAATCACTTACTTCGCTAGGGTTTCGATTTCCTTCACAAAGAATACAAATCTATGTTGGAGCAATGACTTTTATGGATCGAGATTTGTCACTAGAAAATCTATCGATTGGTTAATGTTTTGTTCGATTTGAACCATCTTTTGATTCTGGTTTGTTCGAATTGAACCATCTCCTTCTAAATCGTCTTTTCATGGTGGAGTTGGTCTTCAAAATTAAGTTGATTGAATCAATTTTGTAAGTCTACGAAAACCTGGATTTTTTTTTTAATTAATTATTACATGGTAATTTTTTATATTTCTTATTTCACTAGTTGGATTCTGATATCAACAAAATTTAGATGCCCTAAATTTGGAGGTTAAATTTATTTTTTTATTTCTTTTAATAAGAGAAATTACGTTATGAACTAGAATTATTCATGGATATATCCTATATGGAGTTTAAATTACATTATTAATTCTGTAGGAAATTTTTTGATTCATTTGAGATCCATGATTTAGTAAAAAGACGTACAAAGAATTTGAAGTGACTTTAATTTTTTTTTTTTTTTTTTTTTTTTGAGAAATCATCTTGAGAGTGAATTGATTTGGTCTAAGAGTGGGATTTTAAGTACTAATGGTATTTTACTGTTGTTGTTGTTGTTACATTGGGTGGTTTTGTTAAAATGAAGGTTGGTGATGCAAATATGGATAGTTCATAATGTTAATTGAATCTAGAAGATATGGTTTAGATGGTGACAAAGAGCATTATGTACTCATTTATGTTAAGTTCTTTTTGATTTTTTTCAATTGATGTGCTTTGGAAACTA